>OU015503.1:61075368-61195368 GCA_907164885.2 Dolomedes plantarius
TATATATATATATATATATATATATATATATATATATATATATATATATACTCACATTGAATTTTTCGCATTTAACTAAAGATTCCTTGACTGTATTTTTTACTATTTCAAAATATTCACTGTTAGCTTTTATATTTTTCCTAACTCTTATATAAGTTTCTTTCTTTTTCACCTGAATTTAAACAGGTTCAAAGCTTCTCCAAAACAACAAAACCTTAACATAATAACACTTAAATTTTCTTTATCGAAAATTTTAACTTCCTTCCGGGAAAATATTGCTCGTTCACTTCAGAACATTATTTTTGTTTTTATTTAATTTTTTGTTGTTACTTGTAGCTGCCAGTATGTTTTTAAACCATTTAACTTTAAAGACGTTACCTCACATGTGGGTATTTTTGCTGATATGTTTTATTTGGGGGAAAATAAACAGCCTGAAAATTCAAAATTTTAATCATTCGGGAATTTTTATTGACGTTTCTAAAATAATAGAATATTTATAAGAAATGAAGTTGTTTGTGACACCCTTCAAAGAATTTTCATCATATATAGTTGGTTATTTACTCTTGAGGATAATAAAATAAACTGTTAAATATTCAGTTTTTGTTACTTAAGGAACGCGAAATAAACTAGAAGTGATAACGTTTCAGTATGTTAATGATATTTTATATTATAATTGATACAAAAACTAAGGAAACAAGTTTGTTAAAGTATAATTTTTAATAATTTATTTAAATATAAAATAATATCTTATATCACTAAAAATCTATCTATCGCAACTTGCTTAGTTTAATAAGTTATAACATGAACACAGCTTTTCGGATATTATTGATTCAGACAGTATTGATTCAGATTTAGACAGAAATAACAGTGCTGCTCTGGAATTCTTGCAGGATGTGTTTGCCTATTTTTTCTGGTTATGCGTCGTAACACGCATCGTTCGCTATCTCTTGACTGTATTCGTCAGTTTTAACTTTCTACCTGGAAGCTCTTTGGCCAGTAATGTAGGAATTTGTCCACTTGATGATAACACCGGCCACTGTTGATTTTGGATTACCTAACTCAACGCTAATCCCACTTAGATACTTTCCACTTATTAATGGAGCTGCCCTTTCAAAATCACTCCCCTCACGATAAGTGGCCATGTCGATTTTAATCGATTACGTATGCTCAACCAACACCTTTTTACACTTATATTCTAGTTGTCCACCTATAGCGACATTCACGAAATATACTAATACAGGTATGTATATACAGTGAAGAGCCAAAAAAACTGGTACACCTGCCTAATAACTTGTAGGGTCCCCACGATCACGCAAAAGTGACGGAACACGACGTGACATGGACTCGAGTAATGTCTGAAAGTATCCAGAAGGCCACACCATGAATCCTCAAGGCAGTCCCCGAATCCGCTGGAGTGTGAGGGGGTGTCGATCTCTTCTGAACAGCACGTTGTAAGACATCCCAGAGATGCTCAATAATATTAATGTCTAGGGATTTAGGTAGGCAATGGAAGTATCTAAAGTCAGAAGACTGTTCCTGGAGCTACGTGGCAGGAATTCTCGAAGTGTGTGTGTGGGCTGGGGGGGTGGAGGGATGTCGCATTATCCTGCTGGAATTGTCCAAGTCCTTCGAGATGCACAATGAATGGGAAATGCTCATGTGTAGATGATCGGACAGGATACTTATGTACCCTTTATCTGTCAGGGTCGTATTTACACATATCAGGGGTCCTATATCACGCCAAGTGCACACGCTCCATACCGTCACAGAGGGTCCACTAGCTTGAACAGTCCCCTATTGACATATAAGTTCCATAGATTCATGAGGTTCACTCCCCGTACACGTTCATCCACCCGATACAATTGGAAACGAGACTCGTCAGACCAGGCAACATGTTTCCAGTCATCAACAGCCAAATGGATGTGTTGGCGGGCCCAAGCAAGGCGGAAAGCTTGATGCCGTGCAGTCAAAAAGGGTATACGAATGGGCCAGAAGCTCCGAAGGCCTATATCAATGACGGTCCATTGAACAATTCGAAAGCTGACACTTGTTGATGCCCCAGCCTTGAAATCCGCAGCAATTTGAGGAAGAGTAACATGTCTATCTCGTTTAAGGATTCTCGTCAGTCGTCGACAGCACAGTTCTGTCAAGGTCTTTTTCCGGCCGCACCGCAGTCTAAGATTCGATGTTTTACCGGATACCTGATATTCGCGGTACACTCCTGAAGTGGTCGTGCTCGAAAATCAAAATTGCATCGCTACCTCGGAGATGTTATGTCCCATATTTCATGCGCCGACTATAACACCCTTTCAAAGTCACATAAATCATGATTGCCTGCCCTTGTTGGAGCAGGAACCGATCTAACAGCCAGACACCAGTTGCCTTATATAGACGCTGCCGGCCGCATTGCGTTAGGCTGATTGTTTGCATATTTAAGTTATTTGCATACGCAAACCTGTACCAGTTTTTTGGGCTCTACAGTGTATATATACAGGGTGATTTTTTTTAAACTGACACTACTCAGAGCCATCTGTAGCACGATCTATAAGCCGGAATTCCACCAACATTGATAGAGGTACTAAGGGCGACATGGGAAAGAGTTTCCGTGATAAAAAATAAAATAGTTCCAGTAGTCACCGATAGGGTAATATATGGCGTTTTTGTTGTCGGCGCACACGAGAATTTGCATAAAAGGCAGGTAAAACATCAAACTACAAATTCACGATTATGTACGCCAGTATTTCGGGCTATAAAGATAAGGAATCAATACCGAAAAAATTGTTAGCAGACAAATGAATAACAAAGAAATGTCCCTGCAACACCACTTTAAGCAACAAATTCACTTCTCCCTCCTTCAATATGACCACAGTCCTGGTGGACAACGTATTGCATACTGAACAGTACGTTCCCAACGGCCAAGCGTAACATGACACCAGAAATGTTCATCAAAGTCCGGAATATGTTGTCCTTTAGGGCCGCCAAGTTCGAAACTGCACCAAGATACACATTAGACTTTAAATAACCCCCGAGAAAGATGTCACATGGGTTAGGTCAGGGGAACAAGGTGGCCAATCAGGTGAAAAAAAAGTGACTGATGACCCTTTCTTCTGTAAAGCGAACGTGCAACAGATTCCGCACCAATCTTTATAGCCCAAAGTACTGATGCTTCTGCCGACTACGTAGTCATGAATTTGCATTTTGATGTTTTACTTGCCTTTTATGCAAATTCTCGGGTATACTGACAACAGTGCTATATCGTCCCCTATCGGCGACTTTTAGAACTATTTTGTTTTTTCAAGAAAACTCTTTCCCACGTCGTCCTTAGTCCTATCAATTTTGGTGGAAATGCATCTGATAGATCGCGCTACAGATGGCTCTGAGTAGTGTCAGTTTAAATAAAAAAAACCCTGAATATATGTAATAACATACACATCGCGCAGTGGAGGAGATGATTCTTGTAATGACGGCACATCATAAGCGCTATTCAAACATTTTGTAGACGTGGCGGTGGAAACACTCGAGGTTGGAAAACACATGAGGGAAGAGAAACAGTCAGTATTCTTTGGATACACTTTATTCCATGTAAGTAAGAAAGCAGACATCAACACTTCACGAAGGCAAGAAGATACTGTAGGACAACGTTAGACGAAGTGGCCCAAATTGATGATAGCGACACCGCAACCAGCCGAAGCTTGAATGTGAATGTCGTGGGGAATCAGGATATGTCAAGCAACTGTACATGTCGCACTCTAAAATTGTGGAAGTAGAATTATCAAAGATGGCGACTCATGGATGATCTAAAAAAATAAGGAAAAAACAGGTGACAGAAAAGAGACAAATTGGATTGGTGATCATCTATTATTTATTAAACTTTAAACTATTGTAGAAGAAGAAGGTGACTTAAGGCAAGAACAAATTAGGTTCACATCAATTTTTGTGGTGGCATAACTGGAGGACGACTTTTCCATCAGCGATGGAACCGGTTGCTGAGGGGTGAACTTACGAATCTGCGAGTCTCATCCATCGTCGAAGTTAGCGGCTGAACCTGATGGTGGTGTGCAGAGGTCTATCTTCGTAATCAAAATTTCTCTTCCAGTGGTGGCTTAGTCACGTGATATTGAAGAGATGACCAGATGTGGGATTGGCGAGTTGGCGCTCGCTAATTAGTGCAGCCAAGACTGCAGAAACAGAGATTAGGGTTTTTGTGTATCTTGGGGGGAAAGCGATAATCGTGCAAACTGGCACAGCACACAGTAAATGGCATAGCTGCAACCCTTTGCTGGAATTCACATCAAGAGCTGTGGTTCTTATGCAGGGACAAAAAAAAGTGTTTTTGTGTGAATCTTTAGCCGTAGAGATGGGGGACGTATCTAAATTTAGATACCAAGCCCGTGCTTAGGGGAACTTTCTCATATAGCGCTTGTATTCAAAGGGAAAAATAATAGATTTTATGAAAGCGTTACGACAATATACTCTCACGTCATCAGGACGGACAGCGGCGACATATATCGCGCGAGGATAATAAACCAAAGACGACACCAATAGAAGGCAAAGAAGCAAGCAGAAAAAGCAAGGCAAAGAAGAGAGGAAGACCGCGAAAATCTTTTACAAACCTTTATATACTGTGAGGGCGGTATCTGTTTAGAATTATTTTAATTGGTTAGGAAATGACATCTGATTAACCATGTGGTATATGAGTCAAAGTCGTATGATTTTTCGAAAGCGGATCGCGATCACGGGATTCTGAATCATGTCAAAAAATGACTTTACCGCGCGTGCATTGCAGAGAATAGAATAATGGCTAATTTCGTTTTTGAAAGAGGAATTTAGAATACGCGTTAGCTTTTCAAAGTCAATTAATAATGGTTGAGCGTACTTTTGCTTACTTACTTACACACACACACACACACACACACATATATATATATATATGTGTGTGTGTGTATATATATATATATATATATATATATGTGTGTGTGTATATATATATATATATATATATATATATATGTGTGTGTGTGTGTGTGTCTGCCGTTGTAAACTAGGAAAAGTTTTTGCGAAATACTGATGTAATTTTACTATATAATTGTATATAATTATAACCAATATCGTACAGTAATATTAACATTCGTTTTCACAAGATGTGTCACACATTTGCTTATTTCTCTTCCAAGATTTTGTTTCTGCAATGTGCGAGCAATAAAGACATCGGAAATAAAATCATTCCCATGACAAGTATGAATGCATGGACTTAATTTTATCTATATATTTCGACTATATGCAATGCTAATGTTGCAATGAATTAAATTAAGCACAGGTAGATTGTCAGCTTTTTATTAACAAAAGAAATTATTTTGTATTTAGACAAATGATGCAAAAACTTACGGAATTAAATCTTTTTCCATAATTTCAATGCCGAAAAGAATAAAAAAAACTCGCTAAAATGTCGACAAATTAATCACTTTTAGATTTTTTGGGTAGACTCAAGAAAGAAAGCCCGAATATTAAACAGTTAATTATGAAGAGGGGTAAATAACCAATAAATCTAAACGAGAAATTATTTCAAGTGTATGACACACTTTATTTCATATAAATATTTTAATACACGATGTACCTTGGTAAAACAGTAATTGTTATGTCCGATTAATATTCAAAATTTCAGCCTCTGATTTATTTTTCTTTTGCATGAAAAAAAAAAATATTTGACATATGGTAACGTCTTTAAAGATACTTGTTTTAAAAACTTACTGTTAACTTCAAGTAACAAAAAAAGAAATATATTCTAGTCTCAGAGCAATATTTTCCAGAAGACTCTTAAAATTTCCGATAAAGGAAAGTTAAGTGTTATTATCTTAAGATTGTGTAGTTTTGGAAACGCTTTTAAGCTGTTTAACTGCCAGTGAAACCGAAATAACTATTCTAAATGGGAAAAATATTAACTAAAATAGTCTATATATATATATATATATATATATATATATAAAAGGGGGGTACAAAAACATAATACAAAAAGGGGGGTTTAGGTTCCAAAAATTAAAAAATATACTATTCTATTTTCCTAATTAAGATAAATATCTTTATTAAAATTTTCTTAATAGGTAATACAAAATATATGAATTAGAAAATGTTTTCTTCGTCATCACTAAGCACTATTAACCAATGGCGTTTTCTTTTTGGCAAGATATACTTATCCTCTGAACATTTTTCTGCATTATCTTCAGATCCATGCTCTACCTTTTACAAAATACGTATTATTTTAGATTGCTTGCTTTTAGTTAAATGATCTTTATAAATTTCCTTATATGGTGCTAAGCACAAATGAAGTTCTCTTTTAAACTTTGTGGTCCTTTCATTTGAAGAATCTTTATTTAAGCAATATGACTCTAAATTTTCGGCTACGCCCAGACTTTTCTTAATGCTTTTTAGAGTAAACTTTTTAACTTCTTTTTCTTCACCTATACTATCATCATGTGAGTTATCATGGATTATAGATATCATTTCCATTGAACCTGATTTATAAATTTCTTCTTCCAGGAGTAGCTCTTGGATATCTTGTGTAGTCATATCGTCAAAACCTTCCCCTCCTACAGACTTAGCAATTTCTACTACTGCATCCATTCTGTTTTTTGCTGTCTTGATCAAATTTTCAATTTCAATTGACTCCGGCCATATCTTTTTCCAACGACCATTTAATGTCATCGATTTTATTTCTCTCATGTATGAGTTTATTAGATTAATGCAGTCCAAAATTGCGAGGATATTCCCCGTCTCCTTGACGTCCATAGATTCATCATCGGTTTTGTTGAAAACCTATTGTAATGATCTATTTATTTAATTGGTTTTCAATGTAGCTATAATTCCCTGATCTAACGATTAAAGTAAAGCAGTTGTATTTGGAGGTAAAAAATTATTTTGATATTTGGGTTATTTAAATCTTGCGGATGGTTGGGTCTAATGAGATATATTTCTCACTTAAAAGTTTTATCACATTTATTAAGTTGTTGTACGGGTATTTCCCCCATTTCAAATTAGGTAAAGTTCGCTTTCAATAGTTTTTATTACTTTTCAAGTTGTACGAAGTTTTTACCCAATTCTCGAACCGTGTTAGAGTGAATCCGTGCTATCAAAGCACTGTTATACGGCAATGTTCCCAGGCGATGTCCCCGGCGATGCTCCCAGTTATACAGGGATTTTCCCAGTTTTCGAACCGTGTTAGAGTGAATCCGTGCTATAGAAGTGCCGTGTTAAACGGGGGTTAATTGTATATATATATATATTGATTATACAAAAATCTTAAGACTTCCATTTTTTGGATAAGTATTATTAAGCTGTATTGTAAATATCTAGAAATTCCTTTCACAATAAGAAAAATATTTATACTTTACGCTATTTTTCCGCATTTCAATATCCTACTGGGCAAACTTACTGCTTCAGTTTTATTCAAATACACGAAATTTATAAGCCCTCAAATAACTAAAAATACCGGACTTATTTTAAAAGCTTTGTGCGGAGCTCATTTATATCGTAAAGATGATAGTTTGTCTTTAATCATAAACATTGTTTGAATTCGCATTTCTGATTCACGTGTGGAATTGTGTTATCCGAAATATTATATTGTCATCAGACAATGTGAATAGTAATTTCACGAGGAGTGATGACTTATTAGGACGTATCTATTCAATACACATCCAAAATGTAAATCAGAAATTTTACATCCAAAGCACGCCTATTGCTAAACAGTTTCATTCTTGTCATTGATATCTGGTTATTCAATTTGCTGTCTTTTACAAAGGCTGAAAATATTATTCAATAGCTAAAGAATAGATATATATGTATTCCTGTTGTTTAAACATGTATATGAGGTTATTCCTAAAACAATACAATTAAATTTGATTAAGACTGAATGCATTTATTGGTGCGATATTGTTATTAGTATCCACCTGACCTTGATTTGCAGAAACACAAAAATATTTGTTACTTTTCAGAAAGTTTTAAAGTCTAGTTTTGTTCTAAAACTTGCTTAGGTATGCTACTAGTAAATTGTGCCAATTTTGTTTTTTGAAGAAAATTTTGTGTACTAAGAAAATTAAGAGAAAATCTTTCAACGGAAAAATAGTTTGAAAGTTGTTAATGTTGTTTCTAATGCTCCCTGAACGGAATTAATTCGAGACCAGGTCCCTATAGGCTAGCGAGCTGTCGGGTTTATAATGGCCGCACACGCATCGAAATCCTATTGAGCCAGGTTCAGCCTCAATTTTGACCGAGCACCCCCAAGGATGACATCTGGTGGGATCGTACACTCTCCCACCCTCTCTGATCTCATAGAGGGACTTTCCTGTCTACGGAATTATGCCTATATCCAGAATCGTGCATATATCCGGACAAGACGAGAAGGTATTTAATTATGCTTGTTGGGATTCGTTACTAGAAACCTCAGCACTGAAAACCGATGCGCTATCACTAGGCTGCCTCGATCCCTAATTAGATCCCTAGCTTTTTCTTCTTTTTGAGGTTTGAGATCCAAATATATTATAAAACTCAAAAACATCAGTAATTCTAGTTAAGGGAAGTGGTCACTTTTACGTATCTTTAAAAGTATCATTTTTAGACCTATGCTGGATTGTATGTACTACTCATGATTTTTGCGTGATTTACAAGAAATTTTTTGAGTAACTGCCTATAATACTGTTTATTATATATGCAATATTTCAAGGTATTTAATAAAAAAATAAAATGATTTTTTATGCATAAAAAGTAAATTTTTTTTTTTTAATCGAGCATTTTGCAGTCAACTACTGTGCGCATTCTATGAAAATAAATTATTAAGTTACATTAATAATTGCTTACTATATGTGATTACAACACTTTAGACAACAAAATCCACCAAAAGTTTTGAACATTAATATATTTTAATTTTTTAAAGAATTTTTTATAAGCTTTTACTCAGTCATTTTTGAAATTTCTAATTAAAAATAGCACGTACTAAAATGTTTTAATATATTTTAGAATAATGTTGCTGGATATTGTTGCCTGAAGTATTGTAATCACATATAGTAAAAAATTATTAATGTACCTTAATAATTTATTTTGACAGACTGCGCACAGTAGTTGACTGCAAAATGCTCGATTTAAAAAAAATATTCACTTTTTATGCATAAAAAGTCACTTTTATTAATTACCTTGAAAAATTGCATCTATAATAAACAATATTATTAGCAGTTACTCAAAAAATTTTATATAAATCAAGCTTAAATCATGAGTAGTACATACAATCGAACATAGGTCTAAAAATGATACTTTTAAATTTACGTAAAAGTGACCACTCCCCTTAAGTATATAAAATTAATCTCAAAAATATTTATTGAAATATATTGTACTCATATCGGTACGATATCAAATACTTAAGACGATTCTGTTTGTAGATAGCTTGCTTCCAATTTTATAGATATCGGTTTCATGGTCTCTCTTGGTAAAATGTCCTCATAAAGGCAATCAGAAGTTGATTAAACAGTTGATATTCAACTATTCAAGTTTGGCAAGTACTGGACTTTTATCATCTCCTCTGTAACTCATCATAGAAACAATAATAAGTTTTATTGAATGCATGAATACAATTAAATAGGTGTGTACGGTAGGGGGGAACGAAAAAAACTTTTTTTTAAAATTTCAATATGCTCTAGTTTTCAAAAGTTGCCTTTTAACAAAATAAAGACGGAAATTAAATATTAGCGTAATTGGTACATGTTTTCAGTTCGTGCAAGAAGGGCAAACTTTTGGTTTTTATTAAATTTTTGACAAATTTCGCAATTATTTTGAAATCGAATACATTTGTAGTACAAAAATGTAGCAAAATATGTAATTTAAACATTTCTTTTAGTCAGGAGACCTGCTAAACTGATTATATAATACGTTTTACTCCATAAAAATAGTACACATTAAGGACGAGTCATTTAAAAGACACTCGGACATCACGGTGGAACGAAAAAAAAAATTTCTGAATTTCAATATGCTCTAGTTTCCAAAAGTTGTCTTTTAAAATTAAAATTAAGAATAAAAATCTTTTTGCTCTACTAAAATATTCTCAAGTGCCGCAAAGGGGTTTCAAAATGGATATTTTTATGAAAAAGTGATTATTTTTGTATTTTTTGTTAATTTCTCTTATAGTATATTAAAATAATGTATATTTTCTATAAATAAAATATTCAAAATATGATATTTTGACAGCAAACTTGCATATTCTAAGTATTTCTAATTTTTAGATACCATAACAGAACAAGTGATTTTGTGGAATTTCACGATTTTCATCATATTAATTTTACAGTAACATATTTTTATAATACACATTGAAATAAAAGAAAAACAATTTTTAATTGACGGACCTTAGTTAAAATAAACAAATCACACTTATTTTGAAAAATATTAATGTAATATCTATAAAGGCAAAACGTTATTTTGAAAAAAATATTCATGCTTTTCAAAAGTCCATAGTAATCGCACATGGTTTCCATTACTTATTACACTGACACATTGAACTGCTTTATTGTTTCAAATTTTGGCATTATCTTTTGAGAATGTATTTTTGTTTTTATCAATGCATCTCTTGCAGAAGTACCATGAACGAACAAGGATGGCCCGGTAACTAATTTAACAATCCTTTCTACTACTTGTGTTTTCTTGGCTAAAATTAATCGTTGGCACAAATTGGCTTCGTTGGAAAAAATAAATAAAATATAATAGGAATATATGCTTGAACTTTATGTGTCTTACAATTGAAAAAGCATGAATGTGGAAGTGAAATCTTAAATAAAGAGCTTTTCCTTCCATTGCACAGGATATCTATTTAAATGCCAATTCGACAATCCGTTTAATATTACCTTTAAAGCATTTGCATAAGTTATGTTGAAATGTATTTATTATTTTAAATTTAAGATGAACTTTTTTTTTATATGAAATAAAAACTATATACATACTTCCTTATTTATATAGTTTTCCGTTATACAATCGACTATAAATTTTGTTCCTAGACAATTCCTCTTCTAGAATGGGAGATACTTTTTAAACCTGTATTCAGGAATTCGGTACACATAAAAAGCATATAAATATTTGAATAAAGCATTAGTCTACTAAAAATGATACACAGTTAACTGAATTTTATAGCTATTTACTTACATCTGTTGTATTTATTTGAATAAATAGTTTAAGTAAATGAATCTTAATTATGATGAAATATTAATGTTAGTAATATTTTAAGTAAATGAATCGAATTAATTATATATGAGCATTTTGTTTTTAAACGTGTGTGGAATACTTTACTCTTGAGGATTCAGAATGAAGATATTATGTTGTAACTTGCAAAGTTGCTAGTTGGTACACGCTAAAACAAAACGTCTGGATAGTAAATAAATGTACTTATACACTTCATTTCCATCCTTATACTAAACACTTCATTTCCAAATGTTGAAAATCATAATACACTGAAGTGCCACTGAATTAGGGATAGCAAAGCCTATGCAAATTGTGTAGAGCTGCGCATCATGTATGCGCAAGTGAGGGCGCTGTGGTAACTGCATATATAGCGCGTACTGTGGTTGTTCTGAATTAGTTGTTGGAATTGCCAGTATGGGTAAACTGCCTGATTTAGACGCCTTCGATCGCGGACAAATCGTAGGTGCGTGACGCATGGGCCATTCAATTTCCGAAATCGTCAGACAGCTACGATTTTCAAGGTCGACAGTGTCAAGAGTATACCAAGAATACATGGATGGTGGAAAAAAACTAGCGATCGTTCAAACTGCAAAGGACAATTAGCCTTGACAGTGCGTGGTGAGATACTGCTCACGCGTATTGTACGTAGCCAGCGAAGCCAAACATTAGCTCAAATTACTACCCAATTTAATGACGGTGCCAGTCGTACAGTCAGTAAACGGACTGTGCAACGCTCGCTTCACCGTATGGGTTTCGGGAGCCGTCGACCTACGAGAGTACCATTACTCTATACTCGCCATCGAGCTGCACGTCTTGCCTGGGCAAGAGAGCACAGAGACTGGAGTGTAGAGGACTGGAAACGAGTAGCATGGAGTGATGAGTCTCGATTCCGACTAAACTCCGACGGGAGGCTGAGAATATGGCGTCAAGCTCATGAAGCCATGGATCCTGCATGCCTGGCTGGAACTGTACAAGGGCATGGTGGCTCAATCATGGTCTGGGTTGTTTTTCCGTGGCACAGTTTGGGATCTTTGGTGCGTGTACCAACCTCCCTCAATGCAATTCGGTACGTAGAGTTGCTGGGTGATCACCTCCATCCGTTTATGCTGTTCTGTTATCTGCACGGTATTGGAGTTTTCCAGCAAGACAACTGTACCTCTCATAAGTCCCGGTTGGCTACTGGCTGGTTGGATGAGCATTCCTCTGACTTCTCTGTCATGAATTGGCCACCTAGAAGCCCAGACTTAAATCCTATTGAGTATCTTTGGGATGTTTTTGAACAAGGCGTGAAAGGCCATCACACAGCACCAAAGAACCTTACTGAATTATGGACAGCTTTAGCCAATATTTGGCAAGCCATTCCCGTGGAACGTTTCCAGAAACTTGTTGAATCTATGCCTCGTCGTGTGGCAGCCGTTATCAAGTCCAGAGGAGGCCCAACTCGTTACTAGGTAGGTATCCCTAATTCAGTGGCACTTCAGTGTATTAAGAATAGAGAAATACGCTTTAAAAAATTACTATTGAACCCAGCAAAACAAATAGGGTTACTCAATTGCACGAAATAAACAATTTCTGTCAGATTTAAGTCTATATCTCACAAACATAATTATAAATTTAAATGGCAAAGAAAGAGCTAGAGAGATTCCTCGGAATAAACAAATTAACGTGTTTATGCGGCCTCGTTCTTAGTAAGTATCTAAAGCCAGATTTAAACATGTCACTCAGCATGCGCAGAAAGAAATTAATGTGTTTATGCGGCCTCGTGTTAAGTTAGTATATAAAGCCAGATCTAAACATGTCACTGAGCTATCGCAGAAAATGAATTTAATTTGTGAATTATCGCTAATTTACAGAATTTGCTGTTACAAAAGGCAAATTTGACATATATGCAGATTACAATAGTTTCTCTAAGACTAAAATGAAGTAAAATGATCCAGTAGTTTTCTGTCACGGACTGCCCCAAAAAAATCGGCTTAGCAACTTAAATATATAGATTTTTATAAATGTTAATGGGAAATCTACCCTAGTTAAGAAAATGATAAGTTAATCAATTCCGAAAATTTCTATGAACACCTATTAGGTCTATTATGTTCAGATTCTTTTCAGTAGTCTATGACCAGCACAATGCATACACGTTTAAAGAGGCACACTGTCTCTCTTTTCTGCTGAATAAATAAGCCCTTATACCCGCTTCACAGACATATTGTAATTGTGAAACGGCACAATGTAACTGCGGTGTAACGTCAGTGAATATAAAGCTCGAGAGAAAAGCCGATACGCTTTGCATTTAGTATCAATTCGTCCCCTAGTAGCAAATGCTCGTATTTCATTCTATTTTCTCCTTGCTCTATGTATTTTTATTTCTATTCTTTTAACGTATCCGCCCTTCTGTACTCTTCTTTTTCAACTGATACCGATTGAAGCAGTTACCGATATAATAATTTAAACAGGTAAAGAAGTGAGACAGCGTTGTTTCGCAGAATCTGCATGACAATTTTATTTCCGGCGGCAAGTTACAGTTACAGAATCCAATAAATTAAACAAACAAGTGAGAGAGTGTAGTTCACAGAGTACGCATGACAATTTTATTTCCAGTGGCAGATTGCAGTTGCAGAATCGAATAAATTAAACAAACAAACAAACAAGTGAGAGACAGTAGTTCGCAGAGTACGCTTGAAAATTTTATTTCCAGAGACAAGTTACAGTTGCAGAATCCAATAAATTAAACAAACAAACAAGTGAGAGAGCGTAGTTCGCAGAGTATGCATGAAAATTTTATTTCCAACGGCAAGTTACAGTTGCAGAATCCAATAAATTAAACAAACAAACAAGTGAAAGAGCGTAGTTCGCAGAGTATGCATGAAAATTTTATTTCCAACGGCAAGTTACAGTTGCAGAATCCAATAAATTAAACAAACAAACAAGTGAAAGAGCGTAGTTCGCAGAGTATGCATGAAAATTTTATTTCCAACGGCAAGTTACAGTTGCAGAATCCAATAATGTAACCAAAAAACAAGTGAGAGAGCATAGATCGAATAGTACATATGGAAATTTTATTTCCAGCTGCAAGTTACAGTTGCAGAATCCAATAAATTAAACGAACAAGTGAGAGAGCGTAGTTCTCAGAGTACGCATAAAAGTTTTATTTCCCGCGGCAAGTTACGGTTACATAATCCAATAAATTAAACAAACAAACAAGTGAGAGAGTGTAGTTCGCATAGTACGCATGAAAATTTTATTTCCATCAGCAAGTTACAGTTGTAGAATCTAAGAGATCAAACAAACAATCAAGTAAAACATATGACAAAAAAATAAATAAAATAGATGTTTAAAGTGTGTATAAAAGTTACAAACGCATAACAAACCTCATCTACCAATATCGTTCTTATATACGAGGAAGGAATATCTAGCGGTATTCAGATAGCAGCACAGCGTGTCAAGATTCAGTCTGAAGGAAACGTCTATTCCAACAAGTCATCAATGTATCACTACAGTCATTGTAAGATTATGAACTCAGCATTCGAGAGGAATGAAATTCAGACCCTACGGCTAAAAAGTTTACCTTAAGTGCAGAAATTTACCTGAAACATAACTAACACTAAAACATATTTCCACATGCTCAATGGTATTGGCTGCATTACAAAATATTGTTTGAAAATATTCGAGAGTTTTTTTTCCGGCTCAATGACCTATCTATCCTCACGGTGTATAAAACATCAAATAACCATTGAATTTAATGTTGAATTAGGGCTTTCATTTAAAAATCAGATATTGTTTTTTCATCGGCAGTCATGATTTCATATCACACACCCTTTATATGGCCCAAACTTATTTCACAAATTTTGTAAACGCAAGTAATACAATTGAACAACTAAGTCCATTTAAATAGTGAATAACGGTATGTGTTTCCCACATTCCATTTTGACGCACAAAGGCTTCAAATATCTATTGTTCCGTGACATATAACAATACACCGCAAATTTCGGATTGATGGCTTTATAAATTATTGTATTTAGGCATGAATCCTTCTAATACCTCTCCATCAATAGTTGCTATTGTGATTCTGCAGACGCGATTTACACTCCAAATTAAACTGGCTTACAGAGCTGATTCTAATCTCTGAACGACACAAAATGAATTTCGAAAGGAACTATATGATTTGCGGGGGGAAAAAAGTTATGGTGTTTGTTATGCACGTCACAGGAGAAATATTTCAAAATGAGGCGATTCAGTACAGGTTTATATGGATTTGTATTAAAATGTTTCAATAATTCCTTTATGTCTTTGCATTTGAAAGGAATTTTTCATTTACAAAGAATATTTTTCATTGTATGTAACAGGTAATTTATATAAGGAAATTTATTTTAAAGCAAACTGTCATTCTTTTTGTTTATTATTACAAATATGTAAATATAATGTATTCTAAATTCATTAAATATTTATTTAGGCTTATTACTGTATTTTCCCTACAGACCTAACTTTAATTATTTATGAACAAAGATCTTCCATACGCTTTATTAAACCGAATAAGGCCGGAAGCATTGTATGAAATATTATTCATTTATTATGTATATTAATTATTATAAAGATTATTATAAACTAGGTATTACCGTAAAGTTTGGAATGTGGTATATTTGAAATTAGTTATTCTTTTGATTATATATAGTATAAATATACATATTGAAGATTCTTATTTGGAGAACATCTATCGGATATATATATATATATAGATATATATCTGAAGATATGGTTCTGTGATTTATTTAACATACTATACATACAAAAGGAATGTATTTGGCAAAGTAATCCTGGAAATAAATTTCTCTAAACACATTGTTCTAAAAGAAAATGTCACTGGACTCTAAAAATATTTCTCTTAATTCTACTTTGTTGCCAAAAGTGCAGTTATTCTTTACCTATAAACTAAAGGACGATATATATATATGAGTCACCCAACTTTACCCTTATTTTCCAAAAAAAAAAAGGTTCTAATTATGTTGTCAGTCATGCTTTTTCTTTCATGAAGTAGTATTTTAGTATGTGTTTAAAAGATTTCCTGGAAAAGAATACATAGTTTTGCTTGTTAAATCACCAAAAATATTTTTTGAACAGTGTTATATACATTGTTGAAAAAAAAAACTGGAAGACAGCGAATTTTCAAAAAAAAATTACTGAACAAAAACTCACTTTCAAATTATTTGTGGAAATTTGTTCCAAACCTTTTGTTAAGGGATATACTTTAAACTCAAGGGTATTTTTTAAAATAATATCTTTTGTAAAAACTTTGTGTAACTATAAAGGTGTTATCAGGTAATTGTAATGATATCAGGTAATGTATAGAATCCCAAATTGATTCTCCTTCATGCATATAATGTACTTTAAGGG
The DNA here is from genome assembly GCA_907164885.2 of Dolomedes plantarius. NCBI lineage: Eukaryota > Metazoa > Arthropoda > Arachnida > Araneae > Dolomedidae > Dolomedes > Dolomedes plantarius. The sequence goes on from OU015503.1 coordinate 61,091,959, forward strand.
GATGGTGGACTTTCAAATTACCAAAAATCGAGCAAAAATTGGAGTTTTTTTGGGGGGTGTATTAATATTTTAAAAACATGTAAATATTTACCGAATGAAATGCATTTAAAATGTGTTGTGAAAAGAAAATTGAAAAATTGGTGGCTTTAGAGTAGTAAGTATTAAAGGTAGATAAAAAATTATCTTTTAAATGACTTTTTCTCAAAATGAGAAATTTCCAGATTTGCAAGTCTTTAAAATGCTCCTCGCGTCATAATTTTTGACGAAATTTTATGAAATTTATAATAAAGATTCCTGTAATACATCGAAATAAAGTTATGTATCCATTTTAGGATTCGAGGTCATTTAGGTTATAAAAGTTTAACTTTAGTGTAGAAAAGTACAAAGATTTCGCGAAAATTCAGACTACAAGCATAAAAATATTTTCTAAAAACTAACTATTCAACGAAAGTACAAAAAAATACATAACTTTGTTCAGAAAGTATTTATAAGCAATATAAATGCAAAATTAAGGAGAAAAGTTTAAAATTGAGTCGCAAGGAGCATTTTAAAGAAGGGTAATTTAATTTAAATTTTTTAATTATAAAATATTTTTTTTTAAATATTTATAAAATTTTATAAGGTGTTTAATATTGTTATACTTTAATGAATATATATACAAAATTTCATATCTCTGTGGTAAAAATTTCAAAAATCGTTTTGAAAGGTCCATTATCCCCTTAACATGCTTTTTACAAAAAAATTAAGAGGTGAATAATTTTGTATGAAATATTCTTTATAACTTATGTGTTGCGATTTAAGTTTGTTATTTTATAGCCAATAAATGACAAATTTTTTAAAATGAATTACAAACTTTATAGTATTTGACATATTAATTTAGAAAAGAAAACTGTTTGTGTTTAACAACTTTAATGCAAAGTTACAAACAAATCTTATAAAAATAACAAACTTTACGTAAAAATAAACTCGCAGAAAACATAAAAGGTTATGAAAACTTTAAAATAAAAATGAGAAAAATATTACTTTACTGGCTATAAAATGGCTGTGATATCACGTTGTAGAAGAATTAAGTTGAAAAGTGTTCTGTTGCCATATTTGACAACAATTGAGGTGGTGTCAGCTTAAACTTTGTCCAATAAATAAGTTCAGTTTAGTCTGTGGCTTGAAAATTAATGAAAGGAAGCATGGAGGCTCTAACGGGACCTACTACTGGCAGCTCATTTCTGGCTTTCAGTATCCTCCTGTTGTCTAATTCTCAAATGTGTTGTCTCTCGTCCAGTATCATCGCCAACATCATATTCTCTGGATGGCAGAAGAATGAGTTTCTCTGAATGACAGGACCGATGATTTCTTTTATGTTGTCCGGGAAATGTCTTGTTGTTTGAATGGCCTTTAGTATGTGCTTCGGACGTCTTTCACAGTGTCATGCATCTTAATATCAAACCAAACAGGAGCATAAGTCTTTACAATGTAATTTACAAGTGTCTTAATTTCGCTTGTCGGACTAATTTGGGAAACATAAAGTCTTAATACCCGGTTAGCACAGTTTAAGTATCGGGAATAGCTGAGGGGTCCAGGATCGTTAACAGCTAATTCTGGATCACAGAGTCCAATGATGACAGCATTAACAATGTCTAGAAGATACAGCTGATATTTACTGAGGTCAGTTTTATTTATTGTGATGACAACTTCAGATTGAATCGGCTCAAAATCAACAATAGGATTTTTCTCACAGCTAGGCAGTTGTTTGTCAATTGGACCACTGAATGACGCTGGCTCACTTGTCCTGTCTAAGTGCTCAAACATGTTTATAAGGCAGCTAATTAAAGTGAAGCAAACGAATAAACCACTGCAGTGGTCGCTGACACCTAACTTCTATGTTCTGTACAACACCACTTTTCCAACCGGTGTTTGTGACTGTCCCATCACATCCGATGGTTACCACTGCACTCATGTCAAATCTTTCTTTTCCATGTAGTCGAAAATACTTTCGGCAATATCTTTACCGGTTCCTATTTTTGGTGTAACATGGCCAATATATTGACCACAAGGATCACAAATCACGTTAATATATTCTTCTTTTCTTACTGTGCGGTACATTTTAGACCCAACTTTTTCTTGTGTTAATGTATTAACTTTTCTTCCGTCAAAGTAAATTCCATTTACTTCCTTCAGCTGGTGCTTTTTTTCCTTTATTGCTTTTCGAATCTTCACTTTTTCCCTTTTAATCTTACTTTTGTCAATCAATCGTGACATATCTGAATCTGAGATCATTCCAAGATCATGCAGGACACCAGAAGCTATTGCTGCTGTGGCCCTGTCAGAAACACCGTACCTATCGCTTAAAAAGGATGTAAACGACAACTTTGAATGCATTTACAATGTAGAAGGCTATATTAAACTCATAAAGGAAAAACATGTTGAAATGGGCCAAAAGCTGCAATATGAGGTTTTTACAAAAATAAATGGTATTTTAAGGCTTTTTGCACGAATTAAAATAAACGGCAATGTGTCCAAAAGTATTTTTCACGCCTTTAGGTAACTACAAAGAGTAGTTTTACACTATTACAAATAAAGTAAACTATTAAAAAAAATTTTATACGCCTTTAAAAAGGGCAGATTTTTTTCTTTTTTCTAAACTTTAGGGCTCTTGCGCGATTTCAAAACCAATTTATATTTTTTTATATTATTTTTTCCGTTATTAGGATGCCAATGCGCAAGTTTTCCTTGCTATTAGAAATTGATTATAAAAAAAATACTTTTTTTCGCCCCACCCTAATAAAAAGTTACATGTTATATACGAGTTCCTAAGAATCAAGAGCTAACACGTTGTTCGTAAGTAAAAGTTCACTTATCAAGTTTCCAATGTTAAGCTCCTATAGTGACTGCGGGAATCCCAGGATAGTGTGTATGTGGGGGGTGGTGACACCATAAGTTTGTCCTAGCACATCCAGGGTTAAGATCTGAGGGCTCATACCTTCCTCCCATAACTACAAACCCCAAGGAGGGACTTTCAGTCCAACAGAGTGAACGTATCCATACCCGGCGTAGACTCGTGAGCATTTACAGTAGTAGCAATCGTCAGAATTCTAACCAAACGCACTCATTACTCAATTCTGATAAGCTATCTAATAGGTTTCTCAAAGTTTTCAGTTTTTCATTCCTTTAAAATGCAGCTTCCTTTACCAACTATAATATTCTCCATATAATGCCATGATATCCTCTGAAAGCCTTCAAAATGACTCTTAATTCTTGCTCTAATATATTTTTATTCATAATCCATAAAGTCCACCGTACAGCAACAGTATTAATGAAAATACATCCCTTTCTCTTGGCATACCTGCTTTAAAAATCGTGTTCAAGCCTTGCCATTTTGATGTATTCAGAACACATTTAATTCATTCGTTCAAAATTTTGCCCAGCGTTTAGTTTTCCGACTTTGATGCACTCACGAGAAAAGTGTCATTTTTCTATGAAATATGGGAGAAAGATCCCCGGAAATTCAAAACTCGGTGCATCCAGGGCTCATTTTGGAAAGAATCCAGTTATTGATCTGTTGAACTGTGCCACAAGAGCTCGTTTTCGCTTCGGCTTAATTGCCTCCCCACTCTCGATCATCGAGCACTTAATTTCCTGATATCTAAATGTATTTGCAATGGAGCTTATTTGAAGTGGTGACTGCTGAGTTTTATCCTTTATTTGGAACGCAAAATGACTGAGACTTTAGATGACTTCAAACTGAATATTTGCGTTTCAAATGATTATTATTTATTACACTAAGAGAAAATTTCTGTTCCAGTTTTAGTTCAGGAAAGAGAATGGCAAAAAGAATAGATATATCTCTTTTATATATATATATAGTAGCTGAAAACCCGCTTTTCGCTACGGAGTACATTCAAATTAAATACAACGGTCAATGGATGCAATGAATGCCAAAAAAATTATATATATTTATAATAATTGCGACGATCAATGTATACAATTGATGTAAAAAATATATTTTATAAAAAAATCGTAAGGGGTATTTATTTTAATTTGATAATATCTCATCGTCTGCTGCATTAGAGAGAAAAAAATATTTTTTGTCTATTTAGTTGTTATGCACGAGACGATAAATTTATTTCAAGTACCAGAAAGAGAAATCATGTGATCTGCATTTAATAAATTAAATTCTAAAAATAAAACTTTAAAAATTCACCAAAAATCAGGAAATGGAGGTAAAGATTCGAAAAAGATTTCATTTTAAAGGAATTTTTATGCTCTTTCTCGTGATTTAAATTTTATAACCCTAAAAGTATTATTTTAAATGCAAACGTAAAAAAAGTTAAAAAAACAGCTTAAAAATTTAATTTAAAAAAATCTAAGAAGAATTTTTGAAAATTATTTCTTAGTGCACCCCTACACTATAAGAAGAATCGCCATGCAAAATTGCAGCCCTTTAGGTTCAGCGGTTTGGTCTGTGCGTTGTATGTCAGTCAGTGAGTCAGTTACGGAACTGTTTTATATATATAGATATATATTGTACCAAATCCGAACAACGGGAAGATGTTTTAAAAAGTAAATTTCAAATACAGAAATATATATGCCAGTTACCGCAAATTGAAAAATAGAAAATTATAAAACATTAAATCTTAAATACACTTCTTCACAACTTGCAGAAGAGTAGACAAAATAAAAACGTAGAATCTTCGCTGGAAGCTGAACAATTCTAGCACCTAAGAACTTTTCTTAACAAGGAGGGATTTAGAGATAGTAATTAATTAATACAATATTAGAGTTATTAATAAGGAGCATACGACCTCAATCTTTTTCCTTTTAAGGACCTCGTCTTATACCAGCCGAGACTAAAAAGAACTTTTTACAAGAAGAATATCACCTGTTGAAAAACCTCAACCGATCGCATAAAAACCAACTTTTCAACTGACCTTTTTATTCCAGATCTTATTCACCTAGGAAACAAAACCTGTGTTGCCACACCGCTCAACCAAACCATTTTCCAACAATAGACCCAAGAGCAGGATTTATTACTTACTCAATGGTAGACGCGTGAACGTGCTAAACCATTGTTTTATTTATCGTGGACTTCAAAACATCGCATGCTGGCGATAACACGCCAAGTTGGCCCCAATCTCGTAACAATATATGTGTATATATATATATATATAATACATACACACATATGTATATATCCGCTCTCTTACCTAATCGATAAACTCCATTAAATAAAAAGTGGAGATAAATGATAAAATAATATACATTACTTTATAAAATTCCTTTGAAAATATAAATTCATAGAAACATTGTAGAATGTGTTATTGTAGATGTAGCTTTTATCTAGCGAAATATAAAATGTCAAATATACATTTTCGTGGGAGTTATCGCTGTTATTATTACAATTTTTGTTCAACAAAAGAGTTAATCGATTTGGTAAGTGAATAAAACATCAAATTTAGGCTTCAAAAAATTTTTATTACAGAAAAACTTTCGTATGATACATTTTATATTCAAGATTTTTCCCATAATTAAATAATAACGTCTCTGTTACTTCTACGATTATTATTCATAGTTTGTTTAAACTGATTCATTCGAAACGTAAATGATATTTTGTTCGCCAGCTGTACCTGAAGTTCCGTCACGTCGATTTCTTCTTAAGGGGACTTAGCACCTTTCAAATGGCGAAAATTAATGAAAACATCGATTTTTCAATTTTTTGCTTAAAATGTAGTTTGACACCTCTAGTATAACAGAGCAAAGTTTTGAAACGACCTGATAAATATAAATGTAGTAAAAAGGCTTTTAAATATTTCAAGTGCATTGACGGCCCTTTAAATGCCACGCCCACCTCAATGTTTGCATTGCTTTACTCGTCTGTAAACCCTATAGTTTTAATAAAACACCGCGCAGAAGAAAAGGGATGTGTTATGTCTTTAACCACTGACCATAACCATCATCAAAGTTGCTTGTTTGCATGTGCTTCACTAGTTTTGCTTGTTGTTTGCTTTTTTCTTGTTGTTTGCAAAATACAAATGAAAGTTTGCACAGCACGATTTGGGCAAAGTTACAAAAAGAAATATTTGTCAATAAACAGCGTGTAAAGCATGTTATAATTGAAGCTGTCTGTGAATTTAACAAGGGCACAGTTCGCACAATAGTGGAAACACAGAAAGCATTAGGTTTGTGCATGGGAAATTCAACAAAAAAAACTTGCTGAATATTTGAATTGTCGAAAACGACTTAGAAAACGACGACCAAATTCTAGTGACAAACTGGCTCTTAAGCTAATCAAAAGAACAATATACGAGTATAAAAGGGAACAACCAGTTAAAAGGAGAAAAGGGATTACGTATGGGGCAGACTGTTTTTGAAATAAATGCCTGATAATATATTTTTTCCTATTTGGTGAAAGCTCTTTATCTTATATTAATTGCTCAATTTAATAGAAAAATAATATTATTAAAACTTATTTTATATTTTATGTTGCACATTTTATAAATATCTTATGTATTTCAAAAAATGTTTTATATGTTTTGCATAAATTTATTTACACAGTAATGCTTGCTAAGAAATATCATATTTTTCGTTAACTGTTTTGGCTCGTGTAGCATTCAAATGAAAGCTTGTATTTCTATTTAATGTCTTCAAATTGAATTGTGTTATGTTTGATTTTAAAGGCATATGTCTAGGAAACAAGTACAGTAAATATTAAAAAAATTACAAATGTTTTTGGTTTTTTTTTTTACAGTTTTGTATTCTTTAAACTGCGTTTTCTCAGTTTTAATTTTTTCATAAAATCATAGTATTTAACCCTTTGAGGGGCACCGTTTGCACAGTGCAAACGCCTAAATCTAGTCTTTTTTCCCTTGCATTCAACGTATTCCAGTTAAATGATCAGAAAAATGGTTATTACGGCCATCTGTTATCAGTTTAAAGAAATAAAAGCATTTTGCAACCTTTAATTGGAAAAAAAATTCAAGATTCTTTAGGTTAAAAAAAATCCGGAAAAGTCTACACTGTGAAAACGGGGGAGATTGTTGCCCTTTAAAGGGTTAAAGTCATAAAACTTCCAGTTATATTCAAGATAGGAACTTCAAATTTTTTTTGTGTGATCAATATAATCTGCTTGATCAATATAACAGAAATCATGTTTTTTCTACCTTTTTTTCCATGAATGTAAACCATTAAAATTTTTTCTCCAAAACCAATTCATTAATAGCAAAACCCATCCCTAAAGTTATAAAACATACTATTATAAGTATGACAAAAAAATTTGGTGATAAAATAATGTTAAATAAAAGAGGAGAATGAATTTTTAAATCCCTAATTTTTTTTATTCAAATTTTAAATTTTCTAGTAAATTAATTTTTGTTTTCACGTGGAAATTATTTTGTTTAAGAATAACCTCTAGTAATATACACATGATATAAGTAAAAATCCTTAAATAAAAAAAATTGGTCAAAAGCTGCTAAGTCCCAAGTTTATATAATAATGATGTTTAATATGAGGAATGAATTTCAACAGGTCTATCATAGATTTATTTCTTTCTCTTTTCACTGTTCTACCTGTAGGTTATAACAAAAGCTGATTTACATTTTTCAGACCTAGTGATCTACCTACTATAGATATTCTTAGATTAATGGCATCAAATTATAAATTTTGTGAAAGTATTTGAATTGTATGATGTGTTTTTACGGCCTTTCTAATTTCATTTTTACTTTTTTTTCTCTTTACTGATTAATTATTTCACATTTTTTATGAAACAACACTAAAGAATTTACCATTATCATTATGTACATACATGATTATGTGTTTGAATTGCATTATTGCAACGATTTACTTTAGACTATGGTGTGTAATGTAGATCTCCTCCTCATGGTGCACCCTGGATAACGCTAAATGATCTACGGCTGAAGCAGGATTATGCAGCTTTTGTTAACTTGATGTTAAGTGAAGGGTCCAGGGTAAAATAATTTTACTCCAAAAATCTCATTTTGAGGAAAACGAATTTGAAAGTTGGAGTAACGTGGTTTTTCTATGGAACGCCGGAACTTTATCGCTATTTTTAAGGGCTTTAACCTTTTGTGGGGCGCTGTTTGCACAGTGCAAACGCCTAAATCTAGCCTTTTTTCACTTGCATTCAATGTATTCCAGTTAAATAAGCAGAAAAAATGGTTATTACTGCCATCTGTTATCAGTTTAATGAAGTAAAAACATTTTGAAACCTTTAATTTGAAAATTTTTCAAGATTCTTTAGGTTAAAATAGGTCGGGAAAAAATCTGCAACTTGCAAGGGGGTTGGTTTATGTCCCTGAAGGGGTAAATTGATTCTACCCCAGATATGAATGCATGTGGTTTAAATACTCCTTGAAAGCTATAAGATGGCACTGTTAACTCATTTTCGCAAAAATGGCTGTAAAGTCGTTTTACCCCTGGACCCTTCAAGTTGTTTCTGTTCCAAGATTTCAATATGCCATTTTGTTTTGTGTTTTGTTTCTTCTTTTGTATTGTTGTATTTTAGTGGCATATAATAGTGTATAGATGTATATCTAAGTGCTATTGCTTTAATAAAAAATAAGAAAAAGAAGTATGGAGTTAGTCGAATTGGCTCCTCAAATAAATTATTTATTATCCGATGGCCAAATATTTTTTGTCTTTTTGTGGTGTTAAAACTTTTTATTAGGGAAATTGTGATTATTTTTATTTATTTATCAAATGACAGCCTGTTAACGATTTGGTCATAAATCTTCGTGCTCTTAAATATTTGTATACCACAGAATAATTACAAGATAAAAAGAACTTTTTATATACCATGTTTTTAAATTTTCTGTTGAATCATATAAACTTGACAATTCTATGTGTTAATAAATACTTTAAAAAAAAAATGTTTGATGAATTATCCCTTCAACTTGAAAGAAATTGATCATATGCGTAATCAATCGTTTAGCTCTAAAATTGGAAGTTAACTTGCGTTTAACTTTTCGTTCCCGTCGCAGCTGATAGATGGCTGCACAAATCTACAAAACAAAAGTAACTGAAACTGAATTCAATTCTCCTTAAAGACGGATAAAAGTATTAAAATAATGCATTGCCATGGTGTTCTGAGTTATTATAAAAATTTCAAATGTCTAGCTAGTCGGGAAGTTAGTTAAAAAAGCGATTATAAGATTTGTACTGGACAAAGACACGCACAAACAAACAAACAAACAAGAATGCGAGTTAATAAAAACATGGTAATTACAATAAGATATTGCAGGGCATTCGTCTATGTGCGCAGCAGTCATATCTTGTACTGTTGAAGATAGAATACATACAGGTGAGTTGACAATATTAAAACGAAAGAGATGACACGGAGGCAATCGTGCCCATTCAAAACTCTAAAAGTGGCACGAAGGAGCATTAGTAACATAATGGGAACTGGTGCTGAGAACACTCTAGGGCTTTGCACGAGAAAAGTCAGAAGCCGCTGTATAGAAGGAATGTCTAAAGATTGTTTTTATTTCTAATTTTATTTCTCGTTTTATTTATAGCAAATTTATGTTTAATTTCAAAAGGGCCTGGAGAGCTCGACGGATATCTGTAACAGATTTAGCTTTATCCATGGTGCACCACGAGGAAGCCTGCTTTACAACACTTTATTGTGAATATAAAATGTTAGAAGTTAATTAAGTGCTTTAATACAAAAATTTCAAAAGGTTAAATTAACCGATTGAAAGGAACACAAACACATATATTGCCAGCAGAAAATTCTCATTATGTATGCATGTATATATATATATATATATATATATATATATATATATATATATATATATATATATATATATATATATATATATATATATATATATATATATATACTTATATATAAAGAGAGAGCGATTTTGTACGTGGAGGGTAATCTCCAGAACCACTGCACCTATTTGAAAAATTCTTTCACTGTTTGAATGGTACATTATTCCAGATGGACATAGGCTATATATTATGTATATCTGATCAGTAGAAATAAAGTTAGGGGCTTAATCCTAACAATCTCCATTGTTCCCGCTACTGTCCTCTACCGCTTTTTGTGCCTAAGTCTTCAACTATCGTTAGCGTGGTGCTATCGCGGTGGTCTTCTGTTGTGACGTTAGCGGTTCGAAACTATCCGTCCTACTGCACGCTTTTTTCTTTTAAAAAATTAACTTTAATTATTAACTAACGTAAAATTAATTTGAATATTATTTTAAGAATATTATTTTTAAAAAATTGAATATTTAAAAAAACATTCTTTACTTAAAATCCTTTTTTTATTTTTGTAATTTTATTTCATCTCTTAACCTCTTTCTATTAATTTTAATACTATTTTAGGTGCTTAAAATAATTAAAAAAACATTCTTTTCTTAAAATCCTTTTTTTATTTTTGAATAAAAAGAATTAAAAAAACATTCTTTTCTTAAAATCCATTTTTTATTTTTGAATAAAAATAATTAAAAAAACATTCTTTTCTTAAAATCCTTTTTTTATTTTTGAATAAAAATAATTTAAAAAACATTCTTTTCTTAAAATCCTTTTTTTATTTTTGAATAAAACTACGGTCTCAAGCACACCTCTTTCTTTTAAAAAATTACATTTTTATATTAATTTGAATACTATTTTAGGTGCTTAAAATAACTAAAAAAAAAACATTCTTTACTTAAAATAATTTTTTTTAATAAAACTACGGTCTCAAGCACACCTCTTTCTTTTAAAAAAATGACGTTAATTAATAACTAACGTAATTTTAATTTGAATATTATTTTAGGAATATTATTTTTAAAAAATTAAATATTATTTAAAGAAATTTTTTTTTAATTTAAAATTCTTTTTTTATTTTTTTATTTTTATTTCATCTCTTAACCTCTATTTTAAAAAATTAACTTTAATTAATATCTAACGTAATATTAATTTGAATACTATTTTAGGTGCTTAAAATAATTTTAAAAAACATTCTTTATTTAAAATCCTTTTTTTATTTTTGAATAAAACTACGGTCTCAAGCACGCCTATTTCTTTTAAAAAATTAACTTTAATTAATATCTAACGTAATATTAATTTGAATATTATTTTAGGTGCTTAAAATAATTAAAATAAACATTTTTACTTAAAAGCCTTTTTTTTATTTTTTTATTTTTATTTCATCTCTTATTCTAATTTTGGGATACCAATGTGTATCTATACTTCTACAGTCTATACTCTATACTAATATATAAAGAGAAAGAGCGGATTTTGTATGTGGAGGGTAATCTCTGGAACCACTGCACCTATTTGAAAAATTCTTTCACTATTTGAATGGTACATTATTCCAGATGGACATAGGCTATATAATATGTATATCTGATCAGTACAAAGAGAGTTATGTTGTGCTAAATGTTGAGCTGATGCTTCACCTTTACAACTTTTCCTTTGTCAACCATAGTCAAGTAACCATAGCAACACATGAAACTACATTTTCATTATTATCAGTAAAACATTTAATATTTTAAAGATCCAAGTGGAAGAGGTATTGATAAATACAAAAAGGATTTTTGAAATTGGCTACGTTTAAGGGTTTATTGAAGAAAATTTCATTTGGAACTACGCTTTTTTTTTGGACATTTAAGGTAAAAAAAATTTACAATTTATTGGCTATCAACTGGAAATTTATTGGTGTAATATTACAGAACTTTATTTAACTTTATGTTTTTGAATTTATGTACATTTTTTTCACAATTTGCGTAAATCGAACTTGAATAACTCAACTTTATTAAAAAATTAGGGTGTTTCATTGAAACTGTGAAATTTATTGATTATTTCGAATAGGACTATGTTTGTTCCTTTATAAGTGAAAAAGTATTGCACTTTTTCACTTCCTTTATAAGTTAAAAGTTCCTTTATACCTTTATAAGCGTTTGTTCCTTTATAAGTGAAAAAGTATTGAGTATTTTTAATTAATGTTTTAATGATTTTGCCCCTAAAAGTTGCTTATTTCGACAGCTTCCGTGGCTGTCCTCGCTGATAGCGAGACTATGGGGCCGAGTCGTAATAAAATCGGCACGCGGGTGGCCCCGGACACGATTCAGTGCTTCACGTAGCCGGATTTTTAAATTTTTAATTTTAAAAAAAGTTATTAAATTTTTTGTGCCATTTATGGTGTTTTTTTCATGTTTTTTTTGTGTGTGGACTCATGTTTTTTTTGTGTGTGAGTTTTTTTTGTGTGTAGGATAATTGAAAACGACTTACAACTATAGATGTAATCTATATAAATCTTGTTAACATATAAATTTGTATTTCTTCTTAAGCCTTTCAGACAAAAAAAATTATATTTTAAGAAATAAGAGTAAATACAGTGTTGAACTTAACCAGACAAAAACATCAAGGATAGTATAAAACTTTTTTTATATAATAATAATAATAATGGATTACATCGTATTTCATTTAATAAATTTATTACTATTAGTCATGAACAAAAAAATATTCCTTAAAACAGTTTATACTATTGTAGGATAAAGTGCACAATCAGTAAATAAATTAAAATATTTTGTTATATCACAACTTAAAATTTGACTCCTTCAATACTGATATTGGTTTTAGTGATTCTTAAATACCCTTTTATCTTAACCAAAATGTAGAGATAAAAACTATATTTTTACTGGCACATTACAGGTTTTACGTTTTTCAATTTCTGAAGATGGAAAGGGAATTTATTAGACTAAGTTTGTAGGAATTGGTTAAGGAATCTACCGAAAACTCAATTGATGAAAACCTTCAGTTTATGGAAAACCGAGTGGCGGATATAACGAGGTGCCCAGATGCTAACAGAAGTTTACTCACTCGTTCCCTCAGGTATTTTAAAACTGATTTTAAGAATAAGTGGACTTCAGCAAATTACAGAGGTTCCAGGAGACGAATGGTGATTGGTTGGCAAATAACGTCAAGGTACCTATAATTTCTATTGCCACCCCAGGCCGCCCTCAAAAAGATTTCATTGAGTCAAGTGAAAGCAATAAACGCAGGAAAACCAAGAAACTGTGACAATTAGAACCCCCTAAAGAGCTGACATTTGCTGCAACTATGAGTCACAGAACTGTTGGAAATCCTGATGTGGCTGACTTGATGAAAAAAAGTCACAGAAACTCCAACCAGAGCTACAAAATTATATGAGCTGCTCTAGACAAAGACCAAGGAAAAAGTGGAAGCCTTATAGTAGTCAGATCCTACAACTTCATCTTGCAGAGGGGTCTGATGGTGGTCCTTCTCAAAAAAAACCAAGAGAGTGATGAAGAAGATGACGAAGATCAGAATTTACGAACATCAGATGGAAAAATTAATCTTCTGAAGTCACTAGAAAACTAAGATCCCTTTGGTATACTTTGGAAAATATTAAATGTAATATATATATATATATATATATATATATATATATATATATATATATATATATATATATATATATATATATATATATATATATATATATATATAATAAAGATTGATTTATAGAGATAACTTTTTAAAGTTTGATTTTTAAAAAGTTAACATTTCAAAATTGTTTAAAAAATTTAATTTTTTTAGTTTTTTAAATTTTAATGTTTTAAAAAAAGGAGTATTTACTATTACAAAGTAAGTCAAAAGTCAAAAGTATTGGTTTTAACTTTAAAAAACATGAAAAATAATTTTGGCCAGGTTTTTGCTACAAATACTCCACTGTGCGTCGCTTAGCAAGTCTACATACACTGCTGGCCACTGTAAATGCAACACCCTGAAGGAAACATGCAAATAACATGAAATTTACAACATGCATTAGCGGAGGTGAGATATGCAAATGATTAGACTTTCAGCGTATACGCACATCACGCGCGCCTGTGGCGCCACTTCAAAGCGCTATTTAAGACTTGGAGGTTTCGACAATTTCAAGTTCGGCAATTATGTTTTTCTTGTGGTTTCTTCAAAAAAACGATCAATTACGCCTCGTCGAAAACAGCGATCATCTTTTGATCAAGAATCCGAGTTCGACAGAGGAAGGATAGTGGCCTACCGAGATTGTGGATTGTCTTTCAGGGAAATCGGTAGTCGTGTTGGACGAAACCAAACAACAGTAATGCGGATATGTGATCGTTGGATGCAGGAGGGTACGACGGACCGGCGTGTTCGTTCGAATCCACCTCAGCGTAACACTTCACGTGATGACAGGCAAATTGTGCGCATGGCAGTGACGGATCGCTCAGTCACATCACGAACCATAGCACAGCACATGCAGCCTGTAACGCATCATCCAGTGTCTGAACGTACCATTCGGCGCAGTTTACAGCAGAGTGGTCTCTCCGCAAGACGTCCATTCCTTTGTCTACCCTTGACGCAGAACCACAGACGTCTCCGCCTCAAATGGTGCGATGACAGAAGGATGTGGACGGCAGAATGGAATGAAATTGTCTTTACTGACGAGTCACGCTTCTGTCTGCAACACCACGATGGTCGCATTCGAGTCTGGAGACACCGTGAAGAGAGGATGCTGAACAGCTGCGTTATGCACCGCCACACTGGTCCTGCACCGGGTATTATGGTATGGGGCGGTATTGGATATCACTCTCGCACACCTCTAGTACGCATTGCCGGTACTTTAAACAGCCAGCGCTACATCTCCGAGGTGTTGGACCCAGTTGTTCTTCCTTACCTTCAGGGCTCGCCCACAGCCATATTTCAACAGGATAATGCGCGATCACACGTGGCACGCATTGTCCAACGATTCTTCGTCAATCGCCAGATTGAATTGCTTCCCTGGCCGCCTCGCTCTCCGCATCTCTCGCCGATAGAAAACATGTGGTCCATGGTTGCGCTACGATTGACCCAGATTGCATCCCCAGCTGCCACAGCACATCAACTTTGGCAACGTCTGGAAGCTGCTTGGTCTGCTGTACTCCAATAACTCATCCAAAGTCTCTTTGAATCAATGCCGAGGCGTGTGGCAGCGGTGATCTCCAACAATGGCGGCTACTCTGGCTACTGATTTTGGCAGGAACCACAATTCACAGAAGTCTATAAATTTAATCATTTGATACTTGGTCAACATGTTATCTACAAAATAAATTTTGTTGTGATATCTCTTGTCTTTCTTGGTGTTGCAATTTGGGTGGCCAGCAGTGTATATAAAACAGTTCCGTAACTGACCCATTCACTGACTGACATACAACGCATAGATCAAACCGCTGGACCTAAAGGGCTAAAATTTTGCATAGTGATTCTTCTTATAGTGCAGGGGTGCACTAAGAGAGATTTTTGAAAAATTCTTCTTAGATTTTTTAAAATTAAATTTTTAAGCTGTGTTAGTAACTTTTTTTAAGTTTGCATTTAAAATAATAAATTGAGGGTTATAAAATTTATATCACGAGAAAAATCATAAAAATTCCTTTAATATAATAATGTAACTTTTGTATCATTGGATCGGACAGTTTTAGTAGTCTTTTTGTGCAATAAATGAAGTGAGTACTCTTTCAAGAGGGACTCAGTGGAATATTTGAAAGGAGGACATCATTTTCGGCCGGAATGGTGTCTGTTCAAGAGAAAGCCCCAACATTTATTTAGACTAAGCAGCGTTATTTAGACTAACAGCGTTACCCCTAACATTTATTTAGACTTATTGCAACTTTTTCAGAAAGATGTAGCACCCCCACACTGGGGATCGCTAGTGCGTGATTTCCTTGACGAAACATGGACTGTGTGCACTGTACAGAAGACATGTTAAATAACATTTGGCGGGAACTGAAATACCGCTTCGACATTCTTCGAGTTACCAAGGGGGCACACGTTAAAATTTACTGAGGTAAATGGTCTTATAAAAAAATGTATAACAGTACTTACAATATATCCAAACAAACATAGGTCTAATTATAATAAGGGTAAAACTTTTGGTTCACCCTATATATGTGCGTATATATATATATATATATATATATATATATATATATATATATATATATATAAATATATATATATATATATATATATATGTATATATATATACATGTATATACATATATATATATATATATATATATATATATATATGTATGTATATATATATACATGTATATATATATATATATATATATATATATATATATATATATATATATTATATATATATATATATATATATATATATATATATATATATATATATATATATATATAAATGTAATCTAAAGCAAAGTATATTAATAAAAATGTTTAGTTCTATCCGTGATAAGTGACATCAAAACATTAATGTGTCAATTTTTAGGAACAGATATAGTAAATATCGCAATGGCAGGTAAAGAAATTTTCTCTATATGCAATACATCTTACGTAATACGACACACATACATAAATTATTAATCCTGTTTTCTGACAGAAAAGAAATCGTCTTTATAGATGCATGTTTCTTTCCTGCCATGTGATACATGTAATGCATAAAATTCCTCTGAAATAACTTGTCATGAATTGCACTTATTTCACGATAATTTTTTTTCCACCACTGTATTTGGTTAAGATATATCAGAAACGCCATTCCTTTGTTTTTTTCGTATCGCAGGAGAGTAAAGTAAACGTAAAATGCACATGTAACACCTTAAGAGTACTGTACGACAGCTGTTTACAAGAAAGCAAGTTATATCCTTATAGAGTAATTTTATTCTTTCTTTACAGCTATGGTATTAAATAGCATCCCTTCAAATCTTAATTAAAATAAAAATATTATGTATGTAAACTGCACGTAAGTATTAATACATATTTATAAAACATATAAGTATATATATGTATACTAGCTGAATACCTGTGCTTCGCTACGGGGTACATTTTAGCATAATTACAATGAAAAAGTAATGAAATTGCTTTTTACAGGATTTTCTTATAAACAATATATTTTGTTTCTTCATTGGGCAGAACTAATATTACCAGGCTCGTCCGCGAACTTACGCGTGAGCAAGCTACGTAAAACGGACCGTGGGAGAAACAATTTTCTCGTAAATGTACGCTAGCATATTTTAAAGTTTGGCTTTGGGACTTACTTATCGTCATGGCGAAGCATATTTTAAGAGGAAATTACAGTTTTAAATATAGATGTGATTTAATATCATAAAACACTCTAATTTGAACTATTTTTTAAAAAATTTACATCTCAATTTGTCTAGAGGTTAAATTTTATCTTTTACTGCATTTTAATATTTTCTTTGTCAATTAATTTCGTTGTTATGCAAAGAAATATCGTTGTTACAAAGAAATTTCGTTGTAAAAGAAAAGAAATATCGCGATCTGTATTTAATAAATTAAATTCAAAACTTTCCAAACGATTACTGTTTTGGAAGCTAATGTTCTGCTAATTTCCAGTAAAAGCTAAAATCATTTGAAAACCACACACCAGTGTTCCACTCACACGCAACACAATAAACCCCTAAAGGAATGCAATAATAAAACGTTTAAAATGTATAAATATATTAATTCAAATAATTAAACACACACAAATGTATAAATTACACAAAAGTTTACTTAAATTCTTTAATCTGTCTACATCTCCAGTATACAAATATTTTCGGGGCATTTACAGAACATGGTATATTTAACTATTGAAAACACGCATTAAATGACCATCATCTGAATGAGAAATTTCTGAAATGAGCATGGCAATGAAAATCGTGTGTTTACAAACAACAGCAGTAACCGAAATGTGTTACAATATGGATTTTAAGAGTATTATGGTAGTAAGTTTTGTATATAAATAAATCTTTCCAAACGATTACTGCTTTGGGAGCTAATGTTCTGCTAATTTTCTGTAAAAGCTAAAATCATTTGAAAACCACACACCAGTGTTCTACTCACACGCAACACTATAAAACTGAATTTCAGTACTCTACGTTTATATGGGCATTGAAAATTGTGGATAGTAGAGGGCAATACGGGAAAATCCGCGCATTGTCTATAGACACTTGCTATCTTTGGCTATTATTTGATCCGTAATATCTGCCTCATATGCCGTATGTTTCTAAACGCCATTCCCATATGAACCACAGCCTAATTCCTTTAAAATGGAACAAAATGAGTAACTCCAGTTAACCATGTAATCCACTACTGCTACAGGGGCATCAAAATGTGAGAATACAGAGTTTAAATCATCCAAAAATTGCCATTATGTCGGACAACTGACTGAAGTGGTGTCATCTTTGGCTATTATTTGATCTGTAATATCTGCTTCATATGCCGTATGTTTCTAAACGCCATTCCCATATGAACCACAGCCTGATTCCTTTAAAATGGAACAGAATGAGTAATTCCAGTTAATCATGAATTCCACTACTGCTACAGGGGCATCAAAATGTGAGAAAACAGAGTTTATATCATCCAAAACTGCAATTATGGTGTATATATGACACCTAACTTCTCCAAAAATCTTTGCCTTTGTGAGGAAACTCATAAGTGATTTTTGCTTTTGATGAAACAGTCTTGCTATAAAATCACGACGATCCTGTGGTTTTTGTCCAACTATTCTTTGCTGTTGTTGTCTGATTTATTCCAGTCTCGCTTCTCTTTCCGGGGTAAAGATTCGGAAAATCATTCGGAAAAAGCTGAAACGTAAACAATACCAAATCAATTTAAAAATTAAATACAGTAAAAATAACGTAGAAAAAATAACAGTATAAATAACACAGTATGAATAAAAAGTACAGGCTGCGGCCAGATATGCTCAGGCCAATAATACATTAAAAAATTAAATCGTAGTAAGCAATGAAAAACATTTTACACACTTCAATAATAGCAAAACAAAACATGATGGAAAAAAAGAAAGGAAAGTTAAAACAGAAGTAAGAAGTTAAATTCTAAAAATATAAATGAGGTATAAATCAGCTATCGATTCTAATTTATGAATCATTTATCAGGGTATGAAAAAATTACTGCATGTAAAAAAATTAACATTACCTCCATTAATTTCAACACTTTTTGACCTGTGGCTTGTCCAATCATGTGAAATATAATTCTTGACAATAAATCTTGTTAACCAAAACTGTTATTTGTGTTTTTTTGAATTAAAAATGTTATGTTCTCAAAATATGACAATTAAGAGAAAGATATCGAGAAATAATAAATCATGCCACATAAGAAATGCCATACCACATATTTCTATAAAATTAATGTGCAACTATATTTGACGTATAAAATAATGCATGTGAAATACATTGGTAACATGTTTTAACATCAAAAATTTCCACAATCAAAAGCTAAAATTAGTTTAAAATATTAGCTTTAGGATTTTGTGCAGAATAATAGGTGTTTTAGCTAAATTTCTTTAAAAATTTCTTCAAATTGATCAATTTATAAAAAAAGGTATGCTATTTACAAGTAAGTTTTTGTTTCTTTTTTTTGTTGTTTTTACGTGCTATTGTAGCATAAAAGACCAAAAAAAACCTTTACAAAATCATTTTTTCTCAAAGCTAAACACAAACATAACCAAAGCTAAACACAAATATAATTAACAGTTGTTTTAAAACACCCCTGGAAAACATTGTTTAGTTTCGAAGTATTAGAATGATAAAAAAAAAATATCCCAGAGTTTCAGACAGAAGCATAAAAAGAAAAAATGCGCAAAAAAGTAACTAAATTAAACAAAAATTGACAGAATACAGAAAAAGTGAACACCGACAAAAGTAAATAAAACGTTTCTTTGTGTGCATGCGCAGTTCTTATGAATGATTGATTCCAACGTCTAGAGTACAGTGTCGGAAGAACCACATAAAATTTGTGTTGAAGTATTGTTCTTTAAAATTCAATTAAAAATCGAAATTTTAAGATAGAGATATGAAATGATATTTATATGAATGAGAAAGCTTTCATCTTCCCGATGAAAGCTTTGTAAGATAAAAACTCGAAGAGCATCGACCGTAGATTCTCAAAAGAGCGTAAATTTCTCGAAAAAGTGGGTTTAATATTTTGATGAAAATATTAGTCTCTTTTAAATTATTTTTAATCAAATGAGATTTTGTTTGATGGAGACATGATTCGCCATGATTGGTCTGTAGTCTTATACTGTAAAAAGATAAAAATTCTACGATCATTTTTTTCCGAGATAACGTAATCTGAAGTTAAAAATCATAAAATATCCCACAAAACATAAAATAAAAAATTTCTAGAATAAAATTTAAAATCCGGGCTTCGAGGTGCACCTTCCCATAGTCTGCACTACCTGTGTGCCAAATTTGATGGCTGTAAGTAATGGAAACACTAAAAAACAACGAATCAAGGTATCTAAATTTTGTGTCTACGTATCCCACGTCCTGCAAACAGTCGCAGCCAGAAGAAAAATTCTCCCCCCCCCCACCGGCGAGAAATTTCGTTCTGTCCACCGCTCCACATATGGGCGAACAATTCTTTCTTCGAGACTATCGCATTTGAAATTTGTGTTGAAGTATCGTTCTTTAAAATTCAATTAAAAATCGAAATTTTAAGATAGTGACTTAAAATGAGGTTTATATGAATGAGAAAGCTTTCATCTTCCAGATGATGTAAATATTTTCTTTGTAAGATAAAAACACGAAGAGCATCGACCGTATATGCTCAAAAGGGCGTAAATTTCTCGAAAAAGTGGGTTTAATATTTTGATGAAAATAGTCTGTTTTAAATTATTTTTAAACAAATGAGGTCTTGTTTGAAGAAGAAATGTCTCTACTCTTAGATTGTAAAACGATCAAAATTCTACGATCATTTTTTGAAGCGATATCGTAATCTGATGTAAAAAGAGCATAAAATATCCCACAAAACATAGTTGAATGACTCAATCGCTTACAATTCAAGGGGAGAAAATTTCGTCATTCAATTCTGCGCTTGAAGAACCAAGCAGGAAATTTGTGTTGCAGTATCGTTCTTTAAAATTCAATTAAAAGTCGAAATTTAAAGATAGAGACTTGAAATTAGGTTTATATGAATGAGAAAGCTTTCATCTTCCAGATGATGTAAATATTTTCTCTGTAAGATTAAAACACGAAGAGCATAGACCGTAGATGCTCAAAAGGGCGTAAAATTCTCGAAAAAGTGGGTTTAATATTTTGTTGAAAATATTAGTCTGTTTTAAATTATTTTTAAACAAATGAGGTCTTGTTTGAAGAAGAAATATCTGTAGTCTTAGATTGCAAAAAGATCAAAATTCTAAGATCATTTTTTTGCCGCGATATCGTAATGTGAAGTTAAAAAAAATAAAATATCCCCCAAAACATAATTGAATGACTCAATCGCTTACAATCCATGGGGAGAATATTTCGCATTCAATTCCGCGCTTCAAGAACCAACCAGGAAATTTGTGTTGCAGTATTGTTCTTTAAAATTCAATTAAAAATCGAGATTTTAAGATAGAGACTTGAAAGTACTATATTAATTAGAGTTAAAATTAGGCAAGTTAGTGTTAAACCCTAATTTACTATTATAGTTTTAGTTGTTTTTTCCCAATTCAGGAAGTAGCGCTGTTTTTTTTTATGCAGCACAGAATTCACAAGAATATGACGTCATCAATCATTAATTACCTAGCACGCGTTTGGTTGAACGCAATCATCGAATGTTCGAAATTTGCTAGTCTGATTCACGATGCTTCTCCTTCGCAATTGCAGCGCGCGAAAACGAGCAAAGTACAGATTCCGGATTATATTCCGAGGGGCAGGTCGCATGTCGAGGGGACTGAGATGATGGGAACCTGGGGTCGATTAAATTGACCTTTAACTAGTGTAATAAATAAGGTCTTTAATTGTTATATAAGTCGTAGTTATTTGCCACAAGCCTTAATAAAGACAGCCTTTTAGATTACTTTATTAGATACAGGTTACGTGGTGTAAGCACCGTGTGATATATATATATATATATATATATATGGAGAGATGGCCAGTCTAAATATTTCCAAAACTTGATCATGAGTGGAAATTTAAACTTTTTTCGTGGAAAGTGTTCAACGAGTTCATTCATTGCGAGATACAGCTGTGTTTTACTTTTATAAAAAGTACGTGAAATTTTAATGTTTATTTAATTTAGTGGTTGAATATTTTTGTTGAGTTAGGTATCTGAATGTTTTGCAATACGTACGTTACATTTTTTATTTACTTTACGGACTTTTAAGGCACGTATATAATCCAGTCTTTGCCTCTAAGCCAAAAACAAAGACGTACAATGGCGGAGTGACGCTTTTAATTGGGTGGCCATCTGTCCTACAATTTCAGGATAGATGGCCACATAAAATCGAGGATAGATGACGACCTTTAATCAATATTTAAAAATTATACGGAGTGAGGATTTTAACTAAATATAATTATATTTAAAATAATTATATATCTTTTATGTTTATAATTATATTATATGCACTAGTTCCTAAGGTAACTTTTTCAAAAACAGTTGGAAAACGTACGAAACAGGTAGCTATGCTTTTGACATCACCAGAAAATATTGACAAACGTCGGAAACTGTCATCCCAGAAACAGATAAAGTTCATAAATAAGCTTAAAACCAGTAAAAAGCCTAAAATAAACTCGAGAAAGAAACAAAAACTCGACACTTCCAGGACCGAAGAAGTTGGAATACATTTCAAATTATCATATTTTACAGATTCCGAGGGAATACAATTTGTTGAGGATCACTGTTCTTTGGGGGAGAAGAATACAATACCATAACCATAAAGGATGACTGGATAAAATGTATAAGGAACCTGAAGTGGTTTCATGAAACGTGTACAAACTATGAAGACCTTTGCCAAAAATGTGGTAAAATTTTACGAAAAGTGAATGGTTGAAATTATACTTCAAATGTTGTTTATTCGAATTTTATTCACTCATTTTCCGTGATATAATTGCATCTTTGCAAATTGCTATAAGTTTTTCATGATTAACTATATGAAATGTGTTTTTTTTGTTATTTTAACTTTGTTTTTTCTTTCTTGTATTGCATGGCCATTTCTCCTCGGCTTGAAGGAGAGATGGCCATCTGCCATTTTAATTCCAAACTATGTCTTCCCCTTTTTGTTGTCAATGTTTAATTATTTTTTGCCCAAAATATGATGAGTGTATGTATAAGAATTTTAAATATGCATAAATATTTCTTTTGTTTGCATTCTAAGAATTTTTGTTTCAATCTGTAAATACTATGGCCATGTATCCTAGAGTTTCCATGTATATATATATATATATATATATATATATATATATATATATATATATATATATATATATATATATATATATATATAACATTTATATAAAATATTTAAAACATTTTCCAATACTTTTCTTTCAGAAAGCCGGTAAGTTAATATATGAGAACCTAGTAAGCTTCAATGTACTATATATCACTATTTCTTCCAGAAAATTTCTGATATTTCTTTATCTACAGCTTTTATGCATTAACTATGTATTTCACTATTCATTTATATACTAAAGATAAACTATGAATAAACAACTTACAATCTTAAATGTACTTTCTATACCATTACAATACTTGCAGAAATATATAAAAAAATGAAGGTTTAAGAAGTAGGAGAAATGTCCAGTATCTTAGTAGATCGGGTAGATCAGAAGAATGTTGCTCAGCGATGCTCAACTTCTAAACAGACAGAGCGTAAAGTAGCATAAACTAATACGTATTTCATGGCTAGAAAAATTAATAAACCAAGAAGTTGCTTTTCTTCTCTCACTTTAGTTTTATAATATGTACCATGACATTAAACTAAGCATTTAACGTATGCATCAAGCATTTAACGTATATATATATATATATATATATATATATATATATATATATATATATATATATATATATATATATATATATATATATATATAACCAAATTTTTTACAGCTACAGAATGCAAAAGACTGGATTATGGATTTAACTTCTTTATTACTTTTACATATTTTTGTTTAGTCATATAATTTACTGCTGCCCATAAAAATTAGCGTTTTCATTTAAATTTTTACACTTGATAACACTAGACAATGTAAAGGACTAATTTTCGTTTAATTATATAACTTCCTACTGCGTAAACTAAATATGGAACTTATGGAAAAAGCACATAACCAATATTTAAGACATGCTGTAATAAAATCCCTGGAGACTATCAAATGATAATGGTGACTACATTGTTCTGTACTGTATATGGACAATATGACTTGAATTATGAAATCTAGATAATGTAAAGGACATGGTAATTTAACTTTTGTATTATTATTACATTTTTTTGTTTAAATCCCTAATGCGTAAACTAAGTATGACACTTGGTTGGATAAAGCACGTAACCAATATTTAAAATGTTTTGTAATAAAATCCATGAAGAATATGAAATGTAAGTGTTTCTTACACCGTTCTGTACTGCATATAAACAATATAACTTGAATTATTAAATCTATAGAATGTAAAAGTCATAATATATTAACATTTGTATTACTTTTACATCTTTTTGTTTAATTCCCTACTCCGTAACCTAAGAATGAAACTTGTAAATAAAGCACGTAAACAATGTTCAAAAATGCTGTAACAAAATCACCGGAGAGAAATGTAAATGTTGATTACATTGTTCTGTACTATATATAGACAACATAATATGAGGTATCAAATCTAGAGAATGCTAAAGACATAATTCATTAACTTTTGTATTACTTTCACATATTTTTGTTAAATTGCATAATTCCCTACTCTACTGCCTAAACTAAATATAAAACTCGTGGATAAAGATCATAGCCAATATTTAAAAAAGGCTGTAATAAAATCACCGGAGACAAAGAAATGTCAATATTTATTACATTGTTCTGTACTACATATATACAATATAATTTGAAATATTAAATCTAGAGAATGCTAAAGACATAAAACATTCACATTTATATTAACTTTCAAATATTTTTGCTTAATTATATAATTCCCTACTGCATAAAATAAATATGAAACATATGGATAAAGCTCATAGCCAATACTTCAAACGTGTGCTGTAATAAAGTCACTGGAGACTATGAGCTGTAAATGTTGATTACATTGCTCTGTATTGCATATAGACAACATAACATAAATTATTAAATCTCGATAATGTTGAAGACATACTACATACTTTTGTATTACTTTCACATCTTTGATTAATTTCATAATTCCATACTGCCAAAATTAAATACACTGCTGGCCACTGTAAATGCAACACCCTGAAGGAAACATGCAAATAACATGAAATTTACAACATGCATTAGCGGAGGTGAGATATGCAAATGATTAGAATTTCAGCGCAGACGCACATCACGCGCGCCTGTGGCGCCACTTCAAAGCGCTATTTAAGGCTTGGAGATTTCTACGATTTCAAGTTCGGCAATTGTGTTTTTCTTGCGGTTTTTTTCAAAAAAACGATCAATTATGCCTCGTCGAAAACAGCGATCATCTTTTGATCAAGTATCTGAGTTCGACAGAGGAAGGATAGTGGCCTACCGAGATTGTGGATTATCTTTCAGGGAAATCAGTAGTCGTGTTGGACGAAACCAAACAACTGTAATGCGGATATGTGATCGTTTGATGCAGGAGGGTACGACGGACCGGCGTGTTCGATCGCATCCACCTCAGAGCACCACTTCACGTGATGACAGGCAAATTGTGCGCATGGCAGTGACGGATCGCTCAGTCACATCACGAACCATAGCACAGCACATGCGGTCTGTAACGCATCATCCAGTGTCTGCGCGTACCATTCGACGCCGTTTACAGCAGAGTGGTCTGTCCGCCCTTGACGCAGAACCACAGACGTCTCCGCCGCCAATGGTGCGATGACAGAAGGATGTGGACGGCAGAATGGAATGAAATTGTCTTTACTGACGAGTCACGCTTCTGTCTGCAACACCACGATGGTCGCATTCGAGTCTGGAGACACCGTGAAGAGAGGATGCTGAACAGCTGCGTTATGCACCGCCACACTGGTCCTGCACCGAGTATTATGGTATGGGACGGTATTGGATATGACTCTCGCACACCTCTAGTAGGCATTGCCGGTACTTTAAACAGCCAGCGCTACATCTCCGAGGTGTTGGAGCCAGTTGTCCTTCCTTACCTTCAGGGCTTGCCCACAGCCATATTTCAACAGGATAATTCGCGACCACTCGTGGCACGCATTGTCCAACGGTTCTTCGTCAATCGCCAGATTGAATTGCTTCCCTGGCCGCTTCGCTCGCCGGATCTTTCGCCGAAAGAAAACATGTGGTCCATGGTTGCTCTACGATTGACCCAGATTCCATCCCCAGCTGCCACAGCAGATCAACTTTGGCAACGTGTGGAAGCTGCTTGGTCTGCTGTACCCCAAGAACTCATCCAATGTCTCTTTGAATCAATGCCGAGGCAGCGGTGATCTCCAACAATGGCGGCTACTCTGGCTACTGATTTTGGCAGGAACCACACTTCACAGAAGTCTATAAATTTAATCATTTGATACTTGGTCAACATGTTATCTACAAAATAAATTTTGTTGTGATATCTCTTGTCTTTCTTGGTGTTGCAATTTGGGTGGCCAGCAGTGTATGAAACATATGGATAAAGCCCATAGTCAATATTGATATCGTACTAGCTGAGTGGCAACCCGATGTGTTGCTTTTTCGACTTAAAATGAAATAGTTTCATTTCTTAATGATTAAAAACCATTTAATCACTTTTAAAAATATATTGGAATTTTTAAAGAAGGAAATAATAATTTAAAATTTTCTTTCTGAAATTTCGGTTTTTGCATTTTGAAATAATTCTTTCAAATTTCCGTTTTCAAATTTTGCTTTTTAGACAAAAAGAAATTCATTCAGTTAGAAAAAATTCTAAAGGTTTTAACTTCTCATTTCCTAAAACTAAAATTATTTCTGGTACTTTAAAATTATTTCTGGATTTCAATTATTAAATGACTCGTTCTCAACTAATATTTTTTCCTTTTGGCAGCTGAGCAGAATTTCTTTTGAAGATTAGAGTTCCTGGGTCTATTGATTTTAACTCCTTTCGCAAGATGCTTATTATCAATATATATGTGCTCAATAGAAAAAATTTTAAATTAAATTAAGTTTAAAGTTACCAGTTAAATTAATATATAAATTTAGTCTAAAACCTTCAAAAAGTATAAGGGTAAGATAAATTTAAAAATTAGAAATATATTAAGATTAAATAAATTAAGATTAATATGACG
Source organism: Dolomedes plantarius (assembly GCA_907164885.2). Lineage (NCBI taxonomy): Eukaryota > Metazoa > Arthropoda > Arachnida > Araneae > Dolomedidae > Dolomedes > Dolomedes plantarius. Next base: position 61,119,128 of record OU015503.1, read on the forward strand.
AATTAAAAAATTTAAAGAAAATACGTTGAAATTAATTATAAAATTACGGAAAAAATGGCCATCAGCAAAAAAGATGGAAAGTTCGCATAATAAAAGAAAAAAAGGCCCTGTGCAGGGTCAAACAATTCGTAATCAGATGATTGCAGAGTTCCGCGGGGGAAAACAACAAAATCCAAGATAGGGAAAATTGGAAAATGCGTCACCACCTAGGGCCGAACCCACAACATAAGGTTTGCCAGATCAGCACGATAGCGCTACGCCACGACAGCACACAGGCAGGTGAGCAAGATGGGACATATATTGCGGTAAGGCCGAATGTAAATATTAATCTCGTGTAGAAAAAGTGCTTAAAAATATAAAGACAGTTCTGACGAATTCAAAATTGGTGGTGGAAGAATCCTTCTAGTTGCTCATTAATTAAAAACAAATTTCACGAACTTGCTGGAATTATTAGTGAGTAAAATAATAAGTCGACAAACTATGAACTCGGCATTCAGTTAAAAGTGAGTTTTGCAAGTACGCTCTTTTAGAATGAAAATTTTTTTTCATTGAATGTATTTGGTATATTTTAGAAGCTGAACATCTAGCAAATGCCGATAAATCGTAAAATTGACATTAAAAAATACAGAAAACCGAAATATTTGTCCATCAAAATTGTCGATTTCGTGAAATTCGGAAAACTGCTTTGGGGATAAATCTTCGTTTGCAATGAAAAACATTTTTAAATTTAAAAAACGTGTGTATCGTTAAAGATGAAGAGTTGTAAAATACATGGAAATGAAAAAAAAATGTCGATTGGGGGACGGAAAGGTTGAATTTTGCATGCATGAAAATAGTGGAAATTTGCGAAATGGAAAGGAGCTGGCCCATCCGGAATGTCAGCTGTTTCAGCTCTCCTTTTCCATTGTGTTCGGCGGTTTTAAATGAATAATTAAAAAAGTTTAAAGTTTTGAAAGTTGAGGTTAGCATCAGTGCACGCGTCTCGGCCGTCCGCGTATATCGGTACCAGTCGCGATATCCTGCTATGCTCGGTTCGCGAGATTAGCCCGTCCCTGTGTCTGCTGACTGATAATCTAACATTTGTTTACCTTCAGCTGTTAATAGTAAGACTAGCTGAGTGGCAACCCGATGTGTTGCATTTTCGATTTAAAATGAAATGGTTTTATTTCTTAAAGACTGAAAACTGTTTAATCACTATTAAAAATACATTAGAATTTTTAAAAAACAAAATAATGATTTAAAATTTCATTTTTCAAATTTTGGTTTTTGGCTTTTGAAATAATTCTTTCAAATTTCCGTTTTCAAATTTTGCTTTTTAAACAAAAAAAGAAGCTCATTCAATTAGAAAATAATTCTAAAGGTTTATAGAGTAAATAGCTCACTTCTACCCAGACTTGGTTGTATATAATTTGAAGTGGCACTCTAAATGGATTTGATACAAACACAGTTTATACATGAAAGAATGCTTATTGAATTCGTTGCACATATAGAATTTGCTTTTACAGCAATAAGCATGCGTACTACTTGTACAGAATATATATATTAGCATTTAATAGAAATACTCTTTGCAAATACTCACAAACCAGCAGAGAGTCAAACCAGCAGTTCTGCCACGTAAACTTTGGGCCCCCTAAGCACTAGCGCAGGATAGCACCTGGAGTTGCTTACCTCGTAGCTCCCTCTCGCTTATCTATCAACCTTAGCAGCACCTTTTTCAACCTCTGTATTAATCAAGCTGCTTGGTATTTATACCAAGCACGTATGCCGAAATTAGCATATCTCAAGCAGCTTCTTTAATTCATTCACTCAAAAGTTTGATTCTTGTGAATCGAATCTTATGTATACCTTACAGGTTTTAACATCTCCTTTCCTGAAACTAAAATTATTTCTGGTGCTTTAAAATTATTTCTGGATTTCAATTATTAAATTACTCGTTCTCAACTAATAATTTTTCATATTGGCAACATGGCTGAATGTAAATAGAAAATCTCATGGACGAAAAAGTGCTTAAAAAAAAGAAAGACAGTTCTCAGGAATTCAAAATTGGTGGCGGAAGAATCCTCATCAGTTGCTCATTAATTAGAAACAAATTTCACGAACTTGCTGTAATTATTAGTGAGTAAAATAATAAGTCGAAAAATTACGAACTCCCCATTCAGTTACATTAAGATACTATGGCGATCAGCGCGAGAAATTTAAAAAGTGAGTTTGGTAAGTACGCTTTTTTAGAATGATAAAATTTTTTTTATTAAATGTATTTGGTATATTTTGGAAGCTGAACATCTAGCAAATGCCGATAAATCGTAAAATTGGCATTAATAGGTGCAGAAAGCCGAAATATTTGTCCATCAAAAATGTCGATTTCGGGAAATTCGGAAAACTGCTTTTGGGGAAAAGCTTCGTTTGCAATGAAAAACATTTTTAACTTTATAAAAATGTGTATATCCTTAATGATGAAGAGTTGTAAAACACATGGAAATAAAAAAATTGTCGATTGGTGGGCGAAAAAGTTTAATTTTGCATGCATGAAAATAGTGGAAATTTGCGAAACAGAAAGGAGCTGGCTCACCCGGAATGTCATCTGTTTCTGCTGTCCGCTTGTTATGAGTTCGGCGGTTTTAATTTAATAATTAAAAAAGTTTAAAGTTTTGAAAGTTGATGATAGCATCAGTACACGCGTTTCGTCCGTCCGCGTCCATCGGTACCAGTCGCAATATCCTGCCATGCTCGGTTCGCGAGATTAGCCCGTCCCCGTTTCTGCTGACTCACAAACTAACATTTGTTTACCTTCAGCTGTTAATAGTAAGATGCTGTAATAAAATCACTGGAAAACATGACCTGTAAATGTTTATTTCATTGCGCTGTACTGCATATATTCAATATAAATTGAATTATTAAATCTAGATAATGTTGAAGACATAATACACACTACTGTATTAATTTCATATCTTTGCTTAATTATATAATTCTCTACTGCTTAAATTAAATATGAAACTGATCGATATATCCCGTAACAAATATTTAAAACGTATGCTGTATAAAATCACTGGAGACTTTCAAATGCAAATATTGACTTCATTGTTCTGTACTGCGAATAGACAATATAGCCTTGATTATTAAAGCTAGAAAATTTAAAGAACTTAGTTTTTGCATTAACACCTTTAATAATTTTACACCTTTTTGTTTAATTATACAATTTGCCTATTATATAAAAACTTTAATGTAAAACTTTGATTATTTGCTTCTAATATAGTCATAAAAAGATATGCAATCGTTTTATCTAAAAATTTAATATGTCACAACTGAACTGCCTTTATATTCTGTCTAGAGTTCGTCATAAAATGTAGTTATATATAGCAGATATAAGATAGAAAAATGAACGTTTACGGTTTTACATACATTAAATAATCCCACACTTTAGAAATCCTATTGCCTCAATTGTCACAAATTGTCGCAATTTCCTTAGACACCTCATTTAAGCACGCTTAAAATATTGAGATTTAATCACCACTCTAAAGTAAAGGATTTAGATGTCAAATAAAAACAAAGGAATTGCTTAAAGAACGCTGTCAGACGCATCCGATATAGATACCCGCTACTTAGCTAACAAGATGATTGATGGCTTTGCATATGTTTAGGGTCAGATATTGATTACCTCTCATATAACAAATGATGCATGCCTTGTAATAGTATTTATAATGGGCTTTACTGGTTTTACTTTTTTTCCTATGAATAATGAAAGTATTTATTAGTTAATGATTTTGCTCGAATTACGGGTAATTAGTATACTTATCTATATATATATAACAGTTCCGTAACTGACTCAGTGACTGACATACAACGCACAGACCAAACCGCTGGACCTAAAGGGCTGAAATTTTGCATGGCGATTCTTCTTATGGTGTAGGGGTGCACAAAGAGACTTTTGAAAAATTCTTCTTAGATTTTTTATAACTAAATTTTTAAGATGTTTTAGTAACTTTGTTTACGTTTGCATTTAAAATAATACGTTGAGGGCTATAAAATTTATATCACGAGAAATATCATAAAAATTCCTTTAAAATGAAATCTTTTTCGAATCTTTACGTCTATTTTCTGATTTTTGGTGAATTTTTAAAGATTAATTTTTAGAATTTAATTTATTAAATGCTGATCACGGGATTTCTTTTTCTGGTACTTAAAATAAATTTATCGTCACGTGCATAACAACTAAATAGACACAAAAATATTTTTTTTCTTGCTCATGCGGCAGACGATTGAACATTATTTTGTCTATAAAAATATCCCTTACGATTTTTTATAAATATATATATTTTTTTCTACATCAATTGTATATATTGAAAGTTGTATTTATTATAAATATATATATATATGTATATATATATATATATATATATATATATATATATATATATATATATATATATATATATATATTGGAATTAATTGCATACATTGACCGTTGTATTGAATTTGAATGTACTCCGTAGCGAAGTGCGGGTTTTCAGCTAGTTAAATTTTATACATACAGGGTCTGGACAAAAAGTATCTAAACGTTTTAGATTTTTTTACGGAAGTACAATTAGAATATAGTAGACTGCTTGAAGGGATATGTCTGACAATGAATTAGATGACTACTCGAAAAGGAAAGTTCGCCGTGAATCCCGCTATCATTGTATCGAATGTGATGTTGGTTTATGTATTCAACCATGTTGCAAGATATATCACATACTCAACAACTAAGTACTAACTGTTAATTTTTTACGATAATCTGTAATTTAAATTTTGTAATTTTCCTTTTTTGATTTTAACAATATATACAAGGTGCACCCATAAAGTAACCGGGCATTTTTTTTAAATAAGAAAAATATTACTCGCCATCAAATAAATTTATGTCCTTCAAAATAATCGCCAAAGGAGTCTATACAATTTTTTCAACGTTTCTTCAAGTCATCGAGACACTGTTTATAGGCGTTGGAACTAACCGTTCGCAAAATGAGCGTAACATTTGATTTAATATCCGAGACGTTTTCAAATCTCTGTCCTTTCATGGCCATCTTAACCTTCGGGAAAAAGGAAAATTCAGCTGGCGATAAGTTGGGAGAATATGGTGGATCATTTATCACTGTAATTGAACGCTTAGCAAGATATTGTTGTACATAAATTGCTCTATGGGGCCTAGTATTATCGTGTAAAAGAAACCATTGCCCAGAATCAAACAGTTCCTTCCAACCTCGCCTTATCCTGTTTCCTAATCGAAAAAGCACGGCCTTGTAAAAATACTGATTAATTCTTTGATTTTCAGGAACAAATTCGTGGTAATTAACTCCTTTGTAATCAAAAAATACAAAATCCATGAAAGGATAGAGATTTGAAAATGTCTCGGATATTAAATCAAATGTTACGCGTATTTTGCGAATGTTTAGTTCCAACGCCTATAAACAGTGGTGAGTAATATTTTTCTTATTAATAAAATATTGTCCGGCTACTTTTTGGGCGCACCTTGTATGTTATGTAGATTCAAAACTGTGCTTCTGTTTTTCTTCGCACAGTGTCGCTAAGCGCCTGTGCTGAAAACTGTGGCACTAGGGAGCGCATCGCGTAAGATTTCGTCGCCAGTTAAGGGGTTAAAATCCCTTAGAAGGCCTTTAGAATGAATTGAGGCTTTCCCGTAGAAAAGCGGGTAAGTGCCATAATTTCCGAAGAGCATTTTTTCACTGATACAAGGATTTGTTCCAAGGCTAACAACGTGAAAAATGAGGTAAGTGCCTAACTCAGAACTAAACCAAACTATCTTGACACTTACCTCCTATTACCCGCCATTAGCCTTGGAACAAACCCTTGTATCAGTGAAAAAAATACTCTTGGGAAATTTTGGCACCTACCCGCTTTTCAACGGAAACGCTTCAATAATAACTAAAAATTTGAACACAAAAATTCAATTTCTTCTGAATGACATATCAATTCCGCTTTTAAACATGAATGGCGTAAAATTATAAAATAATTAACACGGAGCAACTAAAATTCTTCGTCTCTAGGATACAGATTTGATATGAATTAAAAAAGAGATACTTTTTAAAAATGGCATCATTATAAATATAAAAAAAAATAGAAATCGTAGAAAATAATTAGACGGAAATCCGTTTATACTTTTTCATGGCACTGGATTTACCGGATTAATTTTGTCTGCCAAGTTTTATATTTAAATTAACTTATATCGTAAGGTAGAACACCGTTAATGCCTTTATTTCACAGAGACGTGAAACATAAAAAAATATGTTCGTTTTTAAAACCATTTTATGGGAATTTTGTAACTGAAAATCATGTGTCTCAATTTCCTTTCTTCGAGACACTTCGTAAAAAGAAAAATTCCTTGTATCCTCTTAATTTTTTTCAGCTCTCAGACGGTAATGTTTCATAAGCCTTATACCACGATATAATGTAAAATCTGGCACTAATCCTATATTTGTTTACTTGTTAATCTGTTGTTTCTTTCCTGTATATTGTTATACACTGTATCCTTTTAACAAGATCCTAGAACAACAGAGCCTAAAGATTAGTCTTTAGGCTCAGGTGTTCCTTATGTTTCATTTCTAGAGTTTTTGATGAATTAAGCATGCAATATTTTTTGCAAAAAAAAACTTTAATTTCTTATGCAGTTCGAAAACAAAGTACTTCTAACAACATCATAAAAATATCCTTAAAATAACCCTAGTATATCAAATAATCTAGATATCTCTGTAATAATTTATCTATAATAAATTTATTCAAAATTTGAGAAACTGATTGCAACCATTCTTAAAATGTACCGCTTTCTATTCTCAGAACACTAATGTTTATTGAAATGCGTCAAAATTTCTCTAAGTTCACTCTGACATATCAAATAATCTAGATATCTGTGTAATAATTTATCTATATTGAATTTATTCAAGATTTCGTAAATAATGATAACCATTATTAAAACGTTCTTAGATTTCGATTCTAAGAACGTCTATGCTTATTGAAATGTGACGAAATTGAATGGTTTAGCAATATTCACGTACATAATGTAATCACACGAAATCATTGACTATACTGAGACTACAAATTACAGTATATATATGCTGAAAGTTATACCGATAAATGTTTCAGCTGTTAAGAGATGAATGTTTCTTTTACGGGATGATTAAGTTACATAATTTTTTTAACTATTTTCGGGTCTATCCCCCAGGGATTGGGGGATAATTACCGTTTTATCTTAGAAATAGCTCTTTCATAATACTTTAGAAATTTGTATAGTTACACGTATATATTCATGCATGTATATACAACATGCGTACATATAAGCTCACGCACACACACGCACATATATAAATATATATATATATATATATATATATATATATATATATATATATATATATACATGTGTATATATATATATATATATATATATATATATATATATATATATATATATATATATACATGTGTATATATATATATATATATATATATATATATATATATATATATATATATATATATATATATATATATATATATATATATATGTATATATATATATATATGTGTGTGTGTGTGTGTGTGTGTGTTTGTTTGTTTGTAGTGTACTTATTTTTACTTTTAATCGTAGAAATCCTGATTTAGAGAGCAATAATGTATGAGAGAAAAATTATCTGTACTGCAATGAAAAATAAATCCCTTAAAAAGTGAAAAACGAATCTTTAAAAATGAAAAATGTGTTGCCTAAGACTCTATATATCTCTTAAATTATTGACTTTGGGGACCCTTTTCTTTTCGCTAATTTAATTGTTCATTTTCTTTCGAATAATAAAGCTATTTATAAATTTCAATTCGCCGAACAAGTGCTAGGTAACCCTAAAAGCTTTCGATGCTTGTTAGGTCCGTTTCTTGGTTTCCAATTTTTATACACTTGAACGCTAACGATAAAATGAAAATGCTTCCCATTAAGTGGTTTCTAGTGGTTAAATGAGATTACTGGTCCATTAGCTAGTATTTATCCCTGTTGCTCATCAAAACAATTAAGAGATACTTGGCAGGTGCAATGAACTCCCCATTTTGTTATTTACAGTAATAAGTATATAATGGCTTTCATGCCATGTTGTTTGTCGCAGGGACTTATTAAATTGGCTGGAAACTTTGGATTTGTTAATTCAGTATTTTTCTATGTCGATAGAGCTTTTACCATTAAATGGAAGGAACTTATAATTGTTGTATTTGCTGGAAGTAATGCTTTTTTTACACATTGTGTAGGAAATTCATAATATTTTCCCGGGCATAATCTTTTCAAACATGAGAAATATAATTATATTTATTTCTAACGTGTGTTCGTTAATTTATGTTCTTATAGTAAGAAGTAGATATTTATTTCCCTGGGTTATGTAATATTTTGTGATAGAATTTGACTTATCCCAGAAAAGTATGTGGTTTGTTTCACAATATTTAATTTCGTTACTTCTAATTGTGTTTAAAAGTGCGAAAATTATATTCGTTACCTTGAATTGTTGTATTTTGATATTTCTCGAAGCTATTCATTTCTCTAAGGACCTCTTCACACAGAATTCGTCGACGTCAGCGTTCCTCGTATTGAAATATATTTAACCAGTTACAAACTTCCAAACGATTAGGCAGGAAATTCTTAAGGTCTGTGATTGGTTTAAAATATGTCAATAAGACAAACGCTGACGCTGACGGGAGCAGTGTGAACAGACTCTAAAAATGTAACTTGAAATGGGGAATTCATTTTGGACTAGAATTTTACAAAACCCGGCAAAACACAGTTTGTTTAATACATTTTAATTTGGGTACATCTAATTATGTTCTTAAATGTGAATAGTATAATTTTTACCTTAAACTGATGCATTTTACTATTGCCTGTGGCTACTGATTTCTATGACACATGTAACTGGAAATGGAGAATTCATTTTGGTCTAGAATTTGACAAAACCCGGAAAATCACAGTTTTTTTTTTAAAATTTATTTGGGTACATCTAATTATGTTTAAAAATGGGAATAGTATAATTTTTACTTTAAATTGATGCATTTTACTATTGCCTGCGGCTACGGATTCCTCTGACGCATGCAACTTGATATAAAGAATTCATTTTGGACTAGAAATTTACAAAACCCGGAAAAATACAATTTGTTTAAAATATTTCAATTTGGGTACATCTAATTATGCTTTAATATATCAATAGCATAATTTTTACCTTAAATTGATGCATTTTACTATTGCCTGTGGCTACTGATTTCTCTGATACATGTAACTTGAAATGGAGAATTCATTTTGGACTAGAATTTTACAAAAACGGAAAAAACACAATTTGTTTCAAACATTTTAATTTGCGTATATCTAATTATGTTTTAAAACGTGAATTGAATAATTTTTACCTTAAATTCTTGCATTTTACTATTGTCTGTGGCTATTGATTTCTCTGACACATGTAACTTTAAATAGGGAATTCATTTTGGTCTAGAATTTTGCAAATCCCTAAAAAATATGCCCTTTGTTTCAATACTTTTAATTTGAATAATTATAATTATTCTTAAAAAGGTCGGATAGAATATTTTTTTCTCTAATTGATGCATTTCACTATTGCCTGTGGCTATTGATTTCTCAGGCAAGTATATAACTTGAAATGCAGAATAAATATTGGTCTAGAAGTTAACAAAACCCGGAAAAATATGCAGTTTGTTTAAAACTAGTGAAATTCGAAAGTCTAGTGATGTTCAAAAATACAAATAGTACAAATTTTACCTTAAATTGCTACATTTTACTGCTGTTCTGTGACTATTGGTATCTCTGACGCATGTAACTTGAAATGGATATATTTTTGTCTAGAATTTGACAAAATTTAGAAAGATATACATTTTGTTTAAAAATACTTAATTTGCATACTTCTAATTCTGTTTAAAAATGCGAATATTATAATTTTTACTCAAAAATTGTTACACTTTACTACTGCCTTTGGCTATTGATTTCTCTGACACATGAACTTGAAGTGAATAATTACTTTTATGATCTAAAATTTGAGAAATTCCGGAAAAATATGCAGGTTTGTTTAAAAATATTTCATTTGCTTAAATATGTGAATATTATAATTGTTACCTTAAATTATTGCACTTTAATATTACCTAGGGATATTAATTTCTGTGATACATGCAACTTGAAATAGAAAATTAATTTTTGTATAGTATTACACGGAACAGTTTGTTGAAAAATATTTAATTTGCATACTTATAATTATGCATTTATAGGAAAATATTATAATTTTTAACTTAAATTTATGCATTTTACTATTGCCTACGACTACTAAACATTTCACTAAATATTGCGTAAATTCCTTTCTTTAGGTGTTAATGTAGAAGGTGACTCACTCGGGGTTTTACTTCCAAAAGAAGCTCCATAATTTTGAAAGGAGAAAACATTTGAAGGCGAGACTTGAATGCAATCTGCCCTAAATCTTTGAATAGACATCGACAACACAGAAGCAGCAGTAAGCCTAGGACAATTCAGCAGTTGTAAAACAACTTAACACAGGATATTGAAGCAATAAATACCAGTATGGTGAAACTAACTTTTGATAATATGCAGCGACAAGTTGATCTCAGTCTGGATGCCACAGAGGACATTTTCATGATATATTATGATTTGGAAGAGGTAAGGTATATATATACTTTGCATTCAAATTTCAGCTTGAAATATTTTGAACTTTAAGGGTACAAGGTATTGTCAACCTAAAATTTTCATGAAAATTAAATATTTTACTCTAAATATAGAAGGCGAATAATTAATAATTTTTCTTATTCTATTGAATACTCTTAGATTTCATAAATAAGTATTTTGTGAAAGAATAAAATTTGTTTTTCAAAAATATTTTCAAAAAATTCTTCATGCTGGAATTTTTCAAAATGCTCCTTGCGCAGTCATATTCTTCCGATTGCTTCCAAATTTCATAGGATTGTTAATGGAAGAATTTTCTGTGCACAAAAAACTGTGCACAATTCTTTGAAACACAGATATTTTACAAATGTATAGACCAAGAAATAAAGTAAAAACATGCATAAATATAAAACATAACAGACATATTTAATAAAAAAACTATTTAAGGCTTATAATTCATACAAAAAAATCAATGCATAGTTATATTTACATATACATCGTAAACTCACATTAACAAATTAAAGGATTTTAAATAATATGGAATGCAAATGGAGCATTTTGAAAATTGCTAGTATTTCAATTTTTTTTTAAACAGGCAATATCCTTCACAAAAATCCTTATTTTGAATTCTAAGGGGATGCAAAATATTCAAAAAGAATACTAATGAGTCTCATTCTGAATATAGAGTTCGAAATCTGAAAATTCGAGGTTGAAGGTTCCTTCAGCCGTTAAAACTTACAGCGCTCTTTTGGAGTAAAATTACGAGTGAATAACCTTGTATTTACTTAATGGAGCACACTTAACATTTTACCGTTTATCAATAATATCATTTTATCCAACAAATAACAGGTAGAAAAAAAATCGAATCAATTATAAATACATTTCTGCGTTAATATAAATATACTAGAAAAAATTTTTTGTTTAACCAAATGATTTTATTGCACACGTTTTTATACAGCACAATCAAAAAAACAATCATTTTCGTCCAAAAAGGTATCCTATATCTGAAACCACCATTGAGAAACTATAAACTTCGCTTGCATAACTTCAAGGATTATTGCATAATAAAATATATTGTCTAGTTACAAAAAGACAATACTTTTGTCTATATATATATATATATATATATATATATATATATATATATATAGACTAACAGATAACGCACAGACCAAACCGCTGGACCTAAAAGTCTGAAATTTTTCATGGCGATTCTTCTTATAGTGTTTGAAAAATTATTCTTAGATTTTTTTTAAGATTAAGTTTTTAAGCAGTTTTGTAACTTTTCAGAAATTTACATTTAAAATAATACTCTAAGGGTTATAAAATTTATATCACAAGAAAGATCATAAAAATTTCTTTAAAATGAAATCTTTTTCGAATGATTACCTCCAATCTCTGATTTTTGCTGAATTTTTAAAGATTGATTTTTAGAATTTAATTTATTAAATGCTGATCACGTGGTTTCTTTTCTTTTTGTGATACTTGAAACTAATTTTGCGCACGTGCATAACAACGAAATAAATTAACAAAAATTTTTTTTTTCTTTCTAACGCGCCAGACGATTGTACATTATCTGAAAAAATATTAAAATACGGTAAAATAGATCCTCAGAAGAAATGTTTCTCAAACTGTACTATATTAACTGTACTATTTTCTTTAGTATATTCTATTAATTTTATTTGAATATTTTCTTCTACATTATTAAGTCTATAAAAATATTCGTAACGATTCTTTATAAATATAATTTATTTTTGGCATTAATTGCATACAAAGACCATTGCATTTATTATAAATATATTTTTTTATGTTTTTTCTGGCATTAATTGCAAACATTCACCGTTGTATTTAATCTGAATGTACTCCGTACCGAAGAACGGGTATTCAGATGTCATATCCGTTCAAAGTAATCCCCGAAAAAATTAATCATATATATATACGTGATAATAATCACATTTGGAAAATTTAACACAAGGGGATTGATGCGCAGAACACTTATTGGAGATGCAGTAGGGTGAGCGTGTTGATCATTCAGTAAATCGCTGCGCACAAATTGTAGAGATGCAGTCGGGCGTAGTGTTGATTCGGGGAAGCACTGATGATATCTCGGAGATTAACACACGCAGAGCCATAGACGAGGAACACAGATTTTAGTCGATATCCAGGAAAATCACCTTTATTCAATCATGAGGCATCCGGAAGGCTGCAGCGGCCACATGACTTGTCCGGCTTCCATGCCAGGACGGGACGTCTTAACAGCAGTGCTTACATTGGAGAGTTAAGAGAGAGGCGTTGTAGTCCGACAGCAACAACAGTTAGATACGAAGAGAAGAGAAAAGTCTTGCGTTCATGCAATATTAAATGGGTGTTTTGCGATATTGACGCCAGAGGGCCTAAAATACTTAATTTTTAATTGGGCGACTTTAGATTCGTGGAGTTCACGTGTCCACTTAAGTTTCCCGGGGACTGATAGATTCCGCCCTTGTTAGAGCTGCGAAGTGTTGAACTGGGCGTAGAATAAGTGGCCCATAAAGTTCTTGCGAAGTGGGTTTTTTGACGTTATAGAGACATAAATTCAGAGTGTTTCGAGGGTTCTTCAAGAATTTTGACACTATACTGACATTCGGAATCTCATAAACTTCTAACACTCATATCTGGGGATGTTATTGAGTTCAGATACTTCACATGCCTGCTTAATGATCTGCAGGGCTAATATAAATTATACTTACTTTACTTTTAGGTTGCAATTTTTGGAAAAGGGGTCGTGCTTTATTAACAAGAGAATATGCTTTAAAGTAAAGTAATTTAGGAAGACGCGTTTTCTTGTTATATATATATATATATATATATATATATATATATATATGATTATTTTTTTCTTTACATATATTTATTTTTTGAAATGCTTATCGTTTGAAAACATCATGTGTTTCTTAAGAAAAATAACTCTAAATTTTCTTATACAAAGAGAAAAATCTATGCATCGAAAGAAAAATCAAGGGCGCCATTTGAAAAAATGCTGAGTGATTTTCAACAGTCATACTGTAATTTCCCCCATTCATAAACACCAATTTCAAGTAATCAATTAATGAGTTTAAAATAATTAATATCTACCTATCGGTAAATAATAGTCATTGGTAAATAACAGATTTCAAAAGATTAAATCGCATATTTCATTCCCGAATAACTACTCTCGACCATCTAATAATGAATTACAGATCTCGCTCTGTGTGAAGTCTGAGTAGGCGTTTAGAAAGCCATAATCGCCTGACGAACAGTTGGTTGGAGATAATCAGTTGTGCAATTACGTTATTAAATGTCTCTGCACCTGTTATTTAGTGCAAGAGAATGAGTCTAAATGCAGTCACGTAGAATATGTTATTTGTAAAATGTGATAACAGCTATTCACTTGATGTGATTATTCAACTGAAGCACCAGAATCAGGAAATGACTAAAATTTGCAACAGTTAGGTTATTATGAACGTGGATATTAGAGGATATTATGTTTGTAGCATACTGTCCCTCTGATAGTTACAGTGAATTTTGATTAATTATACATGTCGCTTTATATATATATATATATATATATATATATATATATATATATATATATATATATATATATATATATATTTGTACCTTGGAATAGAAAGGGCTAAAATCCATTTCAATCAAATGTCATTTCATTATTGTCGAAACATCAATGTCAGTTTAAGGACATTTTAAAAATCTTAGGACATTGGACCTTTCCACAATTTATGTATATTCTATAACATTATATTCTTCTATATTCTCTCTCTCTCTCTCTCTCTCTCTCTCTCTCTATATATATATATATATATATATATATATATATATATATATATATATATATATATATATATATATATATATATATATATATATATATATATATATATATATATATATATATATATATATATATATATATATATATATTTGTACCTTGGAATAGAAAGGGCTAAAATCCATTTTAATCAAATGTCATTTCATTATTGTCGAAACATCAATGTCAGTTTAAGGACATTTTAAAAATCTTAGGACATTGGACCTTTCCACAATTTATGTATATTCTATAATATTATATTCTTCTATATTCTCTCTCTCTCTCTCTCTCTCTATATATATATATATATATATATATATATATATATATATTTATATATATATATATATATATATATATATATATATATATATATATATATATATATATATATATATATATATATATATATATATATATATGGTGAAAATTTACATTCAATGTATGCAGGGAAATAGATATATGTATATTAATTATTCAGAAAACTTAACACTGTCTAGACATGTAGCTTTGCACTTATTTAAAATATGTAATATAAGCTGTTTGATTATTAAAATTCATATTTGTAGATGCTAAGGAATTATCAATTATATCCTTGCATATTATAAACTAATTATCTACCCAGACAAGGGGTGACAAATCACTTTGCTTCAAGTGCTATGCTCACATATTTTCTGTAAATTAAAGAATATTTTTCTCCTAATGTCTTCCCATATTTTTCCTTCGTCAGACACATGTTTATGCCTGGCTCATAGTTTGTTAATTAGTTGTAGAATAATTGAAATGGAACACTAGTAATTTATTGCAAATGTTTTTCTGGGTCATGTGAAATTACTAATCTAGGCAGTAAAAGCAGGTAATATATAAACGATAAATTACAAACTGCGAATAACATTTACATATTTAAATTTTCACTGGCATAATAGCTTGATATATACTTATTAAATATTCAACGCTTAACTTTTAAAACAAGGATATGAGTTGGAGTAGAATGTTTATGCTTTTTATATATTACCTATCAGAATTAAACCTCAAAATTTTCCAAAAAAAGAAAGATTACAATTTTTAGATAATTTGAGCACTTAAAAAATACATTTCTTTTTGAATACTCTTCTTACAAGTTTCCCTTAATAAATAATATTTTGAACTGGAGGTATATATATATATACATACACACACACACACGGATATTTCCTTAAAATAATATACTATCAGTCATAATAACAAACTTGAAATTAAACCTGGTTGCTTTCTTTACAAGTAGAATATATTCAGGCGTTTGATACACAATAATTTTGTAAAGTATTTATATCTGCCCTACTTTTCCGAGAAAAAACTTTTTAGTACCAGATTTATTTTAGAGGCATCCTATTTCTTTGCTTTTTCTTTTAGAAATCATCTTTGCGATAAAACTTATTTTAGCGTAGAGCAATATATAAGAATATTGATCATGCTACTTAAAGGATAAAAAATAAGTAAACATCTCACAAAATATTCTTAATAAAATAGATGCGTTGTCTGAAAAGTTACCCTTCTAACGTAGCTGATAGATTATTCATTTGACTAATTTTCCTGTCTTCAATAAAGAAGGCAAAGAAGGTCTCTTTTACAAGGTAATAACACCATATCATTTTACTTGAATTATTTATGAACTTTATGTAATATTTATACATTTTGATTGGGCGCTAAAGGATAGTTTAATTGCATATAAATGTTCAATGAACTTCTTATTTTTTCTGGTTTTAAAATATACTATAAATGTGTGATTCTATACTTCAATGAAAGGTTATTTTCAGTTTGATACATTTTGAGGTGTGTTATTCCATTTTTTTCCTTTATCAGTACGTTTAACGGTACAAGGAACATTCAACATATTTTTTTTAAACTTTCAAATTTTCACTCTATATACAAAACTAGCTGAATATCCGTGCTTCGCTACGGAGTACATCCAAATTAAATACAAAGGTCTATATATGCAATTAATGCTCCCAAAGATCAAAAAATATATTTATAAAAAAATCGTAACGGATATTTTTATAGACAAAATAATGTAGAAGAAAATATTCAAATTAAATCTAATAGGACATACTAAAGAATATAGTATAGTTAATATAGTACAGTTTGAGGTTCAAGGTTTGAGGTTGAACATCAAAGGTTTGTCTCGGATGATTTTTGAAACCTGAAGGCAAGGTCGATTAATTAGACACATACTCAAAATGACATCACCGTGCTGAAACTTGAATATACAAGAATGTATTGGGACAACTCTATCCGCACTAATATAGAGCATATCTACCATATTATAATCTAACTTCCTGTGCCACATACAAATACATTGAATTAATGCTTATCGCTAAATGTTGACACAAACAAGTATTGCGTGGAGTAATGTCGTAATTTCAGTAGCATAATTGGAATCATTATCATGCGACCAAAATCATCATTCCTCTAAGTTTAAGTTAATAATGGCATCACTGGCACCCCCATCTACACTATACCTAAAATTATCTGTAGGGTATCACATTTGAGTATTTCCATTTTCTGATGATTTGAGGATGGGAACACAATGTCATCAATATGAGGGTGTTTGAAACCATCGGAACTATTGATAAACTTTATTTGTATGATATCACTCTCGAAAGTTTAAATTTTCTGATGATTCTAGGAAGAGGAAAGAATATCAAAAATATGAGGGTGTTTCTATCATTTGAACTGTAATTAAAAAATTTTTGTACGATATAACGCTCGAATGTTTCCATTTTCTGGTGATTTGAGGATGAGGAAAGAATGTCATCTATATAAAAGGGTTTTTCCTCCATCTGAACTAATGTTAAAAATTACTGTGTAATATACTCCCGAGTGTTTCCATATTCTGAAGATTTGATGATGAGGAAAGTGTGTCACTAACGTGATGCAGTTTTTACCCATCTGAACTACTGCTAACAATTATTTGTATTGTTTAAATCTCGAATTTTTCCATTTTTTGATGATTTGAAAATGAGAAAAGAATGTCACCAATAAGATGATGTGTGTACCCATCTGAAGTATAGCGAAAAATTTTTTGCATAACATCACACTCGAATGCCCCCTTATAATCGCACCCCCTTATAAATTGTTGGATTTTTATTAATTAATTAAAAATATAAAAACATTTTCTATCGGATCAAATTGTGAATCTAAACCATTCTCGAATCAACTTAATCGCACACACAAAATTTCAGAAAAATCAGTCCAGTCGTTTAGGAGGAGTTCAGTTACATACACACGGACAGAAGAAATATATATATAAGATATATATATATATATATATATATATATATATATATATATATATATATATATATATGTATATATATATATGTAAATATGTGTATATATATATATATATATATATATATATATATATATATATATATATGACAGGCGTGTGGTTAAGATTAATTCGAAGTCATCATGTTAATACTGGTGGCGAGTGGTAAGTAGCCTAAATCCAATAAACAAACATAGTTCCAAGTCAATCAAAGCAATTTATTTCACCTTCCAGCAACCACTGATCCAAGTAGCGCATATTTGAGCTCTCGCCATTTTCAAATTATGGACCCAGCTGACACGCGTCCACTAGCAATGAATTAAATCCCGCCGTCTGAAGAAAACGCTATTGTTTTTCTCCATCCAAAGCCACCGCGCATGCCCACATGATCTCTGTGACGCATACACCGGCGTTGAACCATAGGCGTGGCCACAGATGTCAATCAATCCAAAGGGAATTTCCCCGATTTCTCTCGATGTATTTCGAACCAAGATATGAGAATAGTGGCGAATTACGCCACGACAATAAATTAATTACTAAGCCCCCTTTAAATTTAGAATAATTATTTCGTTCCCGCTTAAGTCCGACATATATATATATATATATATATATATATATATATATATATATATATATATATATATATATATATATATATATATATATATCTTTAAAAACACTTAAATGATGCAAAACATAAATTCTTATAACTTAAAGAAATATTAAAAGCCCAGAAATGTTGAAATTTGTATTATATTTTTACATCTTCGAAAGATAAGGAGATATAAAAAAGTACGTCTCCGAAAATTTCTTTCAAAGGGTGAAAAGGAATAGAAAAAAAAGTTTTTATTTTTCCTGTTTACAGCGGCTACGTGGTTTCTCGCCCAGAGTAATGCTGGTCACGTAAGTGACATAACAATGAACAACAGTAAACAAGACCATAAATATACCGCCGATGTAAGCTAAAGCTGAAATTCAAAGAAATCCTGCAGCTTAAGTATTTGGACGTGACGGCGATGAGAAAGAAAAATCTAATTTTCTCGGCGATATATTTTCTTCACATTTTAAATATAATTTACGGCTGGCTATGAAAGGCAAACTCTTTTATACGTACTCACAAGCGAGAATGAGGTTGTTATTTATTGTGATTAAAGTGGGACAGCAGCGAACATTTGTTCGAAATTTCGAACGCTGGTGTTTCTTCGTGTGTGTAGGCATGGAATAAAATTGATGGACAGTCTTAAATAATTTCATGAGGAAAACAAGCAAGCATTTAACATTCGATTTAATTTAATTATAGTTCACCAAATTTGAAACAAAAATGTTTGTGCTGTGAAGGAAACCTCCCTATAAATAAGATTCACGTAATCGCACTTGGCCGACAACCAATGAGGTACCTAACCTGTACCTGTAGAATAACAAACAATTCATGGTTAAAACTATTCCCCGTGTATTAAACACGTTTAAAGAATTAGCATTCTATGGTAAACCGGAGCCGCATTTGTCACTGCCCGCAACCATCTATGGCCATAGCCTGGTATGTTCCTACCAGGGGGCATATCGCAAGGTCGATAATCAATCTCTAACCAGGTGTTACGGAGCATGTCTGGCGTCACTGTGGCAATTTCATGGACAATTCTCTCCCGTAAATGTGTCGAGTCCCGTACTTTTACGCTGTAAACAATGTTCTTGACGTAACCCCAGATTTGTATTCCGTTAACCACAACACATATTGGGCTTTCTCCTGAACGGTGGACATTGCACTGACGGAAAGCCGAAAGAAGACCCCTTCCACCTTGATCAGGACAACGCTTCTGCACAACGTTCCATGTAGCGGTTGCGTACCAGTTACAATTAGAAATCTTCGACACTTGCTGTCGTGTCTGTCGCGTCAACCCCTATTGTTTTGTCCCTGTACTTTCCTCTCAAGAAAGCAGGGGGGTAGGGCAATGACCCCGGCTTGATAACGGATTCGTGTGGTGTTCTGAGACGAGGTCCCGGGCAGAAGTCAGGGGGACGTCGGAGTGACTGCTTGTGTCCACGCGAGAGAAGGCGTGTGGATTTTTTAGTCTGCGGTTGTTGGCTCTAGAGGGAGCAGGGCAGATCAGGGTAAAGTGCGTGGGTGTATTGAGAATCCGAAGACGCACTAGGCCTTGTTAGATAGCATTTATAATCTAGATGATTGGCCTAGTTAGATATTTGTATATAGTACTGTAAAATAAGTTTGTAGATAAATTAGTGATGTGTTTGTGATTGCGAAAGAAAATAAAAATTTGAATATTCATTGGTATGGTACTGAACTTTATGCTGTGAAAATTTACTTGTGTACCATTGCAAACGTTGAATTACGAAACGAACCAAAGCGAACCCGTAGAAGTGAAGAGGGTTCGACACTTGCCAAGTTGTTTGAAAACAATATTATTGCGTTTGCTCAATTTCTTTTAGAATGACGAGCTTTCGAAATGTTTCCAACCTTTTACCGATGACCCTGTATTACAACAACAGCTACTAAGCCATTTTTGTCGGAAAGCTATTTTGGTCACACACTAAGCATTCCGATATTAAATGCATTGTTTCTTCTTGTTCAATGTGCTGTTCTTATTACTTTAATGCTACAGTAACGTCTCTTGACCAAAAAATGAAACATTCTATTACATATAATCACATATTTGCCATTCTATATCTGTGATTTCATTCTTAATGTATATTTGAATTTCTCATGACTTGTTTCATGCGTATGAAATAATTATTTCTTATGAATCCACAAATTTCCATCAAGGTGGAAATTCATATTCTCTGGTTCTCTGCCACATTTTAAAACTCGGTTTTCTATTTGAAAATAAAATATAAAGCAAGAATTATTTTTCATTGTCATGTGAAATCCAGACAAATAACAAAAATACCATCAAAATATTTTAGAAAAACAGAGTTAAACGAGATATCATTTATGAAAAAGACACTGTAACATCAATTTGCTAAATCTCAAAATTAAATCATGCTTTCAAATTAAAAATAAATTTTTCTCTCTCGTAATATATCTAGGTAATATTTTTATAAATATGAAAACTTTTATGATATCACAATCAAAAGATGAAAATAAATTACGACATAAATCATACTTATAAGACATTTTGTTGGAGCTTGAGAAAAAATATATTCCTTAAATTATCATGAAAAACACTGTAGCGTCATCTATAAATTATAATTATTTAAATGTACAATATCTTTAGCATATTCAATCTGAACTAGCAATAAATCTTGATCTTTCATATCTTTTATTTATTGGAATATGTGTTACATGATTCTAAATCTAAAAATAAAACTTATATACAGAAAAAAACCTTATATGGGATATAAAGTAATCCTCAAACCAAACAAAAAGAATACTTGTTTTATTTTTTAACAAAATAAATTGTAAATTATTTTAAATGTTAGTCTAAATAATCAGAACGTAAAAAATATTAAAAAAATTATTCTTTCTGCATTAATGAAGACTTGCATGTTTAATAAGTTTGGACATTGTCTTTTGGGTGAAAAATCTTATCTTATTTTCTGATTTAGAAGAATAATAGGATGTAAATTGTCCTACTATCTATAGAACTTCATATTTTTTTTTTATCTTATCCAAAAAGATATGCTTTTGTTTAGTCCTAATCTGAGGTGTCACTCTTCTGTAAACAATTACTCTTATCATGCCATGCGTTAGAGAATAAAATCTGCAGTTTAATTTTGAAAGATAAATTTGTGCACAAAATATTATAGACTATATTATATTGATCGTTACTTTATATTCTTTCAGTGTGCTTAATTTTTTGGTTTAGGATAAGTATATATATATATATATATATATATATATATATATATATATATATATATATATATATATATATATATATATATATATATATATATATACTGTAGAAATTGTTTATAAGAACACCGGTTATAAAAACATATTGCTTAAAAGAACGGAATTATTAGTTCCTGGCCAATTCTCATGTGTAATGATGGATACAAAATCAGGTTATAATATCATCGTTAATAAGATCATATCGCATTTAGTGACTTAAAATTAATTGGTTTCTGGGAAAATAAATCGCTTATAAGAACATGGTAATTGTGAACGGACGGGTAGTAGCAGCACGTTGTTCTTTAACCATTTTATCTATATTTTTATCTAAACAAACCGAACTTTCAGGAACTAATTCGACTGTGGTCAGCCCTCATAAAGTAGGGGTTGCCAGAAAATGTGTGCTTCCAGAAAACTGCCAACAAAACAAAGCTTGCCAAGAAAAGTGGGCCGACACCCATACTTCTAGTGACTGGGACATAATGATCGGAAGTGCTGACCCCGCCAAGCAGTCCCCCAAAACCTCCACCCACCAGTGGAGTCCGACAAAAAAAATTATGAGGTCCGGAACCAACCTAGATGGCAGCAGACGTTCCAGAAAGAGTGAAAGGCATTTACAACCCATTCTACAGCCGGCAAACGTCATCACAGCATTTACATGTACAGCACATCTGGCGGCTCAAGTTCACCCTCTTACGGTGAACAAAAATGGTTTGTCAGAGTTCTTCAAAGAGTGAAGTACATATTCAGTGATGAGTGCAAAACGTAAATCTTTTATGGTTGAGGAAAAAATTCATATAATTTCCAGATTAGAAAACGGTGAAAAAAATGGAGCATTATCCAACGAATTAAAGGTGAGTCATGCCACGATTTCAAATGTTTTTAAGAATAGAGAAAAATTTAAAGAAGAATTTGAAAAAGATCGGACTAAAATTAAGAAACTTCGAAAAAGTCCACATGCTGACATAAAAAAAAATCCTGCAATGGTTTAACCTACCAGGACGCGCGCAGACAACACTGGCGCGATGACGCGGGTCGAAGACTCCCGATCAATCAATTTTGCACTTTTTATTATAAAAAACGAATTTTACTTAGGTTTTGAACATTGCAAATGAAAATGAATAGAAATAATACAATTTTAGACAAGAATTTCAGAAAAAAATATTGACTTACCATTTAATAGCATAATTTACATACACTAAATGCATGCCCGTTGCAGACATTTTTTTCCCATTTGGCACAAATGATTTTGGATTTTCCATCATATTGATTTCAGCCAGAATAGTATTTTTAGCATCGCGATCACTTTGAAAATTACTGGCTATGCCATCAGAGTAGATACTCGTGCAATTTACAACGTTGCGCAAAATTGTATCATCAACTAAAATCTGCCAAGAATCTAGCAGAGAAGACAGATTTTTGGCTATACGAACATTTCCTGGAAGCTTGGTGATAATATTGCAAGATGGGGCCCTTACGTTTGCCTGAATTTTTGCGTTATCCATTTCGTGAGCCCATCTTTACGAATGAAATATTCTTGGGGGGAATCGTCTTCATCACTGGAATCAGTTTCTTCTTCAGATGACGATTGATGGTCACTATGTTGTTCATTGTCATCTATTTCTTCAAATTCTTCAGCTAATGACTCCTCATCCGTTGAAACTTCGGCCAATATAGCCCGTAAGCGCTTTGTCTCTTCCTCCTCGAAACTCAAATACCTTGACATGACAGCAAATAAATCCACTATGGTGTTGCGATGAACCTATAACACCAGCAAGCGCGCCGGGCCTGAGAGGCCCGAGGAACCAGTTTTTGACCAGATGAGGGGTAGTAAAATGTTTGAAATTCCAGAATGTGAAAGAAAGCGCGTTATTTTGCCAAAAAGAATAGTAGACGAAAGGGAGAGCTGAGAGAGACGGACGAGGTATTGAAGCGGATTGTGACATGAAGAAAGAAAACAACTGCAACCAAAATGAACACCTCAATCTGCATCTGCATGTTCTCGCGGGTTAAGCAATGGTTTTGCAATGGTTTACGATTGAAAGTAGTGCCAACATTCTCCTAAGCAGACCGATTTTGCAAGCGAAAGCAAATGAATTTGCCAAACTCTTTAAAAAATATGATTTCGTTTGTTCAACTTCGGGGATCCAGAGATTTCGGGAGAGGTATTCCATTGTGTTCGGGAGAATCAGTGGATAGTCGAAGGCCGTGCCACCTGGAGTTTCTGATAACTGGCTTAAAACCCTTCGCAGTACGTTAAGAGAAGGTTATGAAGACCATGAAATCTTCAATGTTGATGAAACTGGCCTATTTTATAGGATGACCCCGGATAGGACGTTGCGTTTCAAACACGAAAACTGCAGTGGTGGTAAGCTTTCAAAAGAAAGGATAACAGTTATGGTTACCGCAAATTTAACTGGAACTGAAAAATTTAAGCTTTTAGTAACCGGGAAATACAAAATAACCGAGGGCATTTAAATATATAAAATCGCTGCCAGTTGATTATCATTCGAATTCTAAAGCTTGGATGACAGGAGAAATCTTTGAAAACTGGTTACGGAAGAGGGACCAAGAACTTATTAACCAAAAAAAAGAGAATTCTTCTTATTGTGGACAATTGTTACCCCCCCCACACACACACACATACCGGTTCAAGGTCTTCATGCCATTAAATTAACTTTTCTTCCTCCCAACACAGCCTCCGTATTACAGCCTATGGATCAAGGTGTCATTAAGTCCTTAAAAGTTCATTTCAGGAAGAAATTGATTCTACAGATCATCGACGATATTGAAAATAAGAAAGAACCGAAGATTTCAGAACTGGACGCTATAATCATGCTAGAAAAGGCGTGGAATAATGTTAAACCTTTAGCGATTTCGAATTGTTTCCTGCATGTTGGTTTTCTTAGGGGTGAAAATCCTCCCGTTTTTCAAACTCAAGACGTTAGAGATGAAATGCTTCAAGACTGGCCTCGAGATTTGCCAACTGAACAAGATTCACTTCAGGAATATCAAGACATAGATTTGGCTCTTGCAACTCATGGGAATGTAACGGATGAAAATATTGTTGCAGGCATAAATGCAGAGATTTCTGACTTAGTTGAAGATGTTGACGACAGTGCCAGTTCAGAAGATCATTTGAACGAGTTTTCTTGCCCGAGTTTAAAAGAAATGTTTTCAGAAATCAATACTGTTAATAAATTTTTAGCTTACAATGACGATTTTGTGAAGGATCCTATAAAAAAAGCTGTCAAAGAACTTGTCTCGTTAACCGGAAATTATTTTTATTTACCAACAAAAACTAAACAAACAAATATTACTGACTATTTTTTAGCAAATCAATAAACATGTAAAAACAAAATATTTCATTTTGTATGTACATTCATAATAGCTACATAATTTTATTCATTTTTATAACGTTTTTAGAACTATGTATTTGAAAAAGTTTAAAAAAACATACTTATATGAAAATAAGCAGTGCGTTTTTCTCTCATTGAACTTGGACCTTTTAACTATTTTTTGAACGTCATGTTTCAGGTTTAAATATAAATCATGTGACAATGAATTTGGTATTTCCAGCAGTTTTAAGTTATCTACCGGATATAAAAACTATAGATTATAAGAACAAGTTTTTAAAGTCCCCTGGTTGTTCTTATATGTTCGATTTGTACTGCATATATATATATATATATATATACATATAAACAGGGGGTTATCAAAATAATGGCAACACATCAAAATTATTAGTGTTTATGAATGTACTCCGTATTCCTTAAAAAACAAGTCTGACCAGCGGTATTTTTTATACAGATTAGTGTATGCATTATTCTACTGTCAGGTATCAGTAAGGAAGCTAAGGGCACGGTTCTTTTGGGATGAACAGCGTAAAATGTCAAACCTTGCAGACCTCGCGAAGAGGGCAAATTATTGGAGCGCGTTTAAATTGGAGTATCTGTTACTGTAACCCCCAGGCTAAAGGGTGTTTTTCGAGCTAAGGTATCGAAAGTCATAATAGCATACAGAGTGCACGGAAAAACATGTTTTGCCAAAAATAATAGTAGACGAAAGGAGAGCTGAAAGAGACGGACGTGGTATTGAAGCGGATTGTGCCATGAAGAAAGAAAACAACTGCAACCAAAATGAACACCTCAATCTGCATCTGCATGTTACGGTATCAACCATTAGAGGTAGAAGGGAACTTCACAAACAAAGCCTTTACTGAAGAATAGCCATTCCCAAGCCACTTGTAATAGATGCCAGTACCAACTATGGCCCACATTGGTGCCACGATTGCAAATCCTGGTCGAGTAAAATGTCGAAAAAAGGCATCTGGTCCGACGAATCATTTTCACATTGTTCTCCAGGATGATAATTCCCTTATACATATAGCTAAATGTATCAAGTGTTGGTTTGAAGAGCCTGAAAGAGAATTCAAATATATTATCTTGCCTTGTACAATCCCCCCGGCTACATATCATCCAACCACTGTGATCTGTATAAGCGGATAAAGCCAGGTAACGATATCCACCACAGCATCTCTACAGGAACTTTCATGATTTTTCCCTGAATAATGTATAATAAATTCTTAATCACTATTCATGACTTGTATAATCCGATTCCAAGGGGAATCAGGGTGCATTACATGACAAAGATAATCCTGTGGCATATTAATAAAGGTTTTCATGATATTTCTTAGTGTTTCCATTATTTTTATAACAACCTGTATATATATACACTGCGCAAAAAAATTAGGGGAGCAAGCAAAGAAGTTAAGAAAACCGTGCAAGACAGCCACATATTGGCATAAAATGGATAGTACACGCGTATCAATGCTCGATACAGCAAAAAAGACGTAAAAAAAATTGTAATTAAGCTTTAATTCTTTGAAAATATGGAAAAAACATGAAAAGATGATATAGGGCAACAATTCGGTTACATGTAAACGATAAAAAAAGTATTGTTTAGAAATGATGCAAGTTTTTTAATACGGCGTGTGGTCACCTCGAACAACTAAGACTGCTGCACACCTATTTTCCGTGGATGCGATGATGTTATCGATAAGAGTTTGGGGAATACTGTTCCACTCCTCCAGAAGTGCAATCTCCAAGTCTCGGAGAGTAATAGGAGGCCTTGGTCTCACAGCAATGAGTCGTCTGAGCATGTCCCAAACATGCTCGATTGGATTCAGGTCAGGAGAGCACGCTGGCCATTCCATACGCTGTATTGTTTCAGCTTCAAGCATGTTCTCTACAAGACAAGCTGTTTGCGGTCTGGCATTATCATGCTGGAAAACAAAGGAATCTCCAATGGCTGCAGCGTAAGGTATGACATGAGGTCTCAGTATCTCGTCTGCATACCTTCGGGCGTCAAAGTACCATTCCGAATGATATGCAGGTCCGTACATCCAACTATGCTGATTCCACCCTATACCATAAAACCAGCTCGTCTGTAATGTGACCTTTCACAAACGAATGTGGGGTTATTTCGAATGCCCCTTTCCCTCCATATCAAAACACGTCGAGTGTCACACTGCAGTCTAAATCGGGACTCGTCTGTAAACAGCACTTGTCTCCAATCATGTTGCTCCCAATCTCGATGTTTAGCAGCCCATCTTCTTCGGTCCGCATGGTGGCGTGAGGTCAACGGAATGCAGACTATTGGCCTACGTGCATAGAGACCTCCCTGAAGAAGCCTATTACGTACTGTTTGGCTGGACACTCTTCCTCCTGTTGCCAAGAGCAACTGTCTTTGCAGCTGAGTAGCATTGTCTGTTCTGTTTCGACGAGCTATTAACAGTATATACCGGTCATCAGTTGCTGTAGTGGCGCGTGGCCGACATTGCCCTGGTCGACGTCTGAGGGACTAAAATTGGTGGAGTGGCACTAAAATGTGAGATGTGGTACTAAATATTATGATGCATTGGAAAGATGAAGGTGGAGTCACATTTAATACTCTGGCGTTGCATGACAAATGGCCAAAACTTGTTTTTCTGAAAAAAATACAAAAAGAATGTGTTATAAAGACTCATGGAGTATACCTATTAATATTCAGGTCTTTATAACTGTCTCTCATAACTGCCATACATTGGCAGAAAAGAAAAATGATTTATTGCCAAAAAAGGCGATGCACGCCAAATCTGGTGTATTGAGTCTGTATTGCGCAGGCGCGAAGTACAGCTTGGCGCAAGTCATGGCTAGCTTCGAAAAGTAACGACAGACAGCCCTTGGACTGGTAACAGGTTGGTGACCTTTGGGAGCGTGTATTGGTGACCGGGAGTGTGGTGCAAGGCATGGCATATTATAAGTATTTACCTTTTTATTATGTTTTATTGAATAAATTAGTTATTTGCTCCTTAAACCCCTGGTCTGTAATTAAATTTACTGTAGTTGATAATGTTTCGTTTGTGTGTATTAATTTGAGTATTGTAATATGCTTAGCACGTGGGTCAGGCTATATGTAGGGTTAAGTATTTTCTTGCTAAGCTAAGTGCTGTTAACCTAAAGTAAATACTCTACTTAATCTATGTTACCTGAGACAACCTATCTGGGTTATCTTTCATGTCGCTTTGTTACTTGAAGTTAATTCTGTAACTTAATTTAATACACAACGCTTTTTCTTGTCTCGCCTTTTTGGCTGGCTTAACCTTTTTTAATATGCTACCACTTGCTCCGATGCGGCTTCCCATTTTGGAGTCGTAATTTCTCGGCTTCACAACATTTGGTACCGGTTGACCAGTCCTTAAAGTTAATATTTAAGGGTATTTGTCTCATTTAACGGTAACATTTTTTTAAATTCTTTAACCTACGTGAGTAATGAGAAAATGCATCTGCTTAATATTCCCCCTGATAATAATGTTATGTTCTCTGTAAGTAATATAGGTATCTTAATAATGCTAAAATTTCATTCAGTTTGCTTTTTCTGTACCACATGATGCATTTTTTTATAATAGAGCATGAACGAAGCTATGTGTTTGTTATGTGCAATTATTTAATTATACAGTGATTTTATGAATATCTGAGTATTTAACATTGAATATTATTTAAGATTGGAATTTGTGTTATATTGATTGATATTTCATGTGTAAAGGATATATTTTATTGCTTTTTGAATTACAATTCTTGATTTTAAACTTCATTATTGATATAAATTCATTTAATATAAAGTGCTAATTTTGTGTCATTCATGCCACCTATCATATCTATGAGTTCATATAATATTTCTGACTGATAGTTGACATTTATGCTGAATTTTTTAATGCTAATTAAGCTATGGTGAACTCAAGCATAATATTTGAAAAGTGTATTAGTGAATAGTATCCTATTTTGTGTATACTTAACTTTTAATATACTTCTTTTCTAAATTATATTCATAATTCGTTACATTTTGTCATTTGCTGGTTCATGTTATCTCCAATGGAATTCTTCTCTTGCATTTTATGGTTCACTGCTTTCTGCAATTTTTTTGTTTACATGTTGAATATGTAAAACTCAAGTTATGTTATCTTTTGTGTGATCCTTGAGAATTTTAGTCCAGTTCTTTTACTTTTTGCTTCCTTGGACATGGCTAGCGAGGTAGACAATAGATTCAATGTAACCATTCAACCTTTTGAAGGTGATGGAGAATTATTGTCATTTTTCTCTAAGCAAGTCAGGGACTTAGCGAGAGTAAATAATTGGTCAGGTGCTGAAACGCCTATATTTATCAGGTCGAAATTGGTAGGGCCTGCTCTAAAGTATGTCATAAGTACTTCCGAGTTGTTGGACACAGAAGATCATGAATTTTTGTTGCAAGGGTTGAAATCCTTCTTTGATCCTAATAATTCTGTAAACACTGCCTTATTGCACCCTCAGAACACCATAACTCTTCTACCTGCAGAGTCAATTAGAAATCTTGCTCACAGAATTTCAGTTCAGGTTTCCAAATTACATCCATCTGTTAAGAATCCTGATGCCCTTAATGAGATAAAATTTGTAGAGTTGATTAATGCTGTCCCTCAGAGTATTAAGGTGCAACTATTAAGTGAAAACATAAAATGTTTCCAGGCTGCGGTTGATAGAGCTGATACTTTGCAGCAATTAGAATCTTACAGCACTTCAGCCCAGTCTGTGGGTAGTGCTTTACAGTTGCAAGAGCTGCTCGCTGAAATCCAGGGTATCAAATAACAGCTCAATTCACTTAATATGACTAAGAACCAAATAAATGCTATCCAGTCATCCTCGACTTTGTCATGTGACACTGAATGCAATGAATATATGCAAACACCTTGTTCTGCAAATGAGTCCAGACAGAAAGTTTCAAAGACTGTCTGTCAATATTGCTATAAGACAGGTCACACTTTTGCAAAATGCTATAAGTTTCAAAAAGATTTTCGTAGGGAGCAATCATCTTCTGGTCCAAATAATAGATGCAGGCAGTTAAATAACTGTACTAGGCAGAACTCACACACTGTGAGGAACTCAAATCTAAATCCTGATGCATCTTCCTTTGTTTATGATTCTTCTAACCCTGCAATGAGACAAGCTAATGCTGATATACCTTCGTTCCTCCAACTTTGTTCATCAGCCAATGTTAATAGTCCTAATTATGACCTTTATATTCCTAATTATGTCAATCATAGTGATTTGGTACAACAGTGCTCAAATTTTTCTGTAAATAATAGAAGTACTGATAATCTTAATGTGCAGTGTAGTAATAATGTTCAAAGTTTTTCTTCTGTTGGTTGTCAAACTTCTTCTGCTATCAAAATCATGAACTCCACTGCTACTCAGTGTGAGATCCCTGTTAATGATAATGCATTGCAGGCTAATAGCAAAATTGTCATCGAAAGGATATGCAGTGCTCAAACCTCTGCTAAATTGCCTATGGTTAATATAAAATTTCCTCAAACAACTATTATTGGATTAATAGACACAGGTACTTCTATCTCGTTACTCGACCAGTCATTTTTCCACAAGAACAAACAATCTCGTAATTATAAAAAACATTTCTAGACAGGTGTCTATATCAACCATCAACTCTTCTGTCAATTTCTCTTCATGTATCAATTTATCTTTCAAACTTGAGAAGAAATTCTTCAAACATCCTTTTTTTGTTACAAATTTGAATGATAAGTCTTTTTCTGCCATAATTGGTTATGATTTCCTTACCAAATTTCATGTGGATATATCAAATTCGCAAGCTTCCATCACATTTGATGATATTGCTATTCCTTTTATTGATTCTGAAAATCAAGGTGTACATTCTCATGTTGTTGTAAATGCTCAGAATGCTACTCTTGTGTCTAAAACTATAATCAAACCAAATTCTTCTTCCTTTGTTAAAATCAGTGCTCCAATAATTAATGCAAATTCTGATTTATTCTTTGAACCTGTTGTTAAAAATCCAAATCTTTTAGTTCATCCATCCATTATTGCAAATAATATATCTGTTGGTGAGCAACCAGATTCTATAAATGATAATTGTTCAACTCCTGCTACTCAACAATCCTCTAAAGTGATTAAGTCATTCATTTTAATTGAAAATTTGTCCAATAAGCCAGTTCATGTAAACAAAAATGCTGTGTTGGGTCATGCGTCTTCTTTAGATGAGCAGTTATCTGTTTCCCAGGCTCGAAATACCTCAGTCAGTGAATCTGTAAATCTTATTACTGCATCTCCTGAAATATTAAATTTAAGAAAGTCAGAATTTAATCTTAATGACTTTAAGCTTTCCCATTTGAATCCTGGAGAAATTTCTCAAATGTCGCAACTGTTGAGCAATTATGCCACAGCTTTTTCTTCGTCGTCTAAGTCTTTAGGACACACTGATCGTGTGATTCCAAATTTGAATTTTGATCACGACTTCCCTCTTAAGACTCTTCCATTTCCCATTCCTCAGTCTTTGCAAGCTGAGACTAAAAAGCAAATCGATGAACTTGTGGAGGCAGGTATCATTGAGAGAACAATCTCTGATTGGGCTTGCCCAATATTGCTTGTTAAAAAGAAGCAATTAAACTCTTCTGCTCCACGAAAATTCAGACTTGCTTTGGATCTACGTCTCATTAACCAGATAATTAAGAATTCATCTTATCCTTTACCTAAGATAAATGACATAATTTCTAATATAGCTCAATATCGCTACTTCACCACCTTGGACTTAAAAAGTGCTTACCATCAAATTGACTTACCTGAAAAATTTCAAGACCGCCTGAGTTTCACATCCATGTGGGGTCAGTTTAAATATAAACGTTTAGTTTTTGGACTGCGTAGTGCAGCATCCTTTTTCCAAGCTTTAGTCGATACTCTCATTGAGGAAACCAATGAATTGGGTATCTTTGCTTACCAAGATGACATTGTCATCTGTGCGAATTCCTTTCAGGAGTCTTGTCAGAAATTAAAAGCTCTTCTTTCTGTTTTTACTAAAAACAATATTACTGCTTATCCTCCAAAGTGTTCATTCCATCAAACTGAAGTAGACTACCTAGGTTTTAAAGTGTCGCAGAACACTGTAAGTCCAATTTCTTCTAACATCATAAAGGTGACTTCATTTCCAACTCCAAAATCTAAAAAACAGTTGAAACGTTTCCTAGGTGTTTGTAATTATTATAGACACGTAATTCCACGTTTTTCCAATTTGGTTGCTCCTCTGGTTTCAATGACTTCTATGTCTGTGCCTTTTAATTGGACTGATGAAGCTTCTAATGCATTCCAGTCACTACAAAAGATTTTCTTTTCTTCGCCTTTTATCAGGCAACCTAATTTTGATAATACTTTTTATGTAAACACTGATGCTTCCAAAGAAGCAATTTCTGCAGTGCTACTACAAGACTTTGAGGGTCAACTATTACCTGTCTCTTACTTTAGTAAATCATTAAATAAAGCTGAGAGGAATTATCCTGCTCTCAAATTAGAACTCATGGCTATAGCAAAAGGTGTGCAATCCTTTAAACAATACTTGTACAATAGAGAATTTTTTGTTTTATATGATAGTAAACCTCTTATGCACTATAAGAAAACAACTTCTCCTGCATCCATCACCACAAGATGGTTAATGTCTCTATCTGAATATTCGTTTAAATTTATTCATGTCAGTGGAACTTCTAATGTGTTACCAGATTATTTTTCTCGCACACCTAATGTTATAACCCAAGACCTTAACACCAATGCTAATTTAATTAATTCAAAGCAAATTTTACCTGTAGTTACTTTGGATTCTGAGGAACCTGCTCAGTATGATAAAGTACTTGATAATAATAGTAATGTGTTATATGATAATAGTGATTCTATAGAGGTGGATAATTCATCTCATAAGGTATCTCATGTACATGCTAGAAATAATGTCAATAGCAGTAACACTGGTATTTCTACTAATGTTGTAAAGCCTAGTTCTTGCTCTAACTCATATTTTTCTGTACCTGATAATACCCATGCTAAGGTAATTAATTGTACTTCTGCTCTGACCCACAATAGTAATGTTCATATTAAACCTAATTTGCCTGCCTTTGCTGCCTCCTCCCACTCCTCCACCACTCCTCAGGATGTAAACACACACAGTTCAATCTCTAAGTGTGAAGCTGCAAAGCAGCTACAAAAGGTATTCTGCATTATAACGTCAGAAGTTGCTGACCCAGAGAATGAAATCTCTTCAGCTACAATCCTGAAGGAACTACTCAGGGATGAGGAACTCTCAGAAATTTTCAACAAGTTAGTCAACAGGGCGAAGGATGTGCCCAAGAACTTTTTTGTGCACCCAGAGTCAAACCTAGTATTTTACGCAGAAAAGACGGGATTGTCGAGAGAAGAGTACATTGTATTACCGTCAGCTCTCAGGCCAAAGGCACTTCGCCTGGCTCATTTGTCCCATTTTGGGTTGAAGAAGACGTACGAGGCTCTCGGCAAAAGGTATTGGTGGCGAGGGGCATACATGGATTGTGCCAATTATGTTGCCTCATGTACAGAATGCATTCTCCATAAGAAAAGAAGGGTGGTGGTTGCTCCAGTCCAGTCTGCACCACTTCCTACTGCACCAGGCCAACTTGTATCACTTGATCTTGTTGGTCCCTTCCGCAATGGTCACTCGGTCCTCACCATAATTGCCCACTTCAGTCGCTTTTCGGTCTTAGAGGACATGCAGACAACCACAGCTGACAGAGTATCCAAGGCTATATTTAGGTACATTGCCATGTTTGGCAGACCAAGCCATATTCTTACAGATCTTGGCCCACAATTTACCTCTGTGGTATTCAAAAGGCTATTGGATATGGCTGGAATCAGATTGGCACACTCTTCACCTGGCCATCCTGAGGCAAATGGAATCTCTGAAAGGATTAATGCCTCTATCAAGTCGTCTATCTCAACTTTGCAAGCCCAAGGAGTACCATTTGACACAGCCATCCTAATACATGCCTCACTATACAACTCTACCATCCACTCTACGACAGGTCACTCCCCTGCAGTCGTCCATTTTGGAAGAGCTTTAGCCCTGTTGACTGATTATGAGAGGTTCTTCGATGACTTTCCTCATCTTGACAAAGGGTCCCTCATTGATAATATTATGGCACAAACTAAAGCCATTTGGTCACTGTGTTTCAACAATACAGCCCTAAGTCAAGCAAACTCTCACAGAAAGCTCAATAGAGCAAGAAGAGACACAAGGAGGGTGACATTGTTTATGTGAAATATAAAACTCACTTCACCCAATTTCTCAAGGGACCATTTGCAATTGAGAAATTCCGCTCGAATGTGACTGTGGTCATTCGACCACTGGAAGATAGAATATCACAGGCTTCGCTCATCCATGTGAACAGGCTGATAAAGGCCCCAGCTCGTAAAGGGCATTTAATAGAAAGGCAGACGAATCCATCTCCCACTACTAATGATTCTGTGTGCCCTAGTTCTTTTCATCCAGTTGCCCAGATGCCTGTTCCAGTGTCCAATCCTTCAGATCCTGTGCTGGACTCCAGTCTTTCGAGGGTTCCAGAGGATGACCATTCCATGGATGCCACTGAGGGGAACTTTCCTGATGGAGAACTGTTTCCTCCTGCTCCAGACGATGAGTTCCAGGTCCCAGAAGCAAGTCTAGCAGACGAGCAGTTGTCATTCCACCAGCCATCAATGCTTCTTGAAACTCCTCAGCTCCAGATAGAATCGCCTACAATTCAGGAGCCTGTTGGACTCACCAATACCAGTCCTCTACCGCCAGAAACTACAACAGACCCCAAGATGCCAGAAATTCCTACTGCAGTGAAGAAGCCCTGCCCCTACAACCTCAGGACAAGGAGATGAGGGTCTGGGAAACATGTTTGCGCGCACGTCTTCTCCAGTTGATGGACAACCCAGCGATTGGCACGTCCAACTCTTCTTCTGCCTGTCTTTCTGTGTGGACTAGGACTCTTGCTGCATATGGTATACCTCTGTATCTTTTTAAAGTTTTTAATATCTGTGAAGTTACTCCATTCATAATATATCTGTTAATTATGCACAACCTTGTTTCTTTAACCTCTATAAGCTGATAATGGTGTCGACTCTTAATTCTAAAGTTCTGTTGTTATTGAGTCTACCAATAGTAAAGTAAAATGCTAATTTAACCACTTTGTTGATATAAAATATAATAATATGCAATCAAAATCATTTGGTTCTACCATATACCATAGTAAATAACCTTGCAATAGTTAATATTAAGTTTTGTTTCACACTTTGCCTGAATTGCAGGAAACATCATCTGATATCATCTATCAGTTTTTTTTTTTTTTTTTCATTTGTGAGTTTCCTTGAATATTTTTTTTGTACCTTATGTGCAACCTGTGATATTTTAATCAGCCAAAAGATTCTCGATTTTGTCATTTGAGAAATGAAGTTGTTTTTTATTGTACAAGGCAATTTTTTTCTTCATTTCTCAGGAATAAGTCCTCACATTTTTGTAAATATATGTATTGTATTAACTTATTCTTTTGTGTATTTTTTATGGGTGACCAGCTTTCCAGAAAAGTATTGAATCCTGTTATGTACTGTATACAGGTTTGAAGGTTCTCGACCTCAACATGGTCACTATCTCCTGCAGTTGTACATCACCTGCTGCATATAGGTGAAGTCTTTATAAGTTTAATATTGAATATAACTCACCTGTTAGCTTTGTGAAGTGGGTAATGCATCAACTGTTTCTTGTATATAATCATATATTTTTGTGTTATATTGTATATTTGCTTGTGAATAATGTTATTATAGTGTCCTACAATTTATGATTCTAGGGTATATACTCACCATAATGTATATCCCAACACAATTTTTGCACTTGCTTTTTTAAGTTTTTATGCACATTTACTTTTGCTGTGTGTAATATGCATGGTACAGTGTGGTACACTGTGTTACAAGTTATTTTCTTTATCCAAGGTGTCTCTAAGCTTTTCTCATAGTAATGACACTCTTGTGTATGACACCATGCTCTCTGTCACAATGTTGACTGCTATTAGTGCTTCCACTTTGTCTATCCATGACACTTTGCCTATCTAGGACACATAATTTTTGTAATTGTAATTCATCGCTTTTCAATGTAACTTTAATTTTTTCTATGTGAATTTTTACAGGGTTGTTTTTTATGTTTTTTTCTTTGTTTTTTCAATGGCTGGCCAGCCGACGTGAAGTGTTTAATGTTCTTTTGTATATTGTACATAACCTGTGTAAATTTTATGATCATATTATCAAAATTAGGAGCAAATTTTTTTCCTCATTTAGGATCTCCAATGTATACCAGTGTAAACTAGACTCAATATGAGCATTAATGAATTTTTTTCCCTCATTTAGGGTCTCCAATGTATACCATTGTAAACTACACTCAATATGAACATTAATGAATTTTTTCCCTCATTTAGGGTCTCCAATGTATACCATTGTAAACTAGACTCAATATGAGCATTAATGAATTTTTTGCCCTCATCTAGGGTCTTCAATGTAATACATTGTAATGCACTGGTATAATCACTTTTTTCCAAAGGATCTTCAATGTAAATTTTTGTAAGCCTGCCAACTCCCACTCCCAGCACATTGTTATTTCTAACTCAGCTCTCTTTGGGAAATTTTCCCTCATTTGTTTTTTCTTCACTTGGTGAAGGGGGAGAGTATTATAAAGACTCATGGAGTATACCTATTAATATTCAGGTCTTTATAACTGTCTCTCATAACTGCCATACATTGGCAGAAAAGAAAAATGATTTATTGCCAAAAAAGGCGATGCACGCCAAATCTGGTGTATTGAGCCTGTATTGCGCAGGCGCGAAGTACAGCTTGGCGCTAGTCATGGCTAGCTTCGAAAAGTAACGACAGACAGCCCTTGGACTGGTAACAGGTTGGTGACCTTTGGGAGCGTGTATTGGTGACCGGGAGTGTGGTGCGAGGCATGGCATATTATAAGTATTTACCTTTTTATTATGTTTTATTGAATAAATTAGTTATTTGCTCCTTAAACCCCTGGTCTGTAATTAAATTTACTGTAGTTGATAATGTTTCGTTTGTGTGTATTAATTTGAGTATTGTAATATGCTTAGCACGTGGGTCAGGCTATATGTAGGGTTAAGTATTTTCTTGCTAAGCTAAGTGCTGTTAACCTAAAGTAAATACTCTACTTAATCTATGTTACCTGAGACAACCTATCTGGGTTATCTTTCATGTCGCTTTGTTACTTGAAGTTAATTCTGTAACTTAATTTAATACACAACGCTTTTTCTTGTCTCGCCTTTTTGGCTGGCTTAACCTTTTTCGATATGCTACCACTTGTTCCGATGCGGCTTCCCATTTTGGAGTCGTAATTTCTCGGCTTCACAACAGAATGTGACAATAACAAGTCGATTTTTAAAATGAAGTACCTCATAATTTTTTAAAATTAAACTAGATGGGGCTTAGGGCCGGTAGCTTAGTGCCGTTTTTACATAAAGTTACATCGTTCATGAAGGATCAGGAGGCCGCTATCGAAACGCCGATATTTGCCGGATAACTTTCGGCCTGGGCGTCGGAATCTGGAATGGTAGTAACATCCTTAGTTCGCAGGGACTAGACGATATCTGTTTCTGCAATTCAAACTTCGCTCCTGTGCTGGCCCCGTCACGTGACGTGAAGAGGAAATCATCTGGAACTTGGCGACCCAGCGGTCGCCAGCAGGCTCCGCCAAAGCTATAAGACAAAGAGTTATTTTGTGTTTTCTACGAGGGGAAGGGGATAAATGGAGAATCTTTTCTCCAAGCTTTAGGCAAACCCTTCTAAGGGATTAACATTGGTATTTTCTGTTTCCGCTGATAAGCGATGAATGCTGATAACGTGACCAAAAGGGTGCACATTTTTTGAGAAAGAAGTGAATGTCTGGGGGAGTATATACCCCTGTAAAAGTATTGAGGTAACAGCTCCCTAATGCGTTTAAGTATTCCAATGGCAAAGCAGGCTTTAATAGTAATATTGTAGCAAAAGTTAATAAGCGTTTCAAAACGTTACGACAACGTCTAACATTCCCTGTTTCTTGGAATCGATTCCACAGTCTTGCAACGACACTTCTGGCGGCTCCAACAGCGTCCGCGACACTACGTTGTGTTTTCCCGGATTCAAGTCTCCCTATTACACGCCATGCCATGGATTCCGGTAAATCACGTTGTTGAGACATTTTCAAGTCACCTTTTCTCAAAAAGAATAACTGAGCAACCGAATTTCACAGTTTAGGCAGTGAAACAGACGTTTCTCCAACATCCCGATTTCCACCCTTATGTTCTTTTTCTGGTTTTTGACGTCATGAACTTTGATTTGCATTTGAAGTTTTATTTTTCTGTTTCCTGCTAAACCCTAAATTATGGATGATTTATTTTATTTTATCGGTGTAAGGATTTGCGTAATTTCGTTAAAACCATGTGCTCCCCTAATTGTTTTGAGCAGTGTATATATATATATATATATATATATATATATATATATATGAATGATCGATCGTTCCATCGTTTTTCGTCAACTATTGACGTGAACAATTTAAACTCTCCATAGTAGTAAGGCATCATTTTTTAATAAAATATTAAGGTTGCATTCCATTTCTAATCACACAGTGAAGTGACCCGGCAACGCGAAATACGCGCTCCGTTTGACTAGTGAAATACGTCTACCTCAACGGCGAACCACGCTAATCTGCTTTGTTCTTTTAGCACGCTGCCCAAAAGCGGGCCGCAATTGCATGGGCGTTCAGTGTCTTGTCTTCAGTGACTCAGCGCCACGACTTCCAAACCTGCACATGGAACATTCGAGAATCTGATGCAATCCTCCGCTGGTTGCATTCCAGGTTATGCTCTTGAACCGAGAGATTTAGAACTTACCATCAGTTTGGTAAATTAGAGAATATTAAAAGTAAGTTAGTTTAAAGTATGACTTTGATAATTATATAAAATTTAGATAGTGGTCCGAATTATTATTATTATTATTTTTATTATATATATATATATATATATACAGTGGAATCTCGATCGATCGTTTTGAAAGGGACCGATTGTAATGAACGATAAATGCGGGAAAACGATAGATGCGAAAATATAACAAAGCAATAGGATCGTTGGGACTGGATAAAATGAACGACACATACGGAAAAACGATGGATCCGAAAACGATCGATCGAGATTCCACTGTATATATATATATATATATATATATATATATATATATACTTACGGTTATAAAATTAAAATTTCAGCAATTCAGTTTAAAATATTTCATTGTATATATAAATATAAAAATTCAAAGTAAAATTTAAAAGTATTCTCCCACTAAAAAAGCGTAGTGTGATTATTTATTCCATGAGTTACAGGGAATCAAGAAGTTTGAAAATGTGATGTATCAAGAAGTCATAACTGTATGTTTTCAAAATCTAAACGAATATTCCACGTACCAAAACCGTTGTTGTAGAAATTTATACGACATTTATAAACCATCTATGACACAAGTTACAAATCATTCAGTAGCAACAACCATCATTATCATCTAATGTCATTCTTAACTCTGGCACTGGAACTATGGTGTGCTTTTGTCACATGACATGAAATCCTAGAGTAATTATTAGATGATGTATAACTAATTTATTTACTATATACAAGTTACATGCTATGAAATATGAGTTATTTATTACAGTACTTATGATTGTCAAGGGCAAAGTTTTTTGTGCCCGACATGTGTCAAGGGTTCAAGAGTCTGTTCAATCATTTTCAATATTATTTCAGTAGAGGTCTCTAATAGAGAAAATTTCTACAGGTATATAAGTTTAGAGAAGCGCTGATTAATCCTCTAATATAAGTTTAGAGAAGCGCTGATTAAACCTCTTTTAATTGCGGACAGAAAATATATTATGGGGGGAGATCACCTTATTTCAGTGGAGTATCACCTTAATTACTATTTCTTCAAAAATAATGCTCACAATTTGTTAAAATTTTGTATACATGTATATCTAGTATGTTTAGTCTACAATTTCTACCTAAATTTATGCAAGTAGAATTTATTAAATATTTTACAGCAATTTTTTTGAAAAAAAATTATCATATTCCTTGTACGTTACATTACATTTGCCATAAACTTTTTTTTATGTGAAATACTGTAATTATTTTAGATGTAGATTAAAGTATAACCTATGGATAAAATGTAAAAAAATACTTTAATATATATCTCTTATAGTTTTAAAAAAATCTAGACGCAATGTATTGACCTAAGATTCAATATTCATAAAACATTAATTTTTTTACATAAAATAATTTCTAGTAATTTCCCAACAGTTATGATTTTTTTTCTATTAGATAAAACTTTGTGCAATTCACCCTAAAAGTTAGGTTAAATAAATTACATATTAACTGTTTGACAACACATCAAGCTTGGTGGAGTGTCTTTGTACGGGTGCAAAGGTGATCTCCCCACCTTAGCTGAAAAATCAAAAATATTTATCAAGGAAATTGTTTTTTTAAAAAATACTTTAAAATATATGAGATTTTCACTGATATTTACGTAAAGCACAACTTTGAATAAGTGGAGAGGATCTTTAAAATATATTAGTGCTCATTAAATTGAGGTCAGAAAATAAATTATGCTCAAAAATCAGAATATATTTATAAAGAAAAATCTTTTTTAAAAATGGGCAAAATATTTGTGATTTTCATTAATATTTTCTTAAAAATACATCTTGTTTTTAAAAATGTTAGTCAACACTGCAATTGATTTACGTGTTGAAAAATACGTGTTGAAATGTATTAAAACTCTTTTAACTCCAATCAGAAAATATATTAAACTGAAAAAAAAAGTTATATTAAAAGATATTTGCTGAAATATGCAATAAAAGTTTTTCATTGATATATACTTAAAAATACATTTTCATAATTAAAAAATATATACGTAAACTGCTGAAATTTTACAATTTATTTATTAATTTATTCAGAAAATGTATTCAGAAAATTCACATATTTAAGATTTTTATTGGTATTTATTGCTTAAAAGTACATCTCCACTAAAAAAAAAGGTAAACTGAAAATAAGTGGAGTTTAGCGTAAATATATTATAGCTCACTAACCTGAGGTCATAAAATACATTCCGCTGAAAAATTAAGGTATTTAACAATGAAAATTTATGAAGAAATTTGTACAAAATATTTCATATTTTCCTCGATATTTCCTTAAAAATACACCATGGCTTTTATAAAGTTATTAAATTGCCAGAGACTTGAAATACGTGTTGAGAAGCGTTAAAATACATTAAAGGTCTTTTAACTGTGGTCAGAAATTACATTATACCGGAAAATCAAAGTACACTTTAAAAAAATATTTACTAAAATGTGCACTAAAAATTTTAGACATTCATTCATATTTACTTAAAAATACATCTTGGTTTCTTAAAACAATGCGTAAACTGCTGAAAATTTAAAATATGTGTTTTAAGGAAAATTTATTCAGAAAAAGGCACACAATATTTAGGATTTTCATTGATATTTTCTTTAAAATATATCTTTTTTTTAAGAATTATTGAAATACAAGGGACTTGAAATCAGTGCAGAGAAACGTTAAAATACATTAAAGCTCTTTTAACTGCAGTCAAAAAATGTATTAAACTGAAAAGTCAAACTATATTTATCAAGAAAAATATTTGCTGAAAAGAACTCTAAAATATTTAAGATTTTTATTTGTATTTATTGCCTGAAAAGACGTCTCCATTAAAAAAAAGTTAACTGCAAGTACAAATAAGTGGAGATTAGAGTAAAAATATATTAAAGCTCACTAACCTGAGCTCAGAAAATACATTCTGCTGAAAAATTTAAATGCATTTAACAAGGAAAATGTATGAAGAAAAACGTACAAAATATTTAAGATTGTCTTCGATATTTTCTTAAAAATACATCATGGTTTTTATGAAGTTATATAATTGCAAGAGACTTGAAATACGTGTAGAGAAAAGTTGAAATATATTAAAGGCCTTCTAACTGAGGTCAAACAATACATCCTGCTGAAAAATCAAAATGTATTTAGAAAATTATATATATAATAGCCGTTGTCTCTGTATAACACTTAAAGGCTGTACTCATCTTTCAATTGAAGCCCTCGGTAAAAAAACAGCCGGTTAGGCTTAATTTCAATTTCAGATGTGGATCAGAATTTTTTCTTACCTAAAAACTAATATCTTCTCAATCAAATCACGTTTGTTCAGCCTATTTTTCTATAAAACATTCAGAACTAAAAAAAATGGATGCTTTTAGCTGTATATTTAACAGTTTTTAAAAATCTGTTTACTTTTGCGATGAATTCTGAAAGTAAACAAACTTGAATGTGAATGAATCAAGTAGCTCAAGTATTCACATCGCGTAGTGAGCTGTAAAAAATTGGATGGCAGTCTACTACTCCAATCGCATGAAAAACTAAATAAATAAAAAATAATGAAAGGGTTTGCTTTTACAATGTGTGGATTAAATGCAATATTGTTAGATAATTCGGGATATTTTTTAACTTTCATATACTTTTTCCATTATGACGTCATTATTAGTATTATGACGTCAAAATGACGGGTTACCTTCTAGTTTATGAAGAAAAGTGAACAAGATATTTCAGATTTTCCTTGATATTTTCTTAAAAATACATCACGTGTTTTAAAAAAGTTATTAAATTGCAAGGGACTTGAAATACGTATTGATAAGTGTTAAAAATACAGGGCGTGCGGGCTAAAGGTATTCAGAAGTCATGACTTATTTTTAAGGAACTACCCATTAGAATTTTTTAAAAAATATTTAAATAGAAAGAACATCTCACCAAATTTTAACATCAATCATAGATTTTCGATAGTATTATAGATCTCGATGTGTGCACCTTTTGTAGCACGACAAACCTCTAAGTGGTAATCCAGTTCTCTCCAAGTGTTTCGTATCACGTATCATGGATTATTACACGAATTGCTTGAATGATACGCTTCTTCAACTGATCCACAGTTTCAAGTTTTTGCTTATACACAACGGATTTAAGGAATCCCCAAGCATAAAGTCTAATAACGCCTGATATGCTACGAAACACTGGGAGAGAACTGGATTTCCATTTAGACGTTAGTCGTGTTACAAAAGCTGCACACATCGAAATCTATGATACTACTAGCTGAAAACCCGCGCTTCGCTACGGAGTACATTCAAATTAAATACAACGGTCAACGTATGCAATTTATGCCAAAAAATAAATATATATATTTATAATAAA
This sequence comes from Dolomedes plantarius, assembly GCA_907164885.2. NCBI lineage: Eukaryota > Metazoa > Arthropoda > Arachnida > Araneae > Dolomedidae > Dolomedes > Dolomedes plantarius. Next base: position 61,162,519 of record OU015503.1, read on the forward strand.
TGCGATGATCAATGTATACAATTGATGTAAAATATATATCTATCTATATATATATATATATATATATTTATAAAAAAATCGTAAGGGATATGCATTTTTTTGGATAATATCCAATCGTCTGCTGCATTAGAAAGAGAAAAAAATATTTTTTTTGTCTATTTAGTTGTTACGCACGTGACGATAAATTTATTGAAAGTACCAGAAAAATAAATCACGAGATCAGCATTTAATAAATTAAATTCTAAAAATTAATCTTTAAAAATTCACCAAAAATGAGGAAATGGAGGTAAAAATTCGAAAAAAATTTCCTTTTGAAGGAATTTTTATGATCTTTCTCGTGATATAAATTTTATAACCCTCAATGTATTATTTTAAATGCAAACGTAAAAAAAGTTTAAAAACAGCTTAAAAATTTAATTTAAAAAAATCTAGAAAAATTTTTGAAAAATCTTTCTTAGTGAATCCCTACACTATTAGAAGAATCGCCATGCAAAATTTTAGCCCTTTAGGTCCAGCGGTTTGGTCTGTGCGTTGTATGTCAGTCAGTCAGTCAGTCAGTGAATGAATGAGTCAGTTACGGAACTGTTTTATATATATAGATGATAGAAATCTATGACTGATATTACAACTTGGTGAGATGTTCTTTCTATTTAAATATTTAAAAAAAAAATTCTAATGGGTAGTTCCGCAAAAATAAGGCATGACATTTTGATACCTTTAACCCAAACAACCTGTATATTAAAGGTCTTTTAACTGCGGTCAGAAAATATATTAGACTGAAAAATAAAAATATATTTATGAAGAAAATATTAGCTAAAATGTGCATTAAGATATTTAAGATTTTCATTGATGTAAACAAAAAAAAATATATCATGGGTTTTAACAAGTTATTAAATTGCAAGAGACGTGTTGACAAGTGTTAAAATGTGCTAAAGGTCTTTTAACTGCGGTCAGAAAATATATTAGACTGAAAATTTAAAAAAAAATTTAGCAAGAAAGTATTAGCTAAAATGTGCATTAAAATATTTAAGATTTTCATTGATATAAACCATTTACATATTTTGGTTAAAAATAAATAAATACGAAAACTGCAAGGGCCTTGGAATAAGTGGAGATTTTCATTAAAATATATTAAAACTCATTAACAGAAGTCAGAATATACACTATGTTGAAAAATTTAAATATATTTATGTAGGAAAATTTATTCAGAAAAGTGTACAAAATATTTAATCTTTTCATTGATATGTACTCAAATACTACTTATTTTTTTAAAATGTGAATACGTAAACGGAAAGAAACTTGTAATAAATAAATATTAGCGTTAAACTTATAAACGTTCATTAACCGGAGGTCAGAAAATGCATTCTGCTGAAAAATTAAACTATACTTATTAAGGAAAATTTATTTAGATAAGTATACAAAGTATTTAAGATTTTCATTGATATACAGGGTGATTTATTTTTAGACTGACACTACTCAGAGACATTTGTAGCGCGATCTATCAGCCGAAATTCCACCAAAATTGATAGAGGGACTAAGGACGACAAGGGAAAGAATTTTCCGTGGAAAAAAGAAATTCCAAAAGTCGCCAATAGGGGAAAATATGGCGCTCTTGTTGTCGGCATACCCGAGAATTTGCAAAAAATGTAAGTAAAACATCAAAATGCAAATTAATGGCTATGTAGTCGACAGCAACGCCCATATTTCGAGTTAGAAAGATTAGGGATGAATACCGAAAAGGTTATTAGTAGACAAATGAATAACAAAGAAATTTCACTGCAACACCGCTTTATGCAGAAAATTCACTTCTCCCTCCTTCAATGGGACCACAGTCCTGGTGGACGACACATTGCATCCTGAACACTACGTTCTCAACGGCCGAACGTAACACACACAAGGAATGCTCATCAAAGTCAGGGAATGTTGTCCTTTAGGGCCGCCAAGTTCGAGACTCCACCAAGATACACCTTAGACTTTAAATAACCCCACAGAAAAATGTAAAATGGGTTAGGTCAGGGGAGTAAGGTGGCCATGTAAATGGAAAAAATGACTGACGACCCTTTCTTCTGTAATGAGAAGGCGCAACAGATTCCGTACTTTACAGCCCGAAATTCGGGTGCCGCTGTAATTTACTGCATTACAACTACATAGTAATCAACTACATAGTCATGAATTTGTAATTTGATGTTTTACTTGCCTTTTATGCAAATTCTCGGGTGCGCCAACAACAACAGTGCCATATCTTCCCCTATCGGCGACTTTTGGAAGATTTTTTTTTCACGGAAAATCTTTCCCATTTCGTCCTTAGTCCCTCTATCAATTTTGTTGGAATTCCGGCTGATAGATCGCGGTACAGATGACTCTGAGTACTGCAAGTTTAAAAAAATCACCCTGTATACTGAAATACATCTTGATTTAAAAAGAAAATATAAATGCGTAAACTACAACAGACTTGGAATAAGTGGAGATTAGCTTTCAAATATATTAAGCCTCACTATCCGGATGTCAGAAAATACTTTCTACTGTAAAATTAAGAAGTATTTATGAAGGAAAATTTATTCAGACAAGTGCACAAAATATTTAAGATTTTCATTGATATGTCCTAAAAATACATCTTGATTTTTATAAAAGTAAATAAATAAACTGCAACAGACATGGAATAATTGGAGATTTCTTTAAAAAATACTCATTATCCGGATGTCAGAAAATGCATTCTACTGTAAAATTAAAATGTATTTATGAAGGAAAGTTTATTCAAACAAGTGAACAAAATATTTAAGATTTTCATTGTTATGTACTAAAGAGCATCTTGATTTAAAAAAATTAATAAACTGCAACAGACGGGGAATAATTGGAGATTAGCTTTAAAATATACTCATTATCCGGATATCAGAAAATGCCTTCTACTGTAAAATTAAAATGTATGTATGAAAGAAAATTTATTCAGACAAGTGCACAAAATATTTAAGATTTTCATTGATATGTACTACAAATGCATCTTGATTTTTAAAAAAAATATATAAATAAACTGCAACAGACTTGGAATAAGTGGAGATTAGCTTTAAATTATACTCATTATCCGGATATCAGAAAATGCATTCTACTGTAAAATTAAAATATATTTGTAAAAAAAAAAAATATTCAGGGTTTCAGTAGGCCCTGAGTTCATTTTAATAAACGATAACGCGAGGTCACATAGAGCTCTTCTGGTCGACGAATTTCTAGAGAGTGTGGATATTCGCCGGATGGATTGGCCAGCCAGATCTCCAGACCTTAACCCTATAAAGCATGTCTGGGCCGCTCTGGGGTGGCAATTGCAACTCGCAACCCCCCTCCGAGAACCATCCAGGGAATGAAAACAGCGTTGTTGAACGAGTGGGACCAATTGACACAGGACATGATAAACTGCCTTATTTCAAGTATGAAATCACTCTGCGAGACCTGTATATCTGTAAGATGGGACCATACCCCCTATTAACCCATCTATTATCCCATTTTTTTGTTTATTCTGCAACCGCTGTTTCATACCTTCCGACTCCAACGAGTGTTACGCATGATCATGCGTGTGTATTACAATTATTGAATGGTTATTTGTTTTGTATTGTATCAATGTATGTACATATCAAATTTCATTAAAATCGGTACAGTAGTTCTAGTGATAATCGACTAAGTCTGCAAATTCTCTTAATTTCTTACACCAGTGTAGTCCAGTCAATGAAGGCATTGTAGAGTGCATGGAATATGCGAGAAATTTCGACTTCAGGACTTTGTTAGGAGTAGTTAGTAGGTAAATATGCTATAAGTCCCCGCCCCTGGGGGGGGTGACCTAAATGGGGAGGGGGGTGGAAAAGTTCCATTTTTTGGTGTATTGTAAGACATGGTGGTGTACATGCGTATGTATTACAATTATTGAATAGTTATTTGTTTTGTATTGTATCAATGTATGGACATATCAAATTTCATTAAAATCGGTACAGTTGTTCTAGAGATAATCTATCAAGTCTGCAAATTCCCTTAATTTCTCACACCAGTGTATAATGCTGAAGTATCAAAATATATTTAGCAACTAATTTCTTTTTTTTTTTTTTACTCCACCAAATCATCCAAGAATATGATGTTTACGTAAATCAAAGCTTCCGGGATGTTTGCTAAAGACGAATAGTATTTTTTGGAATGCTCAACCCGGAAGAAGCATCACACACTTGAGGTTTCAAGCACACTAAACCTTTGGGTTTGTGCAGATTTGACAATTTAAACAGTTTTATAATGCCCTTTTGTTTTGTGGGTTAGATTAAAATGTTTTTCTTTTCAAGTATTCTTTTTAACTATCAAGGATATTAGTATTTTTGTCTCGACGAATATTTTCATACGACGATCATACTTTTCTTTTTTCTGTGAGTTAAATATAGAAAACCTTTTTTTAACTATGCCGAATACATTTTGCAGAATAAAAGAAGTTTAGCCATCAAATTAAAAATCTAATTGTTGTTGTTTGGCAAGCACTTTAAAATTGTTAGTTTATTTTAACGGGCCAACGTAGAGGTGAACCAACACCAACCCTTGGTGCAACCCTAAATTTGACCGAATATCCCTAGGGGCGACATCTGGGGGACTCGCACAATCTACCACCCTCTCTGACCTCATAGAAGAACTTTTCGATCTACAGATTTAACGTGCCATATCCGGCCTAGACCGGAAGGTAATAAATTGAGTTCTTCGGGACTCCATAATAGAATCAATAGACCCAAGGCCAACACGTAACTACTAGGCTATCTTGGGCCATCAATTTAAAATTACTCGTTAAAGTAGTTCGTGTTAAAATAAGCAATCAATGTCCTTAATCCCGCATTAAAAATCTTTGTTTCGAATATATCTCAGAATGTAACCACTTAAATAGAAAAAATGAGTTAAATTTGAAAAAAAACATACAACTTCAATTTATAATGAAATAGATATTAAACATGTAATGTACATCCACAAGACAGCCAAAAAAAAGATGCATTCGCGAATTGTATATGAAAGATTTATTTTATACTGAGTTCGAGCAAGCGTGAAGATTATAAAAAAAGTCTCATGATGATGAAATGGTGCAACTGGATGTTGTTCATAACTGCAAAAAAATAATCAAGAGCAGCTTATGTTCATTTTATAATACAGTAGGGCGGAAGAAGTTCTGCAAACCAAAACGAAATGATAACAAGATAAAAAGAACTTTTTATATACCATGTTTTTAAATTTTCTGTTGAATTATATAAACTTGACAATTCTATGTATTAATAAATACATTTTTGTGATGAATTATCCCATAGACTTGACAGAAAATGAAGTTAATTGGAAGTTAACTTGCGTTTAACTTTCCGTTCCCGTCCAGGGCGATAGATGGCTGCACCAGTCTACAAAACAAAATTAACTGAAAATGAACTCAAAAATCTGCTGAAAGATGGATAAAAGTTTTTAAATAATACATTGTCATCGTGTTCAGAGATATTCTAAAAGTTTTAAATGTCTAGCTAGTCGAGAAGTTAGTTAAAATTCGATTGCAAGATTTGTACCGGACAAACACACAAACACACAAAAAAAACAAGGAAACGAGTTAATAAAATCATGGTAAAAATATTCTGTTAAAAAGCAGGAGGCTTTTCAGATGTAATTTGTTTTGTCAAATTTAACGCTTGTCTTGTAGTTTTTTTTCTGTTTCAAATATGATTCTGATTTTATCCCGTTCATCATCCAAAATCATTTTTCCGATTTTGAGTGTTATATTAAAGTACCTTTATTCAGTATTGAGCTTGCTTTTTCATATTCCACTGCTCTCCGGGTTGTTAAGCAGCGATAGACTTTGTAACGCAAATTTGTAATATAATGCTCCTACAGAGCATTGCATTACAAGTTTACCCATGTTTCTTCGCGAATGCTCGTTTTGAATGCTCGTTTTAAAAGGTGCCTCACATCATTGCGCAGTTCAGTGCGACCTGTTCCTGACGTGCAATGTAGCGATCAGAGGAATTAGCAACAAAAAAACCGATAGTGTATTCTTCAACTTCAGTGGCTTGGCTTGACGCTGTCTCTCAGGCACTGACTACCGATCGCTGTTGTTACATTACATTACATTTCAACTCTTGTGGCACGTCAGTCACCGACTTTTCAGTAGAAGTTTTCAAAAATCTTTCTTAGTCCACCCCTACACTATAAGAAGAAGATCGCCATGCAAAATTTCAGCACTTTAGATCCAGCGGTTTGGTTTGTGTGTTGTATGCCAGTCAGTCAATGATTCAGTCAGTTACGGAACTTTTATATACACTGAAGTGCCACTGAATTAGGGATACCTACCTAGTAACGAGTTGGGCCTCCTCTGGCCTTGATAACGGCTGCCACACGACGAGGCATAGATTCAACAAGTTTCTGGAAATGTTCCTCGGGAATGGCTTGCCAAATATTGGCTAAAGCTGTCCATAATTCAGTAAGGTTCTTTGGTGCTGTGTGATGGCCTTTCACGCCTTGTTCCAAAACATCCCAAAGATGCTCAATAGGATTTAAGTCTGGGCTTCTAGGTGGCCAATTCATGACAGAGAAGTCAAAGGAATGCTCATCCAACCAGCCAGTAGCCAACCGGGACTTGTGAGAGGTACAGTTGTCTTGCTGGAAAACTCCATAACCGTGCGGATAACACAACAGCATAACCGGATGGAGGTAATCACCCAGCACCTCTACGTACTGAATTGCATTGAGGGAGGTTGGTACACGCCCCAAAGATCCCAAACTGTGCCACCAAAAAACACCCCAGACCATGATTGAGCCACCATGCCCTTGTACAGTTCCAGCCAGGCATGCAGGATCCATGGCTTCATGAGCCTGACGCCATATTCTCAGCCTCCCGTCGGCGTTAAGTAGTCGGAATCGAGACTCATCACTCCATGCTACTCGTTTCCAGTCCTCTACACACCAGTCTTTGTGATCTCTTGCCCAGGCAAGACGCGCAGCCCGATGGCGAGTATAGAGCAATGATGCTATCGTAGGTCGACGGCTCCCGAAACCCATACGGTGAAGCGAGCGTTGCACAGTCCGTTTACTGACTGTACGACTGGCACCGTCATTTAACTGGGTTGTAATTTGAGCTAATATTGGGCTTCGCTGGCTACGTACAATACGCCTGAGCCGTCTCTCACCACGCACTGTCAAGGCTAATTGTCCTTTGCAGTTTGCCCGATAGCTAGTTTTTTTTCCACCATCCATGTATTCTTGGTATACTCTTGACACTGTCGACCTTGAAAATCCTAGCTGTCTGACGATTTCGGAAATTGAATGGCCCATGCGTCGCGCACCTACGATTTGTCCGCGATGGAAGGCGTCTAAATCAGGCAGTTTACCCATACTGGCAATTCCAACAACTAATTCAGAACAACCACAGTACGCGCTATATATGCAGTTACCACAGCGCCCTCACTTGAGCATACATGATGCGCAGCGCTACACAATTTGCATAGGATTTGCTATCCCTAATTCAGTGGCACTTCAGTATATATATATATATATATATATATATATATATATATATATATATATATAGAGAGAGAGAGATTGCACGTTCTAAAGTACTGGATCCGTATTGTCCCTTTTCATATACTGTCCAGGAAACTTTATTTTTTTGCTTTCTCGTGGATCAATATATTTTACATCTATTGATTTAATTACAAAGTTAAAACATATAATTTTTTGTATAACTTTCTCAGTTTTTCAATATAAGTTATTATACTCTGTGATACAGTCGAATCAGAGACTTTTAATTAGCGTGTTAGGATACGGAATAGCGTGTTAGGATACGAAAGCATGAACAAAAATATTTTTGGGGAGAAAGAAATTCTATATATTTAAGTTGCTAAGCCGACTTTTTGGGTAGTCCGTGAGAAAAAACTACTGCATCAATTTACTTCATTTTGGTCTTAAACGAAAGATTGTAATCTGTAGATTTGGAAAATTCTGTTTTTGTAACCGCAATTTCTATTAATTAGCGATAATTTACAATTGAAAAATTGATTTCTGTGCATGCTGGCATGTTTAAATCTGTCTTTAGAAACTCACTGTTTCTGGGCATGCTCAGTGACATGTTTTAATGATTAAACACGTTTGTTCCGAGGAGTCTCTCTAGATCTCTCTCTGCCATTTTTATTTTTATGATAATTTTGTTTGGGAAATATAATATCAATCCTCATGGACATTGTTTATTTCACGCTGTTTAATTAGTAACAATTTACAATTAAAAAAATTGCTTTCTGCGCATGCTCAGTGAGATTTTTAAATCTGGCTTTAGATACTCACTAAGCACAAGGTTTCTTAAACACATTAATTTGTTTCTGCGTATTATTAGGATTTTCAACATTTGGCAATGATGTGTTGAGTATAATTTGTGTATTAGTACATTTATTTACTATCTAGCCGTCATGTTTTGACGGGTATTAGTAATATACCCGGATTACTAGTTATATTATTCATAGTTAAAGAGACATTTTATTACTATAAAACTGACTTATTAGTATTTTTATAATTTCTGTATATTTTACAATATTTTTCACAAGACTTTCTTCTAAATCTATCAATAATATTTTCAATCAAATCTTCAGTTCATGAAAAAAATGAAAAGTTGTCCAATAAAAACATCATTTTAAACACAAATTCCTTTATATGCACATTTAAATGATTTTTTTTTTACAGAAAAATCTATAACTAATTCAATTAAACGTATCCTAATGTTTGTATAAAAAATATAAAATCATCCTTCATATATCTGTTGAAGTTACAAAATTTTAAACAAAACAGAGCATAAAAAAAACTAGCAAAGATAAATAATTCCAAATTCTGCAACTTTAAGAAAAACCCTCTAAAAAATCAAAATCATAAAAAACGCATTTACTATTTCTGGAAATTATTGGATTGTCACATTACTTATTAAATTTCAATTTTATTCTAAACATATTACTGAAAACTATTTTCTTTGTTTAAATATTTTTCACTATTAAAGAAGAGTTATTTTTAAAGAAGGTAGATTAAATTTTTTCACCATTCCTTATTGTGATTAAAGTGTAAAAGAAATTCTCATTTAGTCATAGATACGTTGAATTTACGATGTAAAATGCTGCGATGTACACACAATAAAAATTAAACATGTTTCTTATATCCTAAGAAACACATATAGGACATATCTGCAATTCAAATCCATCCAAAAAAAAGTTCTTTATAGCATAGAAAGGAAAAGTAATTTTGTCCGAGAGATATATAGAAAATCCCAACCCACTCATAACTTTTTCGGTACATGAAACTCCACACATGCGAGAAATATGATACGGCTATCTGGAGAATAATGTTTCAAATATTTCAATTTTGCATGTAATCTAATAAATGCATGCATTGAGTTAAACATTTATATTGGAGAATGGCAATAAAAGGATATATTCAATCATAGTTACAGAGCTATGTGAATACAGCCGAAATCTTTAATTGACTTAAAAATACCTAATGTTATGTATTTTTCATACTTTAATGCTGTGTACCAATCTTTCATATTTTGTATTTTATGCATTTTTTTATTAACTCGCTTTCTTGTTTGTTTGCTTGTGTGTGTGTTTGTCCAGTACAAATCTTGCAATCGATTTTTAACTAACTTCCCGACTAGCTAGACATTGGAAACTTTTAGAATAGCTCAGAACACGATTACAATACATTAGTTTAATACTTTTAGCCATCTTTAAGCAGAATTGAATACATTTTCAGTCAATTTTGTTTTGTAGACTGGTGCAGCCATCTATCCGCCGGGACGGGAACGAAAATTTAAACGCAAGTTAACTTCCAATTCTTTTAAGTTGATGGGATAATTCATCAAAAAAATTTTTAAAAAGTATTTATTAATACATAAAATTGTCAAGTTTATATGATTGAACAGAAAATTTAAAAACATGGTACATAAAAAGTTCCTTTTATCTTGCAATTATTATTATTTTGTAAGGTATACACAAGATTCGATTCACAAGAATCGAACTTTTGAGTGAATTAAAGAAGCTGCTTTAGATATGCGAATTTCGGCATACGCGCTTAGTATAAATACCATGCAGCGTCATTAATAAAAAAGGGAGGTTGTTAAGGTTGAAAAGGTGTTATCCTGCGCTAGTGCTTAGCAGGCCAGAAGTTTACATGGCAGTACTGCTGGTTTGACTTACTGTTCGTGAGTATAAAAATATATTGTTCTTGAAAGCTGTGTTTATACATTCCGTACAAGTAGTACGCATGCTTATTGCTGTAAAGCCAATTATATGTGCAACGAATTCAATAAACATTGTTTCATGTATAAACTGTGTTTGCTTCAAATTCAAATAGAGTGCCACTTCAAATTATATACACTCAAGTCTGGGTAGAAGTGAGCATAGAAACTCTATACTGGCGCCCGAAAGATATATATACCCTGGTAGTTAGCGTTACATTTGTAACGAACAACATAATTGAAATTAAAAACTGTGTACTGTGTACTTATATTGATAAAATTGTTGCAAGTACTTATATACTATTTAAAAAATGAGTGTTGTAGAACAAAATCCTGCTGGAAATTTTCCTCGGGTAATTATGGTTCAGCATTTTGCGCCATTCGAAGCCACCTTCAATGGCGGCCCCTCAAGCCAATTCCTAAAGAAAATTGAGCATTACTTTCAGCAACAATGCACCTCAGAGGGGGATAAACTTAAAATTGCTCTAGCCGCTTTAAGAGGTAGTGCATTTCAGTGGTACACATGCATGCAAAGCAGTAATCTGATTTTTGACTATTTGTCATTCAAGCAACAGTTTCTTAGTTTTTTTTTCCAAAGACCTTTAATCAAAGTGAAATTGAAGCGGAAATTTATTCGCTAAGGCAACCTGAAGGTCAGTCTGCATTAGATTTTGCTATGGAAAAGATTTCCAAGTGTGAGGAATATTTAGAAGGGGTGACGGAAGCGATAATCTTAAAAATAGTTATCCAACGTTTGAAGCCAAGTGTTCAAGATTTTTTAGATAATCAAACAATTACAAGCAAGGTTACCCTCCTTCAAGCTTTAGCTAAATATGACAATAGACATTTCTTCGCTACCCCGTACCGTCATTCAGGTACGAGAAGTTTTATACAGCCGCGCCAAAATTTTTCGCGAGTTTCAAACCAGCAGCGTAAGCAGTACCGCAGGCAAAATAATAGAAGCGCACGGCGTTATAATGAAATTAGTGCTCTTAAAGTAAATAATATGGAAGCACCTTACTTGCACTGGCAAGTTGATTCACATGATATGGTTCAACCTGTTGAAACTGTGTGGTCAAATGTATTATTTTGTAGGAGCAGTAATCATTATTTTGAGAATAGTGAAAGTCAGGGTATTTTTGTGGCTTATAAAGAAAGTGAGTCTAGCTGGAATGATGAGGTAATTCCAGTACAAATTTCTGAAAATAGTGCCGATACTAATGCTAGTGGTTTAGAAAATAAATCATCTGACACTTCTATTAATGCTATACCTGATATTATTGATGCTATACCTGATATTTTAGATGATATTCACACATCTGTTAATGAAGGAAATTTAGTAGATGACGAAGTATGCGTTACGGCAGTTAGTGAATACTTATTAGTTGACGACAATAACAATTCTTTAAACGATAGTAGGAACTCGCTAGGTAATGATGATATTATTTCAAGTTTCCATCCGAATGAGGATGCTGTAGGCCAGGTTGATAATATGGTTTTAAATAAAGTACATGAAAACCATACTGAGAGTCAGGATGAAAAGTTGACACAGAGTTATACTGTAAGTAGTTTAGCTGATGCTTCGGAAGTTAGAGACGCAGGTTGCATTAAAGCGCACCAGTACGAAAAGCTTAATCTTCCTAAAACTGAAGCAGTATTAAAGAATTTAAATGATAACGATTCTGATATCGCAAGTTTCAAAGAGACTTTTTCGTCAAAAGAGGATAAAACTAAAGTTAAGGGGGATAAAAAACGTGAAAAAGCGCCTTCAGGTTCCAGCATTAAAACTGCAAATACTGAAGTAATTAAGGCGGTAAACAAGAAGTTGCATAAGCACCAATACCAAAAACAGAGTCAGTTTGTTGAAAAACATGACACAAGTAGAGAGATAAAGCCAGTAACTAAACACGTTGGTGCGGCGTATAAATTTGACAAAATAGAATCTGCATTAAAATCTAATACCGATACAAGCAAAAGTACGAAGAAAGGTAAAGTGTGCACTACAAAAACTCCATCAAAGGATGAATGCGTCGCTGATAAGGTACACAAGGTTATCAAAAGGAAGAATGACAATTTTAAAGTTCCTTTGCATAAGTACAGGAAACGGAAGATTTCTGCCGCCCAGCAAGGTTGGCCTCCTCCCAAGAGACCTCCTGTCCATCGTCAAGCCGGACCAGCGCCTCAGGACCTACGACCTGCTTCACGAAGGATGACCACACGGTCAACGAATCCCTTTACTAGGACTGCGACCATCAAGAGAGGTTCCACGGATTGGACAGACTGGTGCAAGGAAGTTGCTGCATTCATGAGGAACAAGTCTTGTATCAATTCTCTTATTCTAACTCCCACCCTTTAATAAAACCGAACGAAATTGGTTTGAAGTTCCCCATTGTATATACTGTGTAAACATTTTGAGGGGAAGGAGTGAGCCACTGAAAAAAATGGCATACTGTTGTTTTATAAATTTTTGAAGGGGACATGTAGGAACTAGAGAAAAATACATACTGCATAATATAATAATTAACTCAATAACCTACTAACTTCACAAAACATAACACATGACCATTATGAATTAAGGGAGAGCATCTACAAACAGTCAAGAAATGTCATGCTGTGCAATTGTGTTGACACTTTTAACTAAAACAGTTTTTCTAGGGCGCAGTTGGCCATCCCTGTATCCGCAACTCTGCAAATCCACTGTTTGATGGTGTCACCTGGACCCTTCGGGGTTAGTTTTGTAAAATGGTAGTGGCGTTTTTTCCCCGACACAACGTGTGGAAGGTTTTTTGGCTTTGCCACCCATTATGTAAAAAGTCAGACCAGCACGCGTTTTCAATTAGTTAACTGAAGCCGTTCAGACCTCAGTTACCTAATTTTTTTTTCGAGGGAGGCCAGTGTAAGGTATACACAAGATTCGATTCACAAGAATCGAACTTTTGAGTGAATTAAAGAAGCTGCTTTAGATATGCTAATTTCGGCATACGCGCTTAGTATAAATACCATGCAGCGTCATTAATACAAAAGGGAGGTTGTTAAGGTTCAAAAGGTGTTATCCTGCGCTAGTGCTTAGCGGGCCAGAAGTTTACATGGCAGTACTGCTGGTTTGACTTACTGTTCGTGAGTATAAAAATATATTGTTCTTGAAAGCTGTGTTTATACATTCCGTACAAGTAGTATGCATGCTTATTGCTGTAAAGCCAATTATATGTGCAACGAATTCAATAAACATTGTTTCATGTATAAACTGTGTTTGCTTCAAATTCAAATAGAGTGCCACTTCAAATTATATACACCCAAGTCTGGGTAGAAGTGAGCATAGAAACTCTATAATTTTCTTCTCAATAATACAGTGTACATTAATAAATCACTGTGTAACAATAACTTAATATGCGTGTTTTTATTAATGAAGATAACTGATTCTACGTGTATTACATAAAAATTACGCAATGTTGCTGTTAATTATATGTTTTTTGATCAGAACATTAGGTATTAATGTATATTTCCATTAGGGTTTTTAAATTAAATTATTTCATTAAGCCTTTTTTGATTATCGATTACAGATACATGTTTATAGGCGAAATCTTCGATTGACGAAATCTTGCCTAATGTTACTATGTTACTTTAATTCTGTGTATCTCAGCCTTTTTCTACTCTTATAATTTTCTCTTCTGTTTGCATTAATACCGCGCTGTGTGCATTAATATTACTGTGTGCATTAATACAGCGCCGTGTAACAATAAGAAAATATGCGTATTTTTACTAGTACGGATAACGGACTCTATGTATTATATAATAATTACAAGATAAAAAGAATCGATTTGAGCCTGTGGCAAACGTTAAAGTGTTTTTGTCTTTTCAAAATGTCATGGCGTATGGGTGTGTCTTTTCATCTGCTTTGTTTGTTTTCTTCGGTGTCTCTACAATAAAAAACAAATATAACTGTACTCATGAAGTAAATTAATTACAAGATAAAAAGAACTTTTTATATACCATGTTTTTAAATTTTCTGTTGAATCATATAAACTTGACAATTCTATGTATTAATAAATACATTTTTTAACTTTTTTTGATGAATTATCCCATCAACTTGAAAGAAAATGAAGTTAATTGGAAGTTAACTTGCGTTTAACTTTCCGTTCCCGTCCAGGGCGATAGATGGCTGCACCAGTCTACAAAACAAAATTAACTGAAAATAAATTTAATTCTGCTTAAAGATGACAAAAAGTATTAAAATAATGCATTGTAATCGTGTTCTGAGCTATTCTAAAAGTTTCAAATGTCTAGCTAGTCGGGAAGTTGGTTAAAAATTGATTGCAAGATTTGTACTGGACAAATTAACAAGAAAGGAAGTTAATAAAAACACGTAAATAAAGACTCGCATAAACTATATAGCGATAACATAATTCTAAGATATAATCCGATTTTATTCCTCTTACAAAATTCATCAGAAACAAAACAATGCCTATTAATGAATAAATCAAAACACCGCAATCTATATATATAAAATAGTTCCGTAACTGACTCATTCATTCACTGACTGACTGACTGACTGACATACAACGCACAGACCAAACCGCTGGACCTAAAGGGCTGAAATTTTGCATGGCGATTCTTCTAATAGAGTAGGGGTGCACTAAGAAATATTTTTCAAAAATTCTTCTTAGATTTTATTAAATTAAATTTTTAAGCTGTTTTTTAAACTTTTTTTACGTTTGCATTTAAAATAATACATTGAGGCTTATAAAATTTATATCACGAGAAAGATCATAAAAATTCTCTCAAGATGAAATTTTTTTCGAATTTTTACCTCCATTTCCTGATTTTTGGTGAATTTTTAAAGATTAATTTTTAGAATTTAATTTATTAAATGCTGATCACGTGATTTCCTTTTCTGGTACTTTCAATAAATTTATCGTCACGTGCGTAACAACTAAATAGACAAAAAAAATATTTTTTCTCTTTCTAATGCAGAAGACGATTGGATATTATCAAAAAAAAATGCATATCCCTTACGATTTTTTTATAAATATATATATATATAGATAGATAGATATTTTACATCAATCGTATACATTGATCATCGCATTTATTATAAATATATAGATTTATTTTTTGGCATAAATTGCATAGGTTGACCGTTGTATTTAATTTGAATGTACTCCGTAGCGAAGCGCGGGTTTTCATCTAGTATACAATAAAAGGAAAAATGGTGAAGTGAAAAATTCGTGATCCTGTGTTCCTTTAATCATGCTTTATACGCAATCAACGTCGAAGCACGTAGCAACCGCTTCGACGCGAGATTAGTATAAAGCACGTTAAAAAAAGAGATCTGATGAAGCTATTTTGGATGCGAGCTGCCTCTTACCGTGTGGTATTTTTCTGGTTGAATTCATGCCTCAAGGCTACACAATGCTGATGCATATTGCGAGACTTTGAGACGTGTCAGACGGGCAATTGGAAATAAATGCAGGGGCTTGTTGACGAGAGGAGTTTGCTTGCTCCATGACAGCGCTCGTCCTCACACAGCGCTTCAAACCAAAGCACTACTCAAAAGATTCGAATGGAAAATTTTAGATCTTCCGCCATACAGCCGGCACATTACACTCAGGGACTTCCACTTATTCTTTTACCTGAAAACACATCTTGCAGGGCAAAAATTTCAGACGATGATGGGATCAAAATTGAAGTTGAAATGCGGTTCCGACAACAGGCGGCAAAGTTCTATGACTGTTGAATACAAAAGCTTGTACCCAGACTTAAAAAATGCTTTGACAATGGCGGCAACTATGTCGAAAAATAAATAATGCACCAGTAAGTAATTTGTTGTGCACATTTATTCAATTAAAACTTTTTCGAGCGAGTATGTGGCATTGTATCTTTACTTTTCGAAAATGCCTCGTATATAGTGAACAATTCAGTCTTGACGCTGTGGGCATCCTACAGAGGCTGTTCGCACATTTTTGAGATGATTTTGGTAAGCGGTAATAAAAAATCGTTTGCTGCAAAAGAAATAACTGCAATTGTACTGTGTTTTTAAAAGTCAAATTTATCGTCTGCGGCTTGAAAGTTTTGCTTTTATTCAAAATAGCGTTTTTAACAAAGGAGTGGTTTGAAGGCTACATTTATGCTCTTTCCGAAGAGAAATATGCATACTCCGTTATCCAAAAACGATGTGAAAGTCATGGTTTTGGGATATCTAAAGCGTCAATAGGTAATATCGTCAATAAGAAAGGAAAAAACGTCAAATTGGAGCCTCAAGTGGGACAAAAATTCCAAACAAGTATCCAGGGAAAAAACGAACATCTTCGACTATTGCAAAGGTACGTTGTTTAATGTTAAAAGAAAATCCCCCTAGTCAAAGGACAGTTGCAAAATCATTAAAATGCTCGGTGTCCACTGTAAGCAAACTGATAAACGTTGATTTAAATCTTAAGAAAGCGAAAAAACGCAATGTGCATCGTCTCCTTCCAAATCATATCGCTGAACGCAGGACACGCTGCAGAATTCTATAAGAGAAACACTTATCCAAAGAAAAATGGAAAACAATTGTCACAATAGATGAATCATGGGTGTATTTAATTGATTTCAACAAAAAAAGAGCCATTTATTATCATAAAAGAGGAGAAAAAATTTAAGTACATGGTTCAAAGAATCGAAAGAAAGTTTTTCTAAGGGATTCATGATTGTTGCTGGTTTTTCTTATAATGACAAGTTAAAAATAAAGAGATTGAAAAAAAATGTCAAGATTAACTCCAAATACTATCAGGAACATATTTTATCGCCAATTTTTTTGAATGAAATACCATCGCTTTGCCTACAGTGCCATCAATCTGTGAGACTCCATCGGGACAAAGCTAGCAGTCACACATCAAAATCCACTGTAAATTTCATAAAAGAAATATAACAAAAAACTGCTATCAAGGTCATACCCTTCACTGATATCCCTACTAAATCTCCCGATGTATCACCTATGGAATTTTGTGCTTTCGGACTTTTAAATTCTACATTATACAAACGTCGTCCCAAAACCCTTACAGGACTCTGGAAAGCTGTTCAGGAGGAATGGGATAGAATACCTCTTCTGACACTTCAAAAGGCATTATTATCCTGGAAATTGTGGTGTCGAAATATCTTTCGACTGTCTTTAACTGTCGAAATATCTTTCGATAGTTCAGAATAAGGGATGTCAAATAAAACACTTAAAACACAAGAATTTTATGTAATTTAGTTTTGTGGATACAATATATATCGTCTAAAAAATGTGTGAACAGCCTCTGTATACATGTATTAAACTTCGATATGTTGATGGGTTGAAAGAAGGTGGGTGATTTTATAAAGTTTTGCAAAACACGCAGATTTTTTTTTGCCAATACTTTAAACTCAAGTTTTGACGAAATGCAACCTATGATGAAGGTTAAAATACACCATAATGAACGTTCAAAAATAACAGCAAATCAAGAGTTCATCATTACCCCAAAAAATTATATTTTTAAAAATCTTACTTTATTATATATATATATATATATATATATATATATAAATAAGTGTAATATATATAAGTAAGTGTATCTTATTAATGTGCACAAATATGGGAATTTAATTAAATTGAACGACTGTGGGTGCGATTCGTCTCCTAAGAGCTAAAATTAAATTTTGCCTATTGAACTTTTTAGTGAAAATTAAATAACAGACTTCATACATTTATGTGTCTAGCATTTATGTGAGAAAAAATTGAATAAATTTGATAGCTTATGCTTTCTTACCTACGAATTAATATTAAATTTTTTCTATAAAAATTTAAAACAAATTTATGTAACATTAATTATATCATTATATTTCTTTTATTTATGTAAACATTTGCGGGATGAAATAGAATTATTCTGAATGACTTTTATTATGAATTACTTTCTAAGAACTAATATTCAAATTTTTCTATTAAACTTTATAACAAAATTTATGTGGCATTTGTTATACCGTTATGCCCATTTTTATTCATGTACTTTGATATAAAAATAAATTAAATTAAAATCCATTTAAGACTGACGTTGCGAAAACGCAACATTAATTTCTGTATTTTTTAAAGGCATGTTCAAAATTTTGTACGTCTGAAGTAACATTTTTATTTTATTCTCTATACTTCAATTGATCATAATAATTTTTTTGTTTCCTCATTTTCCCGCTTTTAGAACTTGCAAAAAATTGTTTTTTTCTCGTGTTTTGAAAGAAAAGAAATGACTATTTTCAAATAATAACCTTAGATAGCAGTACATGTTAAATTTCCGATTTGATGCTTGTTCCGAGTTTACTAGAGACTAAAGAACAAAATGGCTTCAACAGATAAATTATAATTTTTTT
Source organism: Dolomedes plantarius (assembly GCA_907164885.2). Classification (NCBI taxonomy): domain Eukaryota; kingdom Metazoa; phylum Arthropoda; class Arachnida; order Araneae; family Dolomedidae; genus Dolomedes; species Dolomedes plantarius. Next base: position 61,181,123 of record OU015503.1, read on the forward strand.
TTTTATGTTTCTAAATTCATATTTTTAAAAATGTTGCGAAAATGCAACATCAGTCCAAAGTGTATTACTTATTTCCAATGTGTTTTATTAGTGCTGCCTAGTTTTTCATGCAGTAAATTTGTATTGTTTGCATTTCGGATAAGTTTGTCTCTAGAAAAAAACGATTTTTGACATTGGAAGAGACATTGGAGTATTTTCATGGGCTAGATGATGATATTTCAGAATCGTCCTCAACAGAAGCTAATGAGGAACCATAATTCGTCATTATCCCTCCAGATCCGGATGATTTGACGGATGAAGAGGCTATTGATGTAATATTTTATGTGAAAATGTCGAATCACCTAAACACATTGCAAGTGAAATCGACATTTTTTTTTCATAAAAATGTAAAAGTAAGCGATATAGTAATAAAAAGGAGCATATTGTATGGGAAAATGGAGACTCTACATGGATGTAAGGAATTCTAAAATAAGTTTATTAGAGTTTAAGAGATCTATATCTTTGAGAGAGCCATATCTTTGATAAAAAGGCTTGTAGAAATGCAGATGAATTCTGTCTTACCTAAAACTTCACATATTGGAAGACCATCTTCAATTCAAAATATAATTCTCAACAAAACTCGGAAAAACCGTATGGGCCATATTATTACTAAAAATAGTGGAAATAAACAAAAAAATGTACACACTGCAAAAGTCAAACAATTTCTGTATGAAATAAGTGTAATGTACCACTTCATGCTAAATGTTTCAAAGAATTTAAAAATTTTAAAAAAAATTTTATAATTTTAAATTTTTATAGTTTTAAAATTTTAATATCGCTTTGGACTGATGTTGCGAAAACGCAACATTTTGTAACTCTCGTGAAAATAAATTTAATTTTATGGAAATAGTAACTTATTTGTGTAATTAATGTTCTAAGATGTGTTAAAAAACTGTTTGGCGCATTTCCAATAAAGGATACATGGAGCGGTCCTAAATGGGTTAAATTGGATGATTTTGCTTGTAATTTATTTTCTACGAACTAATATTAGATTTTTCCTACTGAATATTTGATGAAATTTATGTAACGTTCAGTATTCCGTTATATGTTTTTTTATTTATGTAACCGGATATGGAGGTAATCTTAAATTTGAGCGCATTAGATTATCATTTACGAATGAATGAACTAATATCCAATGTGGTATATTGTACATTTTAATAAAAATTATGTAACAATCCTTATACCGTATGTGTTTATTTTTTATGTAAGCTGATATTGAAATAAATTGAATTTAATTGTATGCATTTGATTTATTTCATACAAACTGATAATCAATTTTGCTTATTGAACACTTTAACAAAATTATGTAACATGCTTTATACTGTTATGTATTGGCCATTTACGTATGAAGATATGGATGTAAATTGAACTAATTGGGATTTATTTCTAACGAACTAATATTCAATTTTGTTTAGTGAACTTAAGTAAAATGAAAATTATGTAACCTTCACTGTTCCATTATGCGTTTGTTATTTATGTAACCAGATATGGAAGTGAGCTCATTAGAATATCATTTACGAATGAATGAATTAATCTCCAATTTGGTATATTGAACTTTTAAGGAAAATTATGTAACATATATGTCATTATATGTTTTTTCTTTTATGCAAGCTGATATGAAAATAAACTGAATTTAATTAAATGCATTTGGCTTATTTCTTTCAAACTAATAATCAATTTTGCTTATTGAACATTTTAACGAATATTATGTAACATTCTTTATCCGTTATGTGTTGACCATTTACGTAAGAAGATATGGAAATAAATTGAACTAATTGGGAATTATTTCTAACGAACTAACATTCAATTTTGTTTGCTGAACATAATAACGAAAATTATGTAACCTTTATTATTTCGTTAAGCGTTTGTTATTTGTATAAACTAATATGGACGTAAACTGAACAATTTTGTTTGTGATTTATTTTATAAGAACTAACAATCAATTTTCTCTACTGAACATTTAACGAAAATTATGTAATATTCAATTTATCATTATGTGTTTGAAATATATGCAAGCCGATAAAATAATAAATTGATTTAAGACTTTTCATGATTTATTTCCAAATAACTTATACCAATTTTATTTATTAAGCTTTTTTAAGGAAATTATGTACAATTCATGGTACAGTTATGTGTCTGTTATTTATGTTAGCAGATATGGAACTAAATTGAATTGAATTGAGCTAAAATACTTATGATTTATTTCTTAACAAAACATATTAAGTTTTATGTTTTGAACATTTTAGAGAAAATTACATAAAACTCAATCTAAAAGTTCTTTTAAAAAGCTTCAAAACTCATTGCTTGGAAACAAGGTTAAATATTTAACTTGCACAAAATCCTCAGTATCACGGAGGATTTAAAATATCCTATAAAATAAATCATTTTTCCTTTTCTTTCATTCTTTTAACGTTGACTATAATCCAGTAAATTCAAAAACTTGCATATTTTATTCTTTTTATACTAATCTTACCACTGAAAGGAGGAAATGGAGCATAAAAGAATCCCATTCTTGTAGCAGTGAAATTTCTAAAATTGAATTTCTTCCTCGCTTGAATAAAATATTTTTACTAAAAATTGAGTTATATGCGTTCAAATACATTTGTTTAAAAAAAATTAAAGAATATTTTTCTAAACCCACAGAATGTATAAATGGCAGTATAAAATCATACGGTAAAGAATCGGAAAAATACTCGATATATTTATTCTGTTAGAATGGTATTCCAGTGCAAATAGAACATACTTTCAAAGAAATACAACTTTATCCTTAGTGATATTTCTAGTGAAATATTACAGTCAAAAGAGACAGAAAAACAAATTCTTTCTTATTATGTGAATCAATTTGGTTACAAGCTTTAAAAAAAATTATAAAGTATTACTTAGGTAAGCCCTTTTGTCATATATCTTTGTCATAATACTTTTAAATTTGCCGTTCATTTCAGAAAAATATTTATGAAAACATATTTTATTATATATATATATATATATATATATATATATATATATATATATATATATATATATATATATTTTATATATATATATATATATATATATATGTGTGTGTGTGTGTGTGTGTGTGTATATATACATATACACTGTGTCACAAAAAAATATATACACCCAGAAGAAATTGACCTACTATCACCAAACTTGGCAGGAATGCAGTCTGGTAAGAGATACGCAAATGATTAAAATTTCGACGCCAATGAGACAAGGGTAAGCTCGCTTTGCGCATATGAGATGCGCAGATGGGAGAGTTTAAAAGCATGATTGCACGTACCATAGCGTTATTCAAATAAATCTGTCGAATTGGATGGATGGTAATTTGAATAGAGATGCCTCTGAGACATAACCGGCGACAGCACGAATAATTGTCGGACTTTAAGAGGGGGTGTATAGTAGGCCTCAGAGAAGCAGATTGGTTGAACAGGCTTATCGGCTGCCACCTCGGTCAGAGTGATATGGTAGTTGCTCAGTGTTGGCAACAATGGATCAAGGAAGGGACAGTCTACCGTCGCGGAGAGTCAGGGCGTCCCAGGAACACAAATGCGCTCAAGGATCGCGTAATAAGAGCGGCCACGTCCGCACCAAAAACGTCGCTAGAATCGGTTCAACGCCATTTACCACCTTCCAGACATCCGGTGGTATCAAGGGAAACCATTCAGGTATAAGGATCCGACGTCCATTAAGACGCATACCACTGACCCCACTTCATAGGCAGTGTCGACCACGGGCAAGCTGGAGTGTAACCGACTGGAGGCGTGTGATCTTCAGCGATGAATCCCAATTGAGTCTCAATGCTGGTGACCATGCATACGCGTGTGGAGGCGGCCAGGCCACCGGTCCGATCCGGCATTTGTTAGCAAGAGGCTTACGGCGATTGCACAAGGTGTGACAGTGTGGGAGCGATTTGTTTGGACACGTGATCACCTCTAGTCGTCCTTCAACGCACTTTGACGGCACGCAGTTGCGTGGACGAGATTTTAACGCCAGTTGTACTGTCCATTCTATCAAGTGGCTCAGGTGCCATTTATCAGCAAGACGACGCTCGTCCACATACTGCCCGACTTTCCCACAATTTTGACCAACCACCCCAAGAGAAGACATCTGAAGACATCGTACCTTCCTCACCCACTGATCTCATAGAAGGGTTTTCTGGTCTACAGACTTAACGTGGCCATAATCTGGCATCACGAGAAGTTATTTAACGGAACTCTGAGTACCGTTATTTAAAAGAACTCTCAGGACCGAAAGCTGACTTGGTACCGATAGGCTACCTCGATCCTTTTAGTATACTTGTTTATACGTATCATTGAAGCATACCAATATGAGGATTTTTACAATGAAAAAGTAAGTTTTGTCGCTGTGTGCATCACATACACGTATTATACTTTTGATATGCTGATTTAGGATGCGGAAAGAACGTGGGTGATTTTACAAAGTTCTACAAAACACGCAGCACATGACCAATATTTTAACTGCCGTTTTAGATACTTTCTTATAACATGAAATCTAAAATCTTCACTTAAAACACGCAGATTTTGTCATATCTTAAGACATTTCAACGTGTTATTTACTTTCAAAAATATAAATTTTAGCTCATAGTAATAATAATTTGTTCATACTAATAATATATTCACATACTTTTGGGAATTTTCTTTTTGGGCTGTTATGTAGATTGAAGTTATTCAAACCCAATATATACTTTTGACGTTATCCACTTTCTTTCTAAGAGCTTTTTTTTACTAATTTTTGTTTTAACTATTTATTCTCAGTGAATGGCATCTTTGTAATGAAAAAAAACAAACTTTTAACTTTCGTTCCACTGTTTTAGAATGTTTATTTTTTATCTTTAAGTCATGAATAAAATAAATAGCTTGTCATCAATTATATAACTGTGATATATATTTCTTAAAAAGAGCATTTATGTCGGTGTTTGGCGGTGCCTTATTTAGCGGAAGTTGAAATTTTAATTTTTCTTTTGATAATCATGATCAGTGAATAGTGGAGACGTTTCTGACGAAAATATTTTGACGTCTTAGAAATATACGTTGAATAAATTCTAGCGAAATAAATTTTCTCATTCATTTCAGTTCATGTTTTAAACATTAAATGGCAATGACTATAGAGTGTTTAAATTCTCCCCTCCATAAGCTTAGATTTTATACATCGAATAATCTGATAGTTAATCATACTTTACTATACTTTTTAAAAAAATTTATTATATATATATATATATATATATATATATATATATATATATATGTATAGAGTAAATAGCTCACTTCTACCCAGACTTGGGTGTATGTAATTTGAAGTGGCACTCTAAATGAATTTCATAGAAACACAGTTTATACATGAAACAATGTTTCTTGAATTCGTTGCACATCTAGAATTTGCTTTTACAGCAATAAGCATACGTACTACTTGTACGGAATATATATATTAACATTCAATAGAAATACACATTTCAAATACTCACAAACCAGCAGAGAGTCAAACCAGCAGTTCCGCCACGTAAACTTTGGGCCCCCCCTAAGCACTAGCGCAGGATAACACCTGGAGCTACTTACCCCGTAGTTCCCTCTCGCTTATCTATCAACTTTAACAACCTTTCTTCAACCTTAACAACCTTTTTTATTAATGACGCTGCATGGTATTTATACTAAGCGCGTATGCCGAATTGGCATATCTCAAGCAGCTTCTTTAATTCATTCACTCAAAAGTTCGATTCTTGTGAATCGAATCTTGTGTATACCTTACACACACACACACACACACACATATATATATATATATATATATATATATATATATATATATATATATATATATATATATATATATATATATATATATATATATATATATATACACTTAAAGAGGGAGATGTTAGGCTCTAAGAACAAACACTCTCGTTGAGCGAAAAAACGTCCACCATGCGTTGTGGTATCTTTAAAATGTTCACAACGCGTTATTCGTATTATGTCAGTCATAAAAATAGCCAGAATGCGTTGTGGCTATCTCAGAAAGACCCCAATATGAAATTAGCATCGTGTCTCTCATGTTAGTTGTCCACTACGTTGTGGCCATTAAGAAGAGTCATAACCCGTTTTGAACGTTAGCTGATGAAACCACGATATGACGGACATGTTGTAACTTGTCAACGGGCGCACTGCAAACACTCGTCGAGTTTGTGTTCATTCTTGAATGCCATTTCCGATTGTGAACATCTTTGCGCTAATCATAAGTAGTTGTGTTCTTTGAATCTAGCATCATACACAATAAAGAGCCAAAGTAACTGGTATAGACGATACGATCCCGTTCAAAATAGGTAGCAATTCCCACTTTCTCGTAAATGATTTCGTCTAAAATCATGGTATGTATAACGACAGACATTTGTGGAAGCTTAAATATGTGATTGCGCATTAAGCATTTCAGGTGATCATAATTTAACAGAATTCCAACTAGGTATGGTAACTGGTGCTCGTGAGATGGGTCATAGCATTTCGGAGATAAGTTTAAGCTTAGAAAGATAAGGAAAAGTTTACAGTTTCACTTTCTACCATTTTAAACCTCAAACCCACAACAAAAGTGTGGCCCTCAAAAGACTGTAGGTGTAGATGATCGTAACAGGCGTTCCTTCAAGTGTATTCTTTCAAGCGAAAAGAGCACAACATTGCCGAAAATAGCATTGCAATCCAATGTTGAGACGTCTGTTAACATTATCGGGAGGACAGTTAAACATTCACTGCATGACTTAAGCTTCAATATTCAGCACCCATTCCTGACTGTTTTTGCTTTCCTCACGATACGGTGCTATGAGACTCTTCTGGAACACCGCTATTGGACACAGGAAGACTAGAAACGTGTACCCTGGTATGTTCTCGTTTCCAACTGATCCAGGCAGATTGAAGTGACCACGTGTGAAGAACACACCCTATATCAATTAATCCAGCATGTCAACAACCGATTCTACAGGCTGGATCCTCGGTAATGGTTCGGCGTGTTTTTAGCTTGCACAGATGTAGGACACCTCATATGTCTGCAACTTCTCTGAACTGTCAACGCTTTGTTAATATTCTTTTAGACGGGTTACGCCTATTCATGCCATGCGTTCACTCTGGGTATGGGGGATCTTCCAACAAGACAATATGCTCCTATGCGCATCCACAATTACATAATTATGGTTTGAGGAACTCTCGACCTATGTTTGGAACGGATGTACTTTTGTCACTGTAATAAACGATTCGACCCAACTACTTCCAAATTTTATTTTATCCCTTTTAGGCTGAGTCTAGCTCCAGCCATGTAAATATGAGCTAGTTTTCCTTTTCATGTTACAATTTAAGTACTTGATGTAAGAGGTATATTACATGCATATATATGTATATATATAAAAGACTGACTTGGCCTCGAAGAACATTGGCCTGTAATTTTGAACCGAGTCAAGTCACGAGACCGGAACAGTTGATCCGGCTCTTTCTGAGGTATTTTGGAAACTTGGAAGAAATTGCAGCTACGACATATTTTTCAGTTCCCCAGCCGCCATTAGTGTACACGTCGGTGGATTTGTCAGTGGCGGGCATCGAACCAGTGACGTTCAGATCACTGGTCCAATGCCTTTGTCAACCGGTTCACCGTGCCCTTACTATTGACATATTAAATTTGCTTTGAATTCTCAAAAAAATTCTGAGCTGTCTAGAAAGCTTCCTCTTTTTCAGTTGCAACCGGGAATATTTTATTCTTAAAATTAAGATACGAAAAAAGGAAGATGTGGGAATTGTAAAATATCATAAGAAAAGATAAACCTTGAAGTTCAGAAAATATATCTGGGATGGCATAATTTAAAACAGCGATTTGACAATGTTAAGGAGTACCAGAAATTTTCCGCAGGAGGAAAAAAATACGAGAAAACTTTGATTCAAAAGAGTTCTTTCCTTCCTGTAAAATAAGTGGCTAGCTATAGAAATCCTCAAAAAAAGGCCATAGAAATTGTCGATGCGTAAAGATTTCGCTGTTTGTGATAAAGTCACACAGTCATGAATAGTGCGAATTCTTTTGAAGTTTTTCAAAAAATTTTTGTGCTGTTTACATTTTTTAGAGTGAATATTTATTCATACCCACCTCGTTTTATTTAAAATTATTTTTCTTCTAATTTTTTAACGCATATGTCGAAAAAAAACATATTTACCTTACTCCACGTACTTGCAGCCTCGTATTTTATTCCGAATGAATCAACTCCTACAAATGTAGATGTTAAATCAGAGGAAAGAAATTTTTTCATCGGTGTTTACTCATTGGTATCATACTAAAAGAACTGTCGTAAAGGAAAGTATACATGATATAATCAATGCATAATTTATATTATGTATTTAATCATTAAGAGAAAGGATTGGTATGATTTTTAGATCGGCATTTACTGATGTGTGTCAGTTTCACTTAAAGAACAGACATAAAGAATAGTATACATTGTTTAATAAATGTAAAAATAGTATATGTTTAATCAATGAAAATTTTATCGATATTTTTAATCAATGAGAGTGTTGTAAAATTTTTACCTGACTTTAGTTGATCGAAGTATTATTTCGAATGTAAAAACTTAAGGTATTAAACTAAAGGTATTAAGTCAAAAATACATACTTGACTTTTTGATGCGAATTTACAAATGAATACTTTTCTCAAAGAAATGACGTAAAGGAAAGTATGCGTGATTTAATAAATGCATAAACTTGTTGTTAATCAGTCTGTAATTCGTAAAATATATTTAATTAGTATAATTAGTGTATAAATATGTTTTTTAAAGAATATATATTATTTTATCATTATATTTATTCAATACGATTGAAAATATATGAGTCGCGAGATAGAAAATATATGACTCGCGACTTCAGTTACTTACAGCTTCACTGTTTTAAAATTTTTTGTATTCATAAAATCATGCAAATTGATAATATTTCAAAGGATAAATATTTTTTGATAGCTGTTTACACATGTGTATTATTCTAAAAAAAAAACAGACGAAAATGAGAGCAAACATGGTTTAATCATTCACTTCATATGTATGAAATCAATGAATGTTTTGTACAACATATTTAATCAGTATAATCAATATACCACTCTCTCTCTCTCGCTGTATATATATACACTCATGGACAAAAAATTAGCGAACCAAGAAATACATGTCGGGGATACATGTCGGGGATAAATGCAGCATGATTGCGCATTACGTATAGCCGGTAGAGGGCGTTGAACATCGTACTCTGTGGAGTATAAAACAGGTAACCAAAGCTTGTTTGAGTGTGCTGAATCATTTACAAAGGAAGAGCTGAGATAGACATGCCATTACGCCGTGTTCGAAGACAATATAAGCAGTTGTCGCAGTTTGAGAGACGGGGAAAATCGTCGGGATGACGGAAGCTGGGTGGTCAGCTAAGCGAGTAGCTCGTCAATTAGGCCGCTCTGATTGTGTTGTGAGGAGGTGTTGAGACCAGTGGACCCGAGAGATGTCATGTATACGAAGACCAGGCTCAGGACGCCCTCGACAGACCAGTCGTCGAGGAGACCGCCACTTCGTAAGAAATGCACGCGTACAGCCAACTGCTTCATCGGCCGCCATCCAGGCACAGGTAGCACCTTCACTAGGGGCCTCTGTGTCTTCTCGAACCATACGAAGGCGCCTGGCTGAAGAACAGTTGGTAGCGCGGCGCCCATTACGTGTGCTGCCCTTGACGCCCACCCATCGACGCCTCCGTTTGGAGTTTTGCCGCGCACGACGAAACTGGACTGCAGCGGAATGGAACCAGGTCGTCTTTAGCGACGAATCCAGATTCAATCTCGGCAGTGATGACAATCGTGTTCGTGTGAGGAGAATCCGTGGTGAACGCTTCCATCCTGCCTTTGCTGTACAGCGACACATCGCTCCCACAGCTGGTGTGATGGTATGGGGTGCCATTGCCTACAATACACGGTCACCCCTAGTATTATTGGCACCATGTATTATGGCACCTAGTATTATGGCACCATGACAGCCCAGCGGTATGTTCATGAAATCCTGCAACCACATGTGTTGCCACTCATGCAACGGCTCCCAGGAGCCATTTTTCAACAAGTCAATGCTCGGCCTCATACGGCAAGGGTGTCACAAGACTGTCTCCGCACTGTTATTACCCTTCCTTGGCTTGCCCGATCCCCAGATTTGTCTCCAATCGAGCATTTCTGGGATCATTTGGGACGACGAGTTGGGCATCCCACGAGTTTGAACGAACTAGAGGCAAGGTTACAGCAAATATGGAACGAAATGTCTCAAGACATCATACAGAACTTGTATGACTCAATGCCCGATCGTATCGCATCGTGGATTCGCGCTAAAGGGTGTCCAACGGAGTATTAACTCCTCCGTTCTTTTGGCTTTTTCTCTGAAATAAATTATCCTTTTTCTTTGATTTTCTTATCATTTACTTATGTCAAAGTAGTCATTACATATGTAAAATTTCGTTTCATTTTGACGACTCCTTCTTGGTGCGCTAATTTTTTTGTCCATGAGTGTATATATATATATATATATATATATATATATATATATATATATATATACAGTGGTGGCAAAAAGTCCTGAACACAGTCGTTTTTTGCCTAAGTTTTGTGTTTTGCTTAATTTTTCGTTTTGAAATTATCGTAATCTTAACTATTGTAATTGATTCTAATGTATTTATTCATACTGATTTCAAATCTGTTTGTAGAATTCTTTTAAAGTAAATAATTTCATCGATATTTCGAAAAAACCATGATGGAAGAAGCAGAAGGTCATATATATATATATTATATATATATATATATATAAAACAGTTCCGTAACTGACTCATTCATTCATTCATTCATTCACTGACTGACTGACATACAACGCACAGACCAAACCGCTGGACCTAAAGGGCTGAAATTTTGCATGGCGATTCTTCTAATAGTGTAGGGGTGCACTAAGAAAGATTTTTACATCAATTGTATACATTGATCATCGCATTTATTATAAATATATATATTTATTTTTTGGCATAAATTGCATACGTTGACCGTTGTATTTAATTTGAATGTACTCCGTAGCGAAGCGCGGGTTTTCAGCTAGTCTATCTATATATATAAAACAGTTCCGTAACTGACTCATTCATTCATTCATTCATTCATTCATTCACTGACTGACTGACATACAACGCACAGACCAAACCGCTGGACCTAAAGGGCTGAAATTTTGCATGGCGATTCTTCTAATAGTGTAGGGGTGCACTAAGAAAGATTTTTCTAAAATTCTTCTTAGATTTTTTTAAATTAAATTTTTAAGCTGTTTTTTAAACTTTTTTTACTTTTGCATTTAAAATAATACATTGCGGATTATAAAATTTATATCACGAGAAAGATCATAAAAATTCCTTTAAAATGAAATCTTTTTCGAATCTTTACCTTCATTTCCTGATTTTTGGTGAATTTTTAAAGATTAATTTTTAGAATTTAATTTATTAAATGCTGATCACGTGACTTCTTTTTCTGGTACTTTAAATAAATTTATCGTCACGTGCATCAAAACTAAATAGACAAAAAATAATTTTTTTTTCTTGCTAATGCGGCAGACGATTGGATATTATCCAAAAAAATATTAAAATACAGTAAGAGAAATGTTCCAGAAACTGTATTATATTCTTTAGTATTCTTTATATTAGATTTAATTTGAATATCTTCTTCTACATTATTTTGTCTATAAAAATATCCCTTACGATTTTTTTATAAATATATATATATAGATATATATATATATATATATATATATATATATATATTTTACATCAATTATATACATTGATCGTCGTATTTATTATATATATATATTGGCATTAATTGCATACATTCACCGATGTTTTTACTTTGAATGTACTCCGTAGCGAAGTGCGGGTTTTCAGCTAGTATATATATAAAACAGTTCCGTAACTGACTCATTCATTCATTCATTCACTGACTGACTGACATACAATGCACAGACCAAACTGTTGGACCTAAAGGGCTGAAATTTTGCATGGCGATTCTTCTAATAGTGTAGGGGTGCACTAAGAAAGATTTTTCAAAAAATCTTCTTAGATTTTTTTAAATTAAATTTTTAAGCTGTTTTTTAAACTGTTTTTTACGTTTGCATTTAAAATAATACATTGAGGGTTATAAAATTCATATCACGAGAAAGATCATAAAAATTCCTTCAAAATGAAATTTTTTTCGAATTTTTACCTCCATTTCCTGAATTTTGGTGAATTTTTAAAGATTAATTTTTAGAATTTAATTTATTAAATGCTGATCACGTGATTTCTTTTTCTGGTACTTTCAATAAATTTATCGTCACGTGCGTAACAACTAAATAGACAAAAAAAACATTTTTTCTTTTTAATGCAGCAGACGATTGGATATTATCCTAAGAAAATATATATTCCTTATGTTTTTTTTATAAATATATATATATAAATATTTTTTTCCATCAATTGTATATATTGATCATCTCATTTATTATAAATATATATATTTATTTTTTTGGCATTAATTGCATGCATTTACCGTTGTATTTAATTTCAATGTACTCCGTAGCGAAGCGCGGGTTTTCAGCTAGTCTATATATATAAAACAGTTCCGTAACTGACTCATTCATTCATTCATTCATTCACTGACTGACTGACATGAAACGCACAGACCAAACCGCTGGACCTAAAGGGCTGAAATTTTGCATGGCGATTCTTCTAATAGTGTAGGGGTGCAAAAAGAAAGATTTTTCTAAAATTCTTCTTAGATTTTTTTTAAATTAAATTTTTAAGCTGTTTTTTAAACTTTTTTACTTTTGCATTTAAAATAATACATTGCGGATTATAAAATTTATATCACGAGAAAGATCATAAAAATGTCTTCAAAATGAAATCTTTTTCGAACCTTTACCTTGATTTTCTGATTTTTGGTGAATTTTTAAAGATTAATTTCTAGAATTTTATTTATTAAATGTTGATCACGTGATTTCTTTTTCTGGTACTTTAAATAAATTTATCGTCACGTCCATAACAACTAAATAGACAAAAATGATAATCTTTTTCTTTCTAATGCAGCAGACGATTGGATATTATCCAAAAAAAATAAATATCCATCACGATTTTTTTATAAATATATATATATATATATATATATATATATATTTTGGCATTAATTGCATACATTGACCGTTGTATTTAATTTGAATGTACTTCGTAGCGAAGCGCGGGTTTTCAGCTAGTATATATATAAAACAGTTCCGTAACTGACTGATTCATTCACTCACTCACTGACTGACATACAACGCACAGACCAAACCGCTGGACCTAAAGGGCTGAAATTTTGCATGGCGATTCTTCTAATAGTGTAGGGGTGCACTAAGAAAGATTTTTCAAAAATTCTTCTTGGATTTTTTTAAATTAAATGTTTTAGCTGTTTTTTAAACTTTTTTTACGTTTGCATTTAAAATAATACAGTGAGGGTTATAAAATTTATATCACGAGAAAGATCATGAAAATTCCTTCAAAATGAAATCTTTTTCGAACCTTTATCTTGATTTTCTGATTTTTGGTGAATTTTTAAAGATTAATTTTTATAATTTAATTTATTAAATGTTGATCACGTGATTTCTTTTTCTGGTACTTTAAATAAATTTATCGTCACGTGCATAACAACTAAATAGACAAAAATGATATTCTTTTTCTTTCTAATGCAGCAGACGATTGGATATTATCCAAAAAAATAAATATCCCTTACGATTTATATATATATATATATATATATATATATATATATATTTTACATCAATTGTATACATTGATCGTCGCATTTATTATAAATATATATATATATATATATATTTTGTCATTAATTGCATACATTGCCGTTGTATTTAATTTGAATGTACTCCGTAGCGAAGCGCGGGTTTTCAGCTAGTATATATATATAATTACTCAAAATATCCGAATCTGTTACTCACAGCTTCGTAGTTTTATTTCGAAAGCATTGACAAATACAACTAGATTTTAAAAGTGATAGGTATCAATTCCAGATAGGTTTTTGCTGATGGATATTATTCTCAAGTAACTGACGTAAATGGAAATATACATAATTCGCAACGCATCACATTTGCTTTCCTCCTTCTCTCTCTCGAGGAA
>OU015503.1:61200368-61315368 GCA_907164885.2 Dolomedes plantarius
TAGATGGATCGAAGGTTACGTAAATGCACTTTCCGGGGAGAAATATTCGTATCAACAAATTATAAAGCGGTTTTAAAATTGCGATTATGGCATTTCAAAAAAAGTTATTTACAATAATATATATATATATATATATATATATATATATATATATATATATATATATATATATACACTGCTGGCCACCCAAATTGCAACACCAAGAAAGACAAGAGATATCACAACAAAATTTATTTTGTAGATCACATGTTGACCAAGTATCAAATGATTAAATTTATAGACTTCTGTGAAGTGTGGTTCCTGCCAAAATCAGTAGCCAGAGTAGCCGCCATTGTTGGAGATCACCGCTGCCACACGCCTCGGCATTGATTCAAAGAGACTTTGGATGAGTTCTTGGGGTACATCAGACCAAGCAGCTTCCATCTGGGTCAATCGTAGAGCAACCATGGACCACATGTTTTCTATCGGCGAAAGATCCGGAGAGCGAGGCGGCCAGGGAAGCAATTCAATCTGGCGATTGACGAAGAACCGTTGGACAATGCGTGCCACGTGTGGTCGCACATTATCCTGTTGAAATATGGCCGTGGGCAAGCCCTGAAGGTAAGGAAGGACAACTGGCTCCAACACCTCGGAGATGTAGCGCTGGCTGTTTAAAGTACCGGCAATGCGTACTAGATGTGTGCGAGAGTGATATCCAATACCGCCCCATACCATAATACCCGGTGCAGGACCAGTGTGGCAGTGCATAACGCAGCTGTTCAGCATCCTCTCTTCACGGTGTCTCCAGACTCGAATGCGACCATCGTGGTGTTGCAGACAGAAGCGTGACTCGTCAGTAAAGACAATTTTATTCCATTCTGTCGTCCACATCCTTCTGTCATCGCACCATTGGCGGCGGAGACGTCTGTGGTTCTGCGTTAAGGGTAGACATAGCAATGGACGTCTTGCGGACAGACCTCTCTGCTGTTAACGGCGTCGAATGGTAGGCGCACACACTGGATGATGCGTTACAGACTGCATGTGCTGTTCTACGGTTCGTGATATGACTGAGCGATCCGGCACTGCCATGCGCACAATTTGCCTGTCATCACGTGAAGTGGTGAGCTGAGGTGGATGCGATCGAACACGCCGGTCCGTCGTACCCTCCTGCATCTAACGATCACATATCCGCATTACAGTTGTTTGATTTCGTCCAACACGACTACCGATTTCCCTGAAAGATAATCCACAATCTCGGTAGGCCACTATCCTTCCTCTGTCGAACTCGGATACTTGATCAAAAGGTGATCGCTGTTTTCGACG
Source organism: Dolomedes plantarius (assembly GCA_907164885.2). Taxonomy (NCBI): domain Eukaryota; kingdom Metazoa; phylum Arthropoda; class Arachnida; order Araneae; family Dolomedidae; genus Dolomedes; species Dolomedes plantarius. The sequence continues at coordinate 61,201,671 of OU015503.1, forward strand.
AGGCATAATTGATCGTTTTTTTGAAAAACCACAAGAAAAACACAATTGCCGAACTTGAAATCGTCGAAATCTCCAAGCCTTAAATAGCGCTTTGAAGTGGCGCCACAGGCGCGCGTGATGTGGGTCTGTGCTGAAATTCTAATCATTTGTATATCTCACCTCCGCTAATGCATGTTGTAAATTTCATGTTATTTGCACGTTTCCTTCAGGGTGTTGCATTTACAGTGGCCAGCAGTGTATATATATATATATATATATATATATATATATATATGTGTGTGTGTGTGTGTGTGTATATATGTGTGTGTGTGTGTGTGTGTGTGTAACGAAGGACTCGCAGGGAATGAATTTAGATGAGGTTCATGTAGTTGTAGCAGGCAAATGGAGAGGAAAATCGTTGTGTTTGATGAGAATCGTGGACGGCTATCACACAAATTTAGGATTTCCCCGAGGATAACAGGAGTCTTTCAATCAGTCATAGAAATTATTTATTCCGTGGCACCACCACTGTACAGCTTACAACGTCTAAACACTTGGAATACCCATCAACATTTTTACATATTATCACGGTTCACAAATGCTTATTCCGGACCCTGCCGGATCATCATCAACAAAAGAACCTAACGCGCTAAAAGTACATGTTTTCGGATCGGTCGCAGACACACAAAAAAGCCCTGAAAAAGGCGCTTGCTTGCTCACCCGTGAGCGAGGCACTGAAACTTTTATTTGGCTAGTTGAAAACATCTGACCTCGCACGTCTTATGAGGTGATTTGGTGGATGTCATCGGAGGATATTCTCTATTTTTCTTGTTTATTACGTCACACTGCTTTTTGAAAACAACATTAGCTTTACACGTTTATTAGGGTAAAATATAATCGGTTGCTTTCGTTATCGTTAGATCAGAACTTGGAGTAAGGGGCGATACATTATTTCGGAGAATTTCGAATAGGCGTTTAATTAATGATAGATATAATGAAGTGAAAGAATATTGTTTCCTATATATATATATATATTCCTATATATATATACATATATATATATATATATATATATATATATATATATATATATATATATATATATATATATATATGTGTGTGTGTTTCGTGTATATACAATTGTTTATATGTCTGCACATTAAATTAGATTTGTGAACTGATGGATTAAATGTGATTAAACAAAAATTAGAACCAATGATTTATATGTATATTCTCCTTATTTATTTAATAGTAATACTTCTATATCTATTTAAATAGTCCTTGCCAAAAATTCTGATATCCATAATAAATTTCTGCTGTGCTGGGATAAACCCTTTCATATACTCGATATTTTTTATATCTGTAACAAGTAATTCATACTTATAGGGCTTTTAAATTGATTTCAACTATTCGTGTTAAATATTAAGTTAGATTTCTTCATGCAGTATTCTTTATTCAAAATTCTTCAACGTAATTTTTAGTATATTTATTACATTTTCCTTTATATTCGAACTTGATGTTGTATTTTTACTTCTCGATGCAATTCAAATTTTGAACTTTTGCTGCATTCATTTGGTTTTTAAAACTTTCCTAACACTATTATGTTATAATGTTTAATTAAAAGTTTTATTTGCTTCATGCCATTCAAGATAGTTAAGGTGGGAGGCTGGGAGAAAAACTGAAAAGGAACCACCTGTTTCGTCACCCCGTTTTCCGTCTCGAAAAGTATCAACATGCTTTATTATCTCAAACGACACGTAGGTGTTTTCCTCCAGATTTTATCACTGTTCGTGCCACACTCAATCTTGTGGCACGAAGGGCGTCGCACTTCCATTTATATATACTAATGCTTACCGGCAGTTCTTTCACAGTTGCACGTAAAAGAAGTTTCTGAAGATGTTCGAAGAAACGCAGGGTTGTGAAAGAAAGATATAATTTTCTTTCCTATGCCGATATAGAAAATATACTTCCCGAGCTTGCAGATTGCCAATAAACATGAGATATGTTAAAGAAAGTGTAGATCCTTTAACAATAATCAAAAACTCTTTGTGAGATTTTTTTAAAATTTTTACTCTACATGTGAGAATTATTTTAAGATGTACAAAAATATCTTGTCTCACCTATTTCAGTTATTTATTTTAAAAGAAATAAAATACTAAAAAAAGCTGAAAAGTGGATATAATTGTTTCCTAATTTAACCTCTAATTATCTTAACTATCTCACTCTTTATCTTAACTATCTCAAATTATTTCAATTTTTTTAACAATTACTTATTTTCAATTATTTTTTTAAAGAGAAATAATCTTAATTATGCAGTGTTTTAAAATATTGGTATTTATTTTCTAAGTAAATTAAAAAAAGAATCATGAGCTTGCAGATTGCCCATAAATGTGAGATCTGTGAAAGAAATTCTAGATTCTTTAACAGTCAACAAAAACTCTTTGGGGGAAATGATTGCAATTTTTTACTCTACAACTTTAATGTACACTGGCAAATACTTTAAAATATGGGAAAATCTCTGTATCCCAGCTATTTTAATAATTCATTTTTCAAACAAAACTATTCTTGTAAAATCAGTGATCGGAAAGTTACATTCGATTTTTTTTCTAAGTGAATATATATTTTTTACGAGCTTGCAGATTGCAAGAAAACATAAGACTTCAAAAGGAAATGTAGAAGAGTAATGTATGTTATCTACTTAAAACTTCTTTATCTGAAATTGCATCAAATCCCTTTTTGAAAGGTACGTATGCTTCCCGAAAGTTTTTTCATAGATGCACGTAAAAGAAATTTCGCAGTGTATTAAAAGAAAGACATGATATTTTTTTTTCTATGTCGATAAAAATATCTTTCATGAGCCAACAAACATGAGATATGGGAAAAGAAGTGTAGATCATTTACCAATCATTAAAAACTCTTTGTGATTTTTTAAAAATTTTTACTCTACATGGGAGAATTATGTTAAGATGTGGTATAATCTCTTATCTCAGCTATTTCAGTCGTTTCTTTTAAAAGAAAAAAATCCTGAAATGTTCTGAAAAGTAGATATAATTTTTTCCTAATTTAATAAATATTTCACGAGCTTTGATATTGCAAATAAACGCAAATTTAAACGATGAAATGTAGATTAGTAACATAACTTCTTTATATAAATTTCTTTATCTCAAATTATTTAAATTTTTTAATAATTACTTATTTACAATTACTTATTTCTAAACGAAAATAAATTTAGATATGCAGTATTTTAAAAGATAGGTATTATTTGTTTCCTAAGTCATTTTTAAAAAAAATCACTAGCTTGGAGATTTCAAACAAACGTAAAACTTTGAAAAGGAAATGTAGATTAGTAAGTTTACTTCAATATATGAATTTTATCTCAAATTATTTCAATTTTTTTAACAATTACATATTTATAATTATTTATTTCTAAACGGGAATAAACTTAGATATGCAGTGTTTTAAAAGATAGGTATAATTTGTTTACTAAATCGATTTTAAAACAAATCACGAGCTTGCAGATTGCAAATAAACGTAAAACTTTGAAAATAAAATGTAGATAAGTAAGAAAATTTCTTTATATGAACTTCTTTATAAAAAATTATTTAAATTTTTTTTTACAATTGTCGATTTACAATAGCTTTTTAAAAGAATAATCTTAGATATGCAGTGTTTTGAATGATAGGTATTACTTGTTCTTTATGTCGATTTTAAAACAATTCACTATCCTACAGATTGAAATAAACATAAAACTTTAAAAATAAAACATATATAAGTAATATAACGTCTTATATGAACTTCATTATGTCAAATTACTTAATTTGTTTTACAATTACTTATTTAGTATCATTTATTTCTAAATGAAAATAAACTTAGATATGCTGGGTTTTAAAAGATAGGTATTGTTACGAGTTTGGGGCCAACTTGACGTGTTATCACCAGCATGCGATGTTTTGGAGTCCACGATAAATAAAAACAATGGTTTAGCATGTTCACGTGTCTACCATGGAGTAAGTAATAAATCCTGCTCTTGGGTCTATTTTTGGAAAATGGTTTGGTTGACACGGGTTTTGTTTCCTAAGTGAATAAGAGTTTGGAATAAAAAATTCAGTTCTAAAGATAGTTTTGATGTGAGTGGTTGTGTTTTTAGGAGAAGAGATTTTTTGATAGATGTTCTACTGTTCTTTGACTAGGATAGCCAGACGAGGTCCTAGAAAGATTTATACGGTCGTATTTTATTGTTAATTATTAATTATATTAATTGATTGTGTATTAACATTCCTTCATGTTAAAGAAAAGTTTTTAGGTGCTGGTTTTCTGAAGGTTTCGAGAAAGTGTACGGAAGATTAAATGTTATAAAAATTTCTATTATTCAATTTGCGGTAACTGGCATATTTATTTCTGTATTTGAAATTCCCTTTTTAGAATATCTACCCTTCGCTCGGATTTGGTATTGTGTTATTTGTTTTCTAAGTCGATTTTAAAACAAATCAAGAGCTTTCAGATTACAAATAAACGTAAAACTTTAAAAATGAAATGTAGAGAAGTAAGATAACTTCTTTATATGAACTTCTTTATCTAAAATTATTTCAATTTTTTTAACAATTACTTATTTACAATCATTTATTTTTAAACAAAAATAATCTGAGATATGCAAGGTTTCGAAAGATAGGTATTATTTGCTTTCTATGTCGATTTAAAAAATCACGAGCTTGGAGATTACCAATAAGCACTAGAGTTACAAAATAAAATGCAGATTCTTAAGCCGTCATTGAAAATTCCTTCGGTGACAATAGAATTTCCACTTTTTACTTATCAACTCTACTTTACACTGAGAAATATTTCAAAATATAGGAAAATCTCTTAATGTTATCTTTTTCAATTAATTACTTAAAAAGAATCATAAAAGATCAGTGATCTGAGAAATAGATATAATTTTTTGTAAGTGAATACAAATGTTTCCGGAGCTTGTAGATTGAAATCAACATAAAACTTTCAAAAAGAAATGTCGATTAGTAAGATATATATGCCACTTAAAACTTCTCTATCTGAAATAATTTCAATTTTCTTTTCCGCTGTATACTAATGCTTCCCGACAGTTCTTTCATATTTGCACATAAAGGAAAATTTTCAATGCACACCTAGAAATGTAGTGTTTTGAAAGAAAATTTTTTTTTAAAAGTGGCTACAAAAACTGCTTCACGAGCATGCAGATTGGCTACAAACATGAGATATGTGAAGAAAGTGTAGATTCGTTAACAATTATATGCAGTATACTAATAGTTCCCGAAAGTCCTCTCATATTTGCACATTAAGGAAATTTTTGAATACATTCCTAGAAATTTAGTGTTTTGAAAGACAGAAGCGATATCTTATAATGTAGCTATAAAAATATTTCACGAGCTTGCAGATTGCCTATAAACAAGAGATATGTGAAAAAAAGTGTAGATTCATCAACAAATATAAGCAGTATACTACTGATTGCCGACAGTTGTTTCATATTTGCATATAAAGGAAGTATTTTAATATACAGCTAGAAATGTAGTGTTTTGAAACAAAGAAACAATGTTTTTTAAAGTGGCTATAAAAAATGTTTCACGAGCCTGCAGATTGTCTATAAACATGAGATATGTGAAAGAAAGTGTAGATTCATCAACTATTATACACAGTATACTAATGCTTCCCGACAGTTCTTTCATATTCGCAAATAAAGGAAATTTTTTAATACACTCCTAGAAATAATGTGTTTTGAAAGAAAGAAACGATGTCTATTAAAGTGGCTATAAAAAATGGTTCACGAGCCTGCAGATTGCCTATAAACTTGAGATATGTGAAAGAAAGTGTATCTTCATCAACAATTATACACAGTATACTAATGCTTCCCGACAGTTCTTTCATATTTCCACATAAAGGAAATTTTCGAATACACACCTAGAAATGTAGTGTTTTGAAAGAAAGATACAATGTTTTATAAAGTGGCCATAAAAACTGTTTCACGATCCTACAAATTGCCTATAAACGTGAGATATGTGAATGAAAGTGTAGATTCATCAACAATTATACTGAGTATACTAATGCTGCCCGACAGTTCTTTTATATTTGAGTATAAAGGAAATTTTTGAATACAGACCTAGAAATGTAGTGTTTTGAAAGAAAGAAACAATTTTTTTAAAAGTGTCTATAAACACTGTTTCATGAGCTTGCGAATTATCTATAAACATGATATATGTGAAAGAAAGTGTAGGTTCATGAACAATTATTAAAAATTTATTGGTAGAAATTATACTAATTTTTTTAGTCTTTATTTCGTACTAGCAAATATATTAAGCTATTGAGAAATCTCTAAATATGATTATTTATACAATTATTTCTTTTTTGTAAGAGAAATAATTTTGGAAATGGGGTGTATCGGAAAAAGGTATTATTGCATTTTCAGTCAATTGAAAAAAATAAAATCACGAGCTTGGATATTGGCCAGAAACATGGTATCTATAAAATAAAATGCAAATTCATTAATGTCGTTAAAAATTCTTTCGGTGAAATAATTTCAGTTTTTTCTCTACTGCTTTATTGTTCACTGACAAATATTTTAAAATACGTAAAATATTCTTAGTTATTTCAATTAATTACAAGAATTTTTTTTAGATTTCAATTTTAAAACTAATCTTAGAAAATCAGTGTTCTGAAAGACAGAAATAATTTTTTCGTAAGTGAATATAAATGTTTCTAGAAAATGCGTATTGCAAATAAACAACAAACTTCGAAAAGGATAAGTAAATTAGTAAGATATATTCGCTATTTAAAGATTCCCTATCTGAAATAGTTTCAATTTTCTTTTACACAATGTAATTATGCTTCCCAAAAGTTCTTTCATGCTTGCACGAGAAAAAAAAATTGTGAAAACACTCCTAGATATATAAAATTTTAAATGAAACTTTAATTAAATTTTAAAGAATTAAATGAATTTTAGAAGAAAGATATTTTTCCTAATTCGATATGAAAAAATACTTCATGAGATTTCAACTTGGTAATAAACATGAGACATGTAATAGAGAGTTTGGATTCATTGAAAACCCTTAAAAATTCTTTGGGGAATTTTTTCGAATTTTTTTTCTTCACAAACTTACTATCAAATATGTTGAAATATCAGAAAACCTCTCAGCTATTTAATTGACTTACTTTCATAACAAAAGTAATCTTAGAAAATCATATTTCAGAAAGATAGATACAGTTTTTTTCATAACTAAATAAACACGTTTCTCAAGTTTGCAGATTGTAAGTAAACTTCAAAAAGGAAATGTAGATTCGTAAGATAGATTTGCTACTCGAGATATCTCAATGTGAAATTATTTCAATAATAAATATTTTATGCTGACAAATACTATTTTAAAATATGGAAAAACCTCTAAATATCAGTTATTTCAATTAATTGCATTGAAAATAAAGGTTGTCTTAGGAAATCAGTATTCTGGAAGTTCGATATGATTTTTTTCCTAAGCGAATAAAATTGTAAAGTAACCTGAAAGATTGCAAGTAAACAAAGGAATTCAAGTAGGAAATATAGATTAGTAATGAATATTTGCCACTTAAAACTTCTTAATCTGAAAATGCTTCCATTTTCTTTTTCACATCTTCACTGTACAGTGAAACAATTCTTAAAGGATGAAAAAAATACAGAATGTAGTTCGCAATTTATGGAAACGATTTTCATAGGGTGCGGTAGCCCAGTTGGCAAGAGCAGCGGGCCAGTGATCTGAACATCCCTGGTTCGATGCTCGTCGCTGCAAATCTACCGCCATGTTCACTAATGGTGGCTGGGGCACGTACTACAATGTCCTCCAAGTTCTCAAATTTTCCTCTGGAGGTGCGGGGTTAAGTGTTCCGGTCTCGTCACTTGACTCGGTTCAAAATTACGGGACCGGTCATTTATCCAAGTCCGATTCCGACCCTTGTGGGGCTAATTCATAACAGGAGCCAAACCTTCATCACCCATAGCCTTCGGGACTTCCTCTGATGTTACAATGTTGATCAAGGGGCATAAGAAATAATAACAACAACAATGATTTTGTTATTTATTTTTGTCTTTTGCATTTTGAGAAAAAAATTTGGCAACTTCAGAATAGTCGTCGGCTACTGTTTTGTTTTGATTGGAATGTAAAATTAAAGATTTATTTTGAAAATGGCTCCTAAAATTGATAGATGGCTTGAAGGTTCGTAACTGCGCTTTCCGAGGAGAAATATTCGTACATACAAATTATAAAACGGTCTAAAAATCGCAGTTAGGGCATTTCAAAAAGAGGTATTTATAACAGAATAAATTTGAAAGGGAAAAACGTCTAACTGAAAATAAAAATTAAAACATGACCGTAAAACTTCCTCCTAAGACTGTTCGAACGCAGGTAAATATCATGAAAGTGAAGTCTCTGATCCTAAAAGAAAATCCACCGTCTCAAAGATCCATTGCATCAAAATCAAGAATGTCTTCTGGCATTGTAAGTCAAACCATTTAGAAAGATTTGAAGTTAAAAAAAGATGTTTAAACCTAAAGTTTATCTTCTTTTGCCAAAGCATGTTGCTGGAAGTGAAACAAATTGTAGAAAATTATATGAAAAACCCATAGCTGCTGAAAAATAGAAATTTGTGGTAAAATTCGATGAGGCATGGGTGTAATTAAGTGAATGCAATAATAAAAAAAGACAAATTTTCTATTGCTCAACTGACGGGAATAACCTTACGAAATTGCCTCGTCAGTGCACAGAAAAGTTCAAAGAGGGACTCATGTTAGTTGCAGGATTTTGTTACAGCGGCAAATTAAAAATTTTAAAAAACCTCAAGTTAAGGCAAAATTAATTCACTCTACTATCAGCAGAATATTTTAGAACTAATTTTGAGGAAGAAATTCCAGTCTTATGGGGAAAGGACATTAATAAAGTTCAGTTTCATATGGACAAGGCCTCTAGTCACACGTCTGAATCAATTGCAGCTTATTTAGCAAAGAGAGAATCAGAAACAGGATTAAAGTGTATCACATTTAATGAAATACCTGTAAAATCACCTGACGCTCCTCCAACGGACTTTTATGCTTTCGGTTTATTAAAACGAGCCTTAGGAAAACGGCATCCAAGAACACTGAACGGACTTTGGAAAAGGGTCCAAGAGGAATGGGGTGAAATTGACACGACAGTACCAAGAAAAAGTTTACTTTCATAGAAAATTCAAGCTAGAGCAATGGTCAAGAACCGTAGCTATCAGACAGAAGCTTATCTCCGCAAAAAATACGGAATTTATGCATAAAACTTAACTATCAAAATCGTTTCCATAAAGTGGAACGATCTTCTGTATTCGAAACATTATACTAGAAAATATTTAAAAGTATGGAAAACCTCTCATCTCGTTTTTTTTCAATTAATTATATTTCTAACAAAAAAATGGCATACTGAAAGTTACATATAATTTTTCTTTAAGTCAATAACATTGTAATGCAAGCTTGGGGATCGCAAGAAAACATAAGACTTCATAAAGGATATGTAGATTAGTAAGATATAAACTCTTAGACAAAAAAAAGAAACACCCACCAAGGAGGAGTTATCCAAATGGGACGAAACTCGGTACATTTACAGAAGGACTAATGATTACAAATTGAGAAAAATTGGATGATTTATTCAAGAGAAAGAGCTTCACAAAGAGAAAAAGCCAATAGCGCTTTGGTGCCCCTCTTGCCCATATACAAGCAGTTATTTGGTTTGAAATTGATTGATAGATGTGGCGGTTGTCCTCCTGCGGAACATCGTGCCAAATTCTGTCCAATTTGCTCGTTAGATCATTAAAATCACGAGCTGATTGGAGAACCCTTCCCACAATGATCCAAGCGTACTCAATGGGGGAGTGATCCGGCGAACTTGCTGGCCAAGGTAGCGTTGGTCAAGCACGAAGACAAGAAATAGAAACTCTCGCCGTGTGTGAGCGGGCATTATCTTGCTGAAATGTAAGATCAGGATAGCGTGATATGAAAGGAACACAACGGGTCATAGAATATCTTCAACGTACCACTGTGCTGTAAGGGTGCCGCGAAGGACAACCAAAGGGGTCCTGCTATGAAATGAAATGGCACACCAGATCATCACTCCTGGTTGTCCGCCTGTATAGTGGAAGACAGTCAGGTTGGTAACCCACTGCTCTCCGGGGCGTCTCCAGACACGTATTCGCTGGTCATCGGGGCTCAAATCGAAGCGGGACGCATCACTGAAAACAATCTACTTCAGTCAGTGACATTCCAGATCAAATGAGCCCGAAACCACCTTCTTTTTTAGGTGCTGATATATTATCTTCTAGTCAATCGGTGCTGTAAATAAATAAATAAATAAATAAATAAATAAATATATATATATATATATATATATATATATATATATATATATATATATATATATATATATATATATATATATATATATATATACACTGCTAGCCTCCCAAACTGCAACACCAAGAAAAACAAGAGATATCACACCAACATTTATTTTGTAGATAACATGTTGACCAAGTATCAAATGATTAAATTTATAGACTTCTGTGAAGTGTGGTTCCTGCCAAACTCAGTAGCCAGAGTAGCCGCCATTGTTGGAGATCACTGCTGCCACACGCCTCGGCATTGATTCAAAGAGACTTTGGATGTGTTCTTGGGGTACAGCAGACCAAGCAGCTTCCACACGTTGCCAAAGTTGCTCTGCTGTGGCAGCTGGGGATGGAATATGGGTTAATCACAGAGCAACCATGGACCACATGTTTTCTATCGGCGAAAGATCCGAAGAGCGAGGCGGCCAGGGAAGCAATTCAATCTGGCGATTGACGAAGAACCGTTGGACAATGCGTGCCACGTGTGGTCGCGCATTATCCTGTTGAAATATGGCTGTGGGCAAGCCCTGAAGGTAAGGAAGCACAACTGGCTCCAACACCTCGGAGATGTAGCGCTGGCTGTTTAAAGTACCGGCAATGCGTACTAGAGGTGTGCGAGAGTCATATCCAATACCGCCCCATACCATAATACTCGGTGCAGGACCAGTGTGGCGGTGCATAACGCAGCTGTTCAGCATCATCTCTTCACGGTGTCTCCAGACTCGAATGCGACCATCGTGGTGTTGCAGACAGAAGCGTGACTCGTCAGTAAAGACAATTTCATTCCATTTTGCCGTCCACATCCTTCTGTCATCGCACCATTGGCGGCGGAGACGTCTGTGGTTCTGCGTCAAGGGTAGACAAAGCAATGAACGTCTTGCGGACAGACCCCTCTGCTGTAAACGGCGTCGAATGGTACGCGCAGACACTCGATGATGCGTTACAGACTGCATGTGCTGTGCTATGGTTCGTGATGTGACTGAGCGATCCGTCACTGCCATGAGCACAATTTGCCTGTCATCACGTGAAGTGGTGCGCTGAGGTGGATGCGATCGAACATGCCGGTCCGTCGTACCCTCCTGCATCCAACGATCACATATCCGCATTACAGTTGTTTGGTTTCGTCCAACACGACTACCGATTTCCCTGAAAGATAATCCACAATCTCGGTAGGCCACAATCCTTCCTCTGTCGAACTCGGATACTTAATCAAAAGATGATCGCTGTTTTCGACGTTGCATAATTGATCGTTTTTTTGAAAAAACCACAAGAAAAACCCAATTGCCGAACTTGAAATCGTCGAAATCTCCAAGCCTTAAATACCGCTTTGAAGTGGCGCCACAGGCGTGCGTGATATGCGTCTGCGCTGAAATTCTAATCATTTGCATATCTCACCTCCGCTAATGCATGTTGTAAATTTCATGTTATTTGCATGTTTCCTTCAGGGTGTTGCATTTACAGTGGCCAGCAGTGTATATATATATATATATATATATATATATATATATATATATATATATATATATATGTGTGTGTGTGTGTGTGTGTGTAACATGCCAACACCGTCCCATGTTAATGGAGACCAGAGTCGACATGTCACACCTCAGGAATCTGTAGTCATGACCAAAAATTTAGGAATCTTTTCATTTAAATGGTACGTTTATTATCCATTTCTTAACATCGATGACGGCGGATTACTAGGCAACAGTGCCACGCCAAAATTCTGCTCTTCGAGGTATGCTGGAACTTATATAAACTTCATTCCATCACGTGGCTAAAGGGCGTGATTTAATAGCTGATTGGTTAAAAAATTTAGTGTTTATGTGCAAATCTGAATTTTTTAGACCCCACGCCGCGTCGCGTCTAATTTCGTCAAAAAGTCAGCCATCTTTGATGATATTGCCAAAGACTGTAACAATGGAATTTAACACGAATGCCTGGAACACGAGGAATTAATGGTTTTGTAAAAGTAAAGAGTGTTGACTTTAGAAATTACTAGTTTTTTAATATTATATATATATATATATATATATATATATATATACACTTTAGTTTCATGTTAGTTGTACCTCTTATCAAAAAATTCGATTTTTTTTTGTTACTCTTTGAAACTACCTCGTGTATATCTATTTCGTTTCCCAATGTCAATACAAAAATATTTGAAAATTTGCCCATTGTAAATAAACATAAGCCGTGCAAAAGGAGATGTAGATTGAAAAGTTATATTTTCTCCATAAAATATCTTTATGTGTAATTTTTTTTCAATTTTATACTGCTCCTCTATACTTTATTATGACAACAACATAAAAAAAACGGAAAGAAATATTTTTCAATTATTTACTTTTAAAGAAACTTGCTCACATTGGAGCACTTTTTCGAAACGCCTGAAGCATCTTATACGTTATTTTATCTTTGTACTTTACATCGTTACTTAACGATGACACATACTTTAAAATATTGAAATTAAGTATACACTTCGGATATTAAAGTTACGTACTTTCAAAACAGAAAAAAAGCCTTTCGAACAGCAGTGATTTGAATGATAGATATAATTATTTTCCTTTGATGTTACAAATGATTCACGAGCACTCATAGTGAAAGCAAACATAAGATAGTCGAAATAAAATATAGATTGATAATATATATATTTCCTTATTAAAATACCTGTACTTCAAATTATTTAATGTTTTTACTTTACATCTGTACTTGAGATCGTTGTCGCACGAATACAGGGCTAAAAAATATGGGTGACTCTCCGAACAGGTAGGAAATTTTATTTTTAAAGCTATATAGTTAATAAACGAATAAAATATGATTTTTTAAAAATATAACTATTCATTTTGAATTTAAATATTAATGCGAAAAGTTAAATTTTTTTTGCAATACAATGATAAAATGTATAAAGGGTATAGTTTTTAGTATAACTTTAAATATCTTCAGTCTTTAGGAATGTTCGGATATGAAAATGCAAGAAATAAATTTATATTTTTCAATCGCAATAAAAGTACGTCATATTATAAAATTGAAATTGCTTTTCCCGTAGAAAGGTAAACGGCAAAGATTCAGATTTTTTAAATCTTAAATAATTCTCAAGTTAAAATGGATATATATATATATATGTTTGTGTGTGTGTGTTTAACATGCCAACCCAGTGTCCCATATAAAAGGAGACCGGAGTCAACATGTCACACCTCAAAAGGTTGTAGTTGAGGCCAAAAATACGAATCGCTTCATTTAAACCATAAAATTTATTTATAAAATTTTTAACATTGATGACGGATGATTACTAGGCAATAGAAATTCGAAGAGTGCATACCTCTACTTGACGCAGGATCTTTTATAGAATTTTTGAGGTCGCTCTTCATGTGATCATGAAAAGGAATACTAATTGGTTAGCTCAGACTCTGGTGTCAGAGGTGACGTATTATATGCGCACAAAATTATATTTTTAAAGGGGCGCCACGCATATGCTTTGTTCTTAGAATCAGAAGCGAAAATAGCTCGAACGCCCAATGCGATTTAGAATTTGAATTGAATATAGGGGTTCTTATATATATATATATATTATATATATATATATATATATATATATATATATATATATATATATATATATATATATATAATTGTGTCTATGTGTGTCTTATCTGTAATAATCTTCATCTGTTTTGATACCGTCATTCAATAATCTGATTTGATGGGTAAACTTTATTTTATTCAGTTGATTTATTCTTTATCCATTTATTGAAGTTATCATGATTAATTTTTTTTCTTAATTTCATCGTAAAATTTTCAACATTCATTAGTTTTCGGGACTATTGAGTTATCGGTTTGTTAATGATTGAGTTATCGATTTCCGCAGACATTTCATTGATTAATACTTTTCGAAGATCGACAAGCAAGTATTTGAAATGCGTTTTTAGTGTAAGGAACTTGTGTCCCAATTGCACGAATCTTTCTGGTAATTTAGTCATTTTTTATTTGCTTATTATTTTATTCCATCGAATGCAACATTTGTTTTTCCTTTAACTTCATTCAACTGATCCAAATCTTTCTAACTGTTGATTTTTAATCAGTCTCACGAAGACGTTATCTATTTCGTTCTTGTCATCCCTTCATCCCATTACTTCATTTCAATTCGGTTCTTTTTTTCATTCATCATCGTCTTATTAAGAATCTCATATTTTATTTTTTACTTTATCTAAAGAGTTCAAATGGTTGTCCGTATTTACTATAGATTAAGCTATTGATCATTTAAATAGTTCTTCCAAAAGAAACATTCTATGCTTGATTTTTAATCATAATTAATACTATTTAGATTATATGAAAGTTTTTTAAAGATCTTTGAACTGCATCTTTCGCTCATTATTTTTTTATTTCATCTGAAAAGTTCTAATGACTGTCCAGATTTACTATGTGTTAAGCTATGATCATGTAAACTAGCTGTTCAAATAGAAACATCCCAATAGTTAGTTCTTTTTCATAATTGATGCTTTCCAGATTGTATAAATGGCGTCTTTAAAGAATTTTTTTTACTTCATCTTTCATTCCTCATTTTTTTTGCTTCATCCGAAAAGTTCTAAGGATTATCCATATTTGGTATATATTCAGCTATTGATCATTTAATTAGCTTTTCAAGGAAAAACATCCTACTCCTTGGTTTTCTTTCCTAATTTATGTCATCCAGATTGATATGATTCAGAATAAATGACGCTTTTAAAGCAGTTTTTACTTCATCTTTCATTCATTATTCTTTTACTTCATCTAATGAGTGCAAATGATTGCGCAGAATTGGTGTATGTTGAGCTGTTTATCATTTGAATAGCTGTTCAAAAAATCACTCTGTTTTGTTTTCTATCAAAATTTATATCATCCATTTTGCAGAAATAACGTTATTGAAGAATTTTTTACTTCATCATTCATCCGTTCATTATTTTTTTTACTTCATCCGAAAAGTTCTAATGATTCTTCAGATTTACTATGTATTGATCTATAGACCATTTAAACCAACTGTTCCAAAATAAACATCCCAATATGTAGTTCTTTTTCAAAACTGATGCTATCCATATTGTATAAATGGCGTTTTTAAAGATTTTTTTTACTACCTTTTTCATTCCTCATTTTTACTTCATCCAAAAAAGTTCTAATGATTGTCCATATTTGGTATATATGGACAATTGTTATTTATCATTTAATGAGTTGCTTAAAAAACATCCCATTTGATTTTCTATCAAAGTTGATGTCACCTATATTGCAGAAATAGCGTAATTAAAGAATTTTTTACTTTATATTTCATTCATTATTATTTTACTTCATCTGATGAATTCTAATGATTGCGCAGATTTGGCATATAATAATCGTTTGATCATTCGAATAGCTGTTCAAAAAATCAGTCTGTTTTCTATCGAAATTGATATCATCCATACTGCAGAAATAGCGCTGTTAAAGAATGTTTTTACTTCATCTCTCTTTCATTATGTTTTTTGCTTCATCTGATAAGTTCTAATGATTGTCCAGATTTGAAACATATTGAGCTATTTATTGTATAAATAGCTTTTCAGTAGGAAGCATCTAAATACTTTGTTCTCTTTCATAACTGTTGCCCTTCAGATTGTATAAATAGCGTTTTTAAATAAGTTTTCACTTCATCTTTCATTCCTCATTTTTTTTATTTCATGAGAAATGTTCTAATGTTTGTTTGATTTGGTATACACTCTGTAACAAACAAAAGTCGACGCACCAAGAAGGAGTTCTCCGATTGCGTCGAAAATTGGTGGATGGGAAGATCATGCACAATGGGATGTTTCTTGCGGAGTTTATTAAATGATCAGCAGCTGATTATATACCAAATATGGACAGTCATTAGCACTTTTTGGATGAAGTAAAAAATGAGGAATGAAAAATTAAGTAAAAGAATCTTTAAAAACGCCCTTTATGCTCTGTGGATCACATCAGTTTTGAAAAACAACTACATATCGGGATGTTACTTTTTGAACAGTTGGTTTAAATGGTCAATAGGTCAATACACAGTAAATCTGAAAAATCATTAGAATTTTTCAGATGAAGTAAAAAAGTAATGAATGAATGAATGATGAAGTAAAACATTCTTCAATAACATTATTTTTGCACACAAAAAAAACGATTCAAAATCCATAATAATTTAATCATTTACTCCAGTTTGATCATTACAAGGTGAAAAAGTCAATACGGCGTTGGTCCACCTCTAGCCTGGATGCAAGATATCAGCCGGCCTGGCATAGACTTTACTAGTCTATGGCGTCGCATGGACTATTAAAGTCTATGACATGTCCCGGATGGTGCCTTACAGTATTCCTCCCAAATCGTCTCCATTTTTCGGACTACATCGGCAACATTCCAGGATAGTTGCAATCGCCTGCCCATAAAATGCCAAATGTGCTCTATAGAGAGAGATCAGGCAGGTCCCAATTTAGAAAATTCTGGACTATATTCATCACTTGGGATGTGGGCCCCCTAACATTGATGTGGGCGTAAAATTTTCAAAATTGACACACAAAAAAATAATCATGAATCATTTTGAAAGTACCATCTTACCAAGAATTGGCTATTTGCAGCGTAGAAGCCTACAACATTATCAAATAACGAAAAGCAATAAGACATATTAACTTCATCATTAAAACACCAATACAATGCAACCAGAAAAACTTATTAATCTCTTATATACACTATAACATACATATGATAACCAATAAATCAAATTTGAAAGGATATATAAAAAAATGCTATTAAAAAAGGTAAAATAAAAAAATCTTTGAATTGGGAATTTTTCTTTCTTTTCTTTAAAAATATAAATTTTGCGGGGTCCTCCGAATGTTGGGGGACCCTAGGCTCGGGCCTACCGGGCTTAATGGAAAATCAGGGACTGAGATCAGGTGATCTAGCTGGTGAAGGAAGTATTCCGCAAACTTGAACACCATTCATAGCAACACGGTAGTAAGCAGCCGGGCATTATCTTGAAATATAAATCTGGAAGGAAGAAGAACGGAACGAAACTAGTCTCAGAATATCGTCTACGTACCACTGAGCTGTATGCCACCAATGACTAACAAAGAGGTCCGGCTATCAAAGGGAAGGGCATACCAGACAATAACGCCCTGTTGTGGGACTGTGAGGCGTGTGATAGTAAGGGCTGGAACCCCACGCAGCCCTGCACGTCTCACACGCCTTCAGTAGTAGTTAGGACACAACTGGAAACGGGACTTGTCACTAAAGACTCTACGTCCCCAGTCAGTGCAGTTCCAATTTGGTAGAGTTACGCATCACTATAATTGGACTTGGCGGTGTAGAGACGTGAGGGGTATACAGCGTAAGGGTCCGCACGGGCGTAGATTCGGCTCTCTTAGTTGTCTATCAACGGTCTTGTTGGACACTTGTGTGCGGGTCACAAGTCGGATTGATCATAACGATGAATCCGTTGCTGTGACAGCTGATCTGACAATCGCTCAGTTTTTCCGTTGTATTAGAGTGCCTAGGTCGACCTCTTCCGTCTTGATGGTTAAGGGGTCACAGGACCTCAAAGCTCGACGAAATGAATACCCAAATATGGTCTAATTCTAGCCACAAAAACTCAAATAAAATTAGAAAAAGAAATTTTCATTCATTATATATATAAAACAGTTCCGTAATTGACTGACTCACTGACTGACTGACTGACTGACATACAACGTACATACCAAACCGCTGGACCTAAAGGGCTGAAATTTTGCATGGCGATTCTTCTTATAGTGTAGAGGTGCACTAAGAAAGATTTTTGAAAAATTCCTCTTAGATTTGTTTAAATTAAATTTTTAAGCTGCTTTAGTAACTTTTTTTTTAATTTTGCATTTAAAATAATAATTTGAGGGTTATAAAATTTATATCACGAGAAAGATCATAAAAATTTCTTTAAAATTAAATCTTTTTCGAATCTTTACCTTCATTTTCTGATTTTTGGCGAATTTTTAAATATTAATTTTTAGAATTTAATTTATTGAATGCTGATCACGTGATTTGTTTTTCTGGTACTATAAATAAATTTATTGTTTCGAGCATAAAAACTAAATAGACAATTTTTTTTCTTGATAATGCGGCAGACGATTGGACATTATCCAAAAAATATTAAAATACAATAAAATATATTATGTTCCTCATACTGTACTATATTAACTGTACTATATTCTTTAGTATGTCCTATTACATTTATTTTGAATATTTCCATCTACATTATTTTGTCTATAAAATTATCCCATGCGATTTTTTTATAAATATATATATTTTTTACATTAATTGTATACATTGATCATCGTATTTATTATAAATATATATATATATATATATATATATATATATATACATATATTTATTTTTGGGGGGGAATTAATTGCATACATTGAAAGTTGTATTTAATTTGAATGCACTCCGTAGCGAAGTGCGGGTTTTCAGCTAGTTATACATATAAAGT
The DNA here is from genome assembly GCA_907164885.2 of Dolomedes plantarius. Taxonomy (NCBI): domain Eukaryota; kingdom Metazoa; phylum Arthropoda; class Arachnida; order Araneae; family Dolomedidae; genus Dolomedes; species Dolomedes plantarius. The sequence continues at coordinate 61,220,521 of OU015503.1, forward strand.
ACATATAGTTAAATATGTCATACATAAAAATAGAAAATATACATCTATGAACAATTTTCAAATTAGAAGTTTAGAATTTTATATGATTTACTGCTAATTTTGAGTTTATGTGCAGCATTACTTATTAACTATCAATAGGAAACTGATAAAACTACACTCATATGTATATTTCATGGTACTCTGCAATTTAAAACCAGAAATATGTGCTATTCTGAAATACTTTTTTTTATGTGGGAAAATTATGCAAATAATTTTGATAATTTTTGAAGTTTTTCAATTTTAAGATCAATTTTTAATTTCATTAATATTTATTACAATTTATTTGGTTTTACATTACAGGTAAATACGTTACAAGTGTATTCTGACGATTATTTATTTTCTGTAAACAAATATTTCAATTTTATGATGTACACAGTAATTTATGATTTTTAATCAGCAGTTAATCATATAAAATTCTAAAATGTTAATTTGAAATTATTTATAAATTTATAATTTCCATTTTTACATATGACATATTTACAGATATGTACTCTATATGTATAAAGAAACATAATTTTTTTTCTAATTTTATTTGAGTTTTTGTGGTTAGAATTAGATCTTATTTATAGTCATTTCGTCGAACTTTAAAGTCCTGTGCCCCCTTAAATCTGCCGTAGTTGACCCACTCAGCAATCGTCTAATGGCTGCATCGCTTCGACCCAAATGTCGAGACATTCTTCGATTCGCCCTAACCAGATTCTTCCAAACCGATGACGCGACCTATTTCAAACTTTAAAATTTGCTCGTAATGAGTATGTAGCTTCATAGTTACAGCCGATGTAAGATATCCGCAGTCAAAATTCAACAGAAATTTTGAACATCAACCATGGGACCATAGGAACTGGTAACTAACTGTGTTACCTAGGCCAACGCCTTCTAACACAGATATTTCAGGAGAATGTCAGCGGAGAGCGGAAATGTCTCCGAAAAGAAGTGAAAAGTTTGAAAATAGCTTCATCTGTACGGAAAAATGCAACACAAAGTGAAGCAGAGAGTATTTTGGGCAGAACTTTGGAGGGTGAAAAGAAGAGTTCTAATTGGATGCCTCCAGGATTCTCGTGTTGATTCGCTGATGGGGGTCGAGTCAATGGCTATATGTAAGCTGGTTTTCAATTGGCAAGTTGAGAGAGGAGGAAGAAAAGTGATTGGATAGAGAGATAAGGTTCAGAATCCGTGAGTTCAATTACTAGAAAATGAGCAATTCCAAATGGAAAAGACTCAGAGACAAAAATAAAAGTGGTAGAAGGAACTTTAAGGATAGTAATTATATTTTATAATATTTTTAAATGTGTTTGCCTTGGTAATGTCAAGTATAGTTTTTTATATTTTTTTATTTTATTTAATTGACGAGGACAAACGAAAATTAAGACGAAAGACTCAGGATGGCTCGAGGCCTTTTCCTGTTAGTGGGGTTGGCGTGAGCATAATTTGCAAGATTAATTAAGAGTTCACTGTCAATAAAATTGTGAAAGTTAATAGCTTGGTATTTGAGATAATTTCGAATACTAGGGATTCTTAACTCCCTATAAATACAAGTATTTATGAAATACCAATCCGCGTTAACAATTTGTCTAATGATGATGCTCTGAGCAGAAGCGAGTTTTTTAATATGGGTATTTGCACAGTATGACCACGCTGGCCTTCCATAAGTTAAGATAGGACGAAGATAAGAGTTATAAATGAGCATTTTATTGGCTATGCTTAATTTGCTGTTCCGATAAATTAAAGGGTAAATTAATCTTCTGGCTGCTTGGAACTTATCCCTGAAGTCATCAATTCGAGAATCGCTCCTTATATACTCCTGCTGGATGCGCAGTTCTGATGCGCTGGAGTTCCCGCTACTATATCTTTCGACACCAAATTTTAATCATTTGCATGTTCGTTTGACACATCTTTGCATGCTAAATTTAATTACAATCGAACAACTCCTTCTTTGTGCGTCGATATTTTTGTCATAAAGTGAATATTAAGATATTTATTATTTAAATTGCAGTTCGATAAGAAACATCAGAATAATTCTGTCTCTTTCATAATTAATTCCTTCAACATTGCTTAAATAGCTTTTTTTTAAAAATGATTTACTTAATTTTTACCATTTTTTGTTAACTTGCTTTCTTGTTTGTGTGTGGGTTTGTCCAGTATAAATTTTGCAATCGATTTTTAACTGACTTCCCGACAAGCTAGACATTTGAAACTTTTAGAATAGCTCAGAACACGATGACAATGCATTTTTTAAATACTTTTAGCCATCTTTAAGCAGATTGGAATTCTGTTAATTTTGTTTTCTAGACTGGTGCAGTCATCTATCGGCCAGGACGGGAACGAAAAGTTAAATGAAAGTTAATTCCAAATTAACTTTATTTTCTTTCAAGCTGATGGGATAATTCATCAAAAATTTTTTTGAAATGTATTTATTAATACATAGAATTGTCAAGTTTATATGATTCAACAGAAAATTTTAAAACATTGTATATAAAAAGCTCTTTTATCTTGTAATTATTCAATTTTTTTGTTTCATCTGAAAAGTTCTAATGATTGACCAGACTAGATAGACATTTAGCTACTGATCATTTATATAGCTGTTCAATAAAAAGCATCCAAATACTTTGTCCTCTCTCTAATTGTGTCCCTCTAGATTCTACGAATAGCGTTTTTAAATAAATTTTTACTTTATTTGAAAAGTTCTGATGATTTCCCTTTTTGGTATATATTGAGCTATTGATCATTTAATTAACTGCTTAAAATAAAACATCCTATTATTTGGTTTTCTTTCATTATTGATGTTATCTAGATTGTACAAATAGCGTTTTAAGAAAATAAATATTTCATATTTCATTCCTTATTATTTTTATCTTCATTTGAAAATTGCGAATAATTGTGCAGATTTGAAATTAATTGAACTATTCATCGGTGAAATAGCTGTTCAAAATCACACATCCATCAACTTGGTTTTCTTTCATAACTGATGCCATCCATATTGTATCTATAGCGTTTTAAAATAATATTTTATCTCGTCTTTCATTCACCTTTTTTTATGTCATCTGAAAAGTTCTAATAATTGTAGAGATTCGATATTTATTGTACTTTTGATCCTTGAAATAGATGTTCAAAAAGAAGCATCAGACAACTTGGTTTTCTTTCATAACTGATGCCCTCCATATTGTATATATAGCGTTTATAAATTATTTTCTACCTCATCTTTTATTCATCATTTTTTAAATTTATCTGAAAAGTTCAAATAATTGTGGAGGTTTGATATTTACTGAACTTTTGATTATTGAAATAGCTTTACAAATAGACGCATCCGACAACTTGGTTTTCTTTCATAACTGATGCCATTCAGATTGTATGTATAGAGTTTTAAAATAATTTTTTACCTCATCTTTCAATTATCATTTTCTTATTTCATCTGAAAAGTTAAAAAAATTGTGGTGATTTGATATTTATTGAACTTTTGATCGTTGAGAAATTGCTATTCAAAAAGAAACAACCGACAACTTTGTTTTATTTTATTACTGATGCCATACAGATTGTATAAATACCGTTTTTAAATAATATTTTACCTCATCTTTCCTTCATCTTTCTTTTATTTTATCTGAAAAGTAAGTTCTAATAATTGTGGAGTTATGATATTTATTGTACTTTTGATCATTGAAATACCTGTTCAAAAAGAAACATCAGACAACTTTGTTTTCTATCATAACTGATGCCATTCAGATTGATTGTATGTATAGCTTTTTAAAATAATTTTTTACCTCATCTTTCAATTATAATTTTTTTTATTTCATCTAAAAAGCTCTAAAAATTGTGAAGATTTGATATTTATTATACTTTTGATCATTGAAATAGCTGTTCAAAGAGAAACAACCGACAACTTTGTTTTATTTTATAACCGACGCCATATAGATTGTCTATTTAGCGTTTTTAAATAATTTTTTACCTCACCTTTTATTCATAATTTTTTATATTTATCTGAAAAGTTCTAATAATTGTGAAGATTTGATATTTATTGAACTATTGATCATTGAAATAGCTGTTTAAAAAGACACACCGGACCACTTGGATATCTTTTATAACTGATGTCCTCCAGATTGTATAGAAAGCGTTTTAAAATAATTTTTTACTTCATCTTTCATTCATAATTTTTTTTATTTCATCCGAAAAGTGCTAATAATTGTGGAGATATGGTATATACCAAACTATTGATCACTGAAATATCTGTTCATAAATAAACATCCTAATGCTTAGTATTCTTTTATAATTAATGATATCCAAATTGCAGTAATACCGTTTTTATAGAAATTTGTCTAATGTAATGAGATTCTATTCAAACTATTTAATTACCATTCGATAAATCAATCCGTAAATCGAATTACACTACTCTAGGTACAATATTGATAGGATACGAGTGGAGCAACATTTCATTTCTAGTTGATGATTTTTAATTATTCGTCATGTAGCATAATCTACATTCGTATGCGTATTTCTGTCACATAATTCCTCCCTTCAATTTAGCTGATTCGATTTTTCAATTATCATCCACTTAAAGAAATTATCATGGATACTATTTTTTCACAAACCATCCGAATGGTTTATCATTGAAGAGTTACAGATGGTAAAGCTATTGATTCGCGAACTAGCTATTCAAGGGTAAAAAAACATCCCCTTTCTTTTCTTTTTTTATGATTACTGACTTCCGCACTATATCAAGCGGTAGTTCCGAAGTCTTGTGGGTAATAAAAAACTTATTCTTATGCTTTATTCTAATTCAAGAAACCAATAAAGATATCTACTAGTCATATTCTTCTTATCTGGGTTCTATATGCGAAGGGAGCGATGTTTATATCTTAAAATTTCAAATATCTGAACTTTTATCCATTTGATGAATGAATTTACCTGAATAGTTTTAACACTGTAGTGTACAAACCCTATTGGATTCGCTCACATCAATGTTAAACTATGAAGAAAATTTGTCTACTATTTACAACTACATAAATGCCTATAATCCTATAAAAATGGTATTTCCAGATAACCTGAACTTTTCTGCACCTTGCAACAGGATTCATTTTAAAAATATCTAACACTGAAGGAATTGATGAGCGTTTAAAACACCTATACAAGATTTTTCTCCAAAAAATATAAATTATAAAATGCTTGCATTTCTTTAAAACGAAAAAAGCTCCAGGGTGTAAAATTTCTTTCTCCTTTACGGATTACGATTTTTTTTAAAAATCTTTTAATCTGAGTCGGCAATCCTTGGACACATTTTCTAGATAGGTTAACATTCAATGAGCAAATCCTATAGTGTTAGTACACAGTAGCAAATTTTTTAATAAAAGTGGGGTAAATTAAAATCGTTACATTATTTGTCGAATATTATTATATTTGTCGATATATATTTGTCAAATAATCGTTATATTATTTGTCGAATTTAATTTTTTTTCCATTTAATTAAACAGAAATATATAAGTTTTAATTTTGATACACCATTTTTAAAAATATTAGTTTAAAAAAAAATATTTAGATGAAAAATTACAAAAAAATTTATGTAACTTATTTTTAAAAAATCATATTTTCAAAAGCAAATATTTTTTTCAAATTTGCTGAATCAAAATTAAAGTAAAATAGTTGTAAAAGACATGTTACAAGTTTCAAACATTTATCTTTAACGGTTCTTGACTTATAACGACTTAAAGACGAGAAAAGGGGAAAAGCCCATCATGAAGAATAACGCACTTACAGATTTAAATAATGATTAGCTACTATTAGAATGCTGCAAAAAAATACTAATTTCTCCTGTTCTAATTAAGATAGCAACATTATATAAATGTCATTTTAAGCGTAAAAGAACACAGAAATTTTTAATGCAATAAAAATGTTTTCGAAAATTCGAACAATATTGTGTCCTAGACCCCCTTAACTGCTGTTCAAGATAAATAATTCGAAATATATGATATTTTTCATAGTTGCTGTCTAACACTTAAAACGAACAGAAAGTTTCGCTGTGCGTAGAGTAATTTGATACCTTATAATAATTCTGTGTTTGCTGAGCAAAGGGTGTTAAGTCCAAAATGGGCTAAATTGAGTTATCAAACCAGGCATGTTTGAAAAATCAAGGGCTACTGCAGGGTACAGATAGCTAAGTTCAATTCCAATCCTAAATATTTTTGTTCATCATGGAAAATTTGGGATATGTGACACAAAACACAAACATGTTAGTGTTAAAGGGGTTATGTCTCAATCAAGGACTTAACATTCTTTACTCAACAAAAATAAAATTAGAAAATATTACTTTAAAAATAATTGCAAGATAAAAAGAACTTTTTATATACAATGTTTTTTAATTTTCTGTTAAATTATATAAACTTGACAATTATATGTATTAATAAATATATTTTTAAAATTTTTTGATGAATTATCCCATCAACTTGAAAGAAAATTAAGTTAATTGGAAGTTAACTTGCATATAACTTTTCGCTCCCATTCCGGGCAATAGATGGCTGCACCAGTCTACAAAACAAAATTAACTGAAAATAACTGAAAATTAATTTAATTCTGCTTAAAGATGGCTAAACGTATGTAAAAATGCACTATCATCGTGTTCTGAGCTATTCTGAAAGTTTCAAATGCCTAGGTAGTCGGGAAGTTAGTTAAAAATCGATTGCAAGATTTGTACTTGACAAACATATACACAAACACACAAACAAGAAAGCAAGTTAATAAAAACATGGTAAAAATTAAATTAAACTTAAAAAAACTGTCTTTACAAAAGCTATTTTATTTTTAATCCCATTTTCCGCAAAACTACGATTTTGGACTTGACACTCTTTACACAACAAATTCAGAATTATTAATCAAAATTCAATCAAACTGACCATTTAGGGCTGTTCTTCAAACTGATGTGCTATGACATAGTAGGGAACCATGAGATCGGCCTGGGGTACCGCGAGATTTTTTATGGTTCCAGTAAACCGGAGGCGATATCTAAGGGGCTCGTACCTCCTTCCACTCTCTCTGACGTGCTAAAAAGTGATTACCAGCCGGTGTGCCGTGACGCTTTAGAGTGCCGTGAGATAGGATGTCCCGCCTTTTTTTCATTTAAAAATATTACTAGGCTTACTTAAAATAAATATGAAGTTGAATTAACGGCTCTCATGCCAGACAGATTGCAACACAAATCGATGTCTGAGGGTAAATTAGCTACCCTGAAGCCCAATACTGTTAGATGTAAAACATTGGGGTTCTAAGCATATATCGCTGGTCTCACAGTGAAAGTTAAATCGAATATTTCGAAATCTGATAGGTTAAAAAAAATCTGTGAAGCAATTTGCAAACCTAATTTTCCTTTTCTTAGTTTCATGTGAGATAGGAGTATTGCGTCCATCATAATTTTTTAGATATTGGAACCTTTTGTAGTTATTGACTAAATTTCTCTGAATAGTTTTTCATTGATAGTATTTTGGGTTATTGGACTATTCATCCTCACACTACTATTTATAGGAAAGTTTACCTTTTTCTTTGATATCTTTCACAGTTACTACCTTTCAGGTAAGACAAATCAAAGTCTGATGGGTAATTAGAAACATATTTTAATGAATCATTCACAAATTTGCTTTGCGATGTATAACCCTAATTGTTCATTTCTGGGTTCCATTAAGAAAGGAGTATTAGTTTCATCCTAAATTGTAAGATGTCTGTACCTTCTATAATTGTTGACTGAATTCACCTGAACAGTTTTTCATTGACGGTTATTTGGATTATTGGACTATTCATCATTCAACTAAAGATTTAAGGAAGATTTAAACTTTCCTTTGATTTCTTTCATAATAACTGCCTTTCAGGTAATATAAATCGTAGTCTGATGGGTAATAAAAACATTTTTGAATGATTCATTCACAAATCTTTGAAGCTATGTTTTACCCTACTTGTTCTTTTCTGGGTGCCATATGAACCATCGTCTAAGTGTTAGCTTAAATTTCGATGAAGCAATACGTAAATTTTACTGTTTTCTAGGTTCTAATGTAACTGAAATATTATTTTAACCTTTAATTACCAAATATCGGAGCCTTTTAAAGATGTCGATTGAACCGATCTCAACAGTTTTTATCACTTGACAGATTTTGTAGATATTGGACTTCTGTATTCATCTTAGAACTGGCTACCCGTGGAATATTTTTCCCATTTTGTGATTTCTTCCATAGTTGTTTATTTCATAGTTTTGATTTCTTGCATATTATCAAGATCAAATGAAATTTTTTAAGTGTGTTAGTTATAAAAAACCTTGTTATAATCTTTAATTAACAACTGTAGGCAGTAATCTGTAAATTTTATTGCTCTTTCCTAGTTCTTAAATGGAAGTATTGTTTTAATCATAAATTTCATTGGAGAGATCTGAGTCCTTTCAATTTCCTTGATTGTTGGTTTTTCGCTAGTATGCTTTATCTATTTTGTTCTCATGTCGCTACTCTATAAATTTTCCTTTAAGGTATACGACTACTTTCGGAGCAATTTTTCAAAAACTGTACACTAGATGTGTATAACTCGCTGCGGCCCGCGACGAACATTTTTGCGGCCTGGCCAATATATTGGCACACAATAATATATAATAAAATAACCGATGGAGAATTATTATAAGATAGGAAGAATTCGCTAAATGTTTTTTTAATGATTCTCTTGTTTGCTATTATTAAACAAAATGCATATATTTAGGTTGAATATACTGTAATTAGGTAATTAAACCTACGTTTCTAATAATATTGATATTTTTTGAGGCCCACCTATAGTTAAACCTTGTTTGTTTGGCCCATGGTAGCCTTTGAGTTTGACACTACTGCTGTACACAAATTTCTGTCTTATTTATCGAAGGAATATAACACCAAAATACGAAAATAATGAAAAAATAGACAATAATTATGCAACTTTTTACCAAATTGGGGAAATTGGGTCGAAACTTTTGGGTCAATATTTTACAAAAACGGTTCTAGCTATTAAAAACAAAACAAAAAATTATGCATGTAACATTAATTTATTTTTGTCATATGTAAGCAAGTACCTCCTGAGAGGAATAACGTAAAAGATAATCGATATCTCGAAATGAAAAAAATATATAGATCATTATATGCAATTACATGTAAAATTTTAGTAATTTCGCATGAGATTATTTTATAAATGCGGCTATAAATCGACAAATAATATACGTAGAACCAAATCAGTAGTTCATGACATTCTTTGTAATATTAAAAACATGCGTGAACATTTCATTGATATATCATGGTTAGATTTTGAAATATCGAAATAGTTGTTCTCGCTTTTTTATGAAAAACAATTTCTTTAGAAAACACTATTAAATTTTTCCACTTGTACTGAATATGATAGCTAATGCTCATCTTAAAATCCCTCTCGTTTCATTTCTAAGTGTCAGGGAGCATACTCACACATTTTCAATTGGGATATATCCCCATTTTGGGATCTTCAACAGGAAGTGAAGATCATTAGAGACTTTGCGCAGGAGCTCGGACATGTGGTTGCTTTTGAAACGATGATATGTAAATGAATGAAAACGGTGATTAAACGTCACCTGCTGTGGCCGTGCACTGATTTGGCGACGGGAGACAACGCTAATCGGTTTTTGACCGAACCCCACGGGCTAGCTAGAAAAATTCAGATGAATCAGTTGGTCAACCGGTGTGAGGACGTCTTCTTTCCCTTTTCTCTCGCTCCATGATTGTAAATAGATTTAAGGAGCTATGGCTCTATACCATTTATAATTAATGTATGTCATAATTAGCATGTTTTAATTATTTAGTAATCATTTAACCAAGACTTATTCATTTTAATAAAGTTTTGTGTTTCATTGTACCTAATGCATCACCTGCATTATTTAGCAAATGGCATGAATCCAAACCAGGATTAACATCCCCTATATGATCTGCAAGGTATACATAAGATTCGATTCACAAGAATCGAACTTTTGAGTGAATGAATTAAAGAAGCTGCTTGAGATATGCTAATTTTGGCATACGCGCTTGGTATAAATACCATGCAGCTTGATTAAAGAGAAGGGGGTGTTGTTAAGGTTGATAGATAAGTGAGAGGGAGCTACTAGGTAAGCAGTTCCAGGTGCTATCCTGCGGTAGTGCTTAGGGGGCCCAAAGTTTACGTGGCAGTACTGCTGGTTTGAATCTTTGCTGGTTTGTGAGTATTTGCAAAAAGTATTTTTATTGAATGCTAATATATATATTCCGTACAAGTAGTACGTATGCTTATTGCTGTAAAAGCAAATTCTATATGTGCAACGAATTCAATAAACATTGTTTCATGTATAAACTGTGTTTGTATCAAATTCATTTAGAGTGCCACTTCAAATTATATACACCCAAGTGCGGGTAGAAGTGAGCTATATATTCTCTATAGATCTTTTAAGTCTGATATTAATTATAATTGAGGCATTGGCATTGAAAAGAGGGTAAGTGTCAAAATTTCCGAAAAGTATTTTTTCACTGATACAAGGGTTTGTTCCAAGGCTAATGGCGTTGTAAAGTAGGTAAGGGCCTAGCTACTTTGGTTTAGTTCTGAGCTAGGCACTTACCTTCTTTTCAACGCCAGTAGCCTTGGAACAAACCCTTGTATCAGTGAAAAAATATTTTTCGGAAATTTTGCCACTTACCCTCTTTTCAACGGGAACGATTGAATTTTGTTTCAGAAAGGGTAAATGTGTAACGGAAACCCTAAAAATGATGCGAAACGTGTACGGAAATGAAGCTGTTTCAGTGGTACAAGAATGTGTTTCATTGGTACAAACGCTTTCGTGAATGTCGGGAAAACGCGGAGGATGAGCATCGTTGTGGAAGACCGGTGACGAGCTGTTCATCACCGAAATCGAAAAAAATTCCGTTGCAAAAAATTAAAGTTTAACAACGTCACGCCTCAATTATTTATAAGATTAAAGGAGCGTTGCATCATATGGATCGTACAGAAAAAAATAAAAGTATATTTAGAAACAGGAATTTACAATCTTTAAAAAAAAAGGAATAAAAACAATTTCGGAATTTTCGTCAAAATCGACGTTTTAAAGGTAGCCGAATACTTTGATTTAGTTTAATTTTACTTTTATAGATGGTTTTGACGAAAGGTTTTGACTTGAATTGTAAATCCTGAACTATAAATAGTATAACTTGTTGGGAAAAACAAATGTGTTTCTATCTTTGGACTACTTTATCATTTCTGCTTTTTCCTTTCCACAAGTTAAGATTTTAACTAATTGTTCCGATAATAACAAAACAAACAGTTTCTAATCATTCATTGCTGAAACGGTGAATTGATGGATGAATTTAATCATTTTTTTCTGGTCCCAGTAAAAGAGTGTTAAAATACTTTTTCCTTTAAATTGTTCTAAAAAAATTCGGAGTTTCCAGAAAGTCTTGATTTTTAATCAATCAAGAGAGAACCTATCTAATTCATCCTCACCATTCATTTACTTGAATAACGCAATTCGATCTAGTTGTTTCTTTGCTTTTAACAAAAGTCGGCATCATCAAGATCATTCCCACTTCAAAAAAAATCGTGTGACCAATCGTAATATCGAGCAATTTTTCTGGGTATGAAGTACTAACTATCCTGTATTCAAGAAAGAATATCCTCATTTTTGGGTTTCATTCATACAGCTGCCTTCTAGATAAGAGAAGCGGAGCTTTAAAATGGTTTCAACTACATAAAAAGAAATTTTTACCTTATCATTTATTCAACGTTCGATTAATCGATTTGCTATTGGAGATAGTTATTCCCTTTATTCTGGCTTTAATATGTGAGTGAGAATTTTGTTCTAAAAGAACCTTCTACAAATTTCTTCTACGAATGGTTTCTTTTCTTTTTCTGATAATTTACGTGCATAATTCACGTGCATAACAACGAAATAAATTGATCAAAAATATATTAAAATACAGTAAAAGATAAAATTTAACCACTAGACAAATTGAAATGAAAGTTTTTGAAGTATTTATTTCAAATTAGTATGTTTTATGGATATTAAACATACAAATTAATTGCATACATTGACCGTTGTATTTAATTTGAATATTTTGTTCTACATTATTTTGCCTATAAAAATATCCATTACGATTTTTTATAAATATATTTTTTGAATTTTGGGGGCATTAATTGCATACATTGACCGTTGAATTTAATTTGAATGTACTCCGCAGCTAAGCACGAGTATTCAACTAATAATACATAAAAATGCAATTCCCGTAAACTTTTTATTAATTAGAAAACATAAAATATATCAAGTCAACAAAATTAAAAGTTTCTGAACGTTAAGTTCATGTAAAAACTGATAACTGCATAGTCTAAGTACATTTAAAAGGCATTAATTGTCAGTTCATGTAAATTTTTTAGTTGTTGAGAATCAATTAATTATTAATTATTGAATATCCCAAATAAATTAATAGTATTTGGATGTTTAGCCCCTTTACGATGTTATAGGAATTAATTTACTGGTAAAGAAAGCCAACTGAATTAAAATGGATCTGTTATATATTTTATATTCAACAAGTAACACATGCATTATAATTATAAGTCTCTTAAAGTGTTACATTACAAATATAATTTTCTGTCACATCCACGTTGATAATCCCCTAACTGTTGCAAATTTTAGTCATTTCCTGGTTCTTTGGCTAGAGTTGAATAATCACATTGAGTGAATAGCTGTTATCACATTTTACAAATAACACATTCTACATGACTACATTTAGACCCATTGCTCTAAATAACAGGTTCGAAGATATTTAGTAACTTAATTGCATAACTGATTAACTCCAAACAACTATTAAGCAGGTGATTATGGACTTGTGCATTGGGAGATCTATAATTCACTATCCGATAGTTGGCTGAAGATATTCGCATATGAATTTACAATTTAATCTTTTGAAATCTGTTACTTAACTCATGACTATCACTTCTCGATACGTATAAATTAACTATTTAACACTGATTAAGGAATAACCCGAAGCTGACGATAATTAATGTGTGAAAATTGAGTTTAAAATTCCTCTGTAACTTTTCAAATGGTACTCTTAAATTTGTTCTTAACGCCTAGAATTCATTTCAATGCATAGAAGAATTTAGAATTAACTTTTTCTAAGAAGTAATTGCAAATATGTCTAGAAAATAATTATTTCAATAAGTATAAATATATAACCTTATGGCCTATTAAAGTAGGAATATATATATATATATATATATATATATATATATATATATATATACAGAGGCTGTTCACACATTATTTAGACGATGTATATTGTATTCACAAAACTAAATTACATAAAATTCTTGTGTTTTAAGTGTTCTATTTGACATCCCTTATTCTGAACTATCTTTCGACACCGCAATTTCCAGGATAATAATACCTTTTGAAGTGTCAAAAGACGTATTCTATCCCATTCCTCCTGAACAGCTTTCCAGAGTCCTGTAAGGGTTTTGGGACGACGTTTGGATAATGCAGATTTTAAAAGTCCGAAAGCACAAAAATCCATAGGTGATACAGCGGGAGATTTAGTAGGTATATCAGTGAAGGGTATGACCTTGATACCAGTTTTTTGCTCCATTTCTTTTAGGAAATTTACAGTGGATTTCGATGTGTGACTGCTAGCTTTGTCCTGATGGAGTCTCACAGATTGATGGCACTGTGGGTAAAGCGATGGTATTTCATTCAGAAAAATTGGCGATAAAATATGTTCCTGATAGTATTTAGAGTTAATCTTGACATTTTTTTCCACTCTCTTTGAATTTTAACTTGTCATTATACGAAAAACCAGCAACAATCATGAATCCCTTAGAAAAACTTTCTTTCGATTCTTTGAACCATGTACTTTTCTACCCTTTTATGATAATAAATGGCTCTTTTTTTGTTGCAATCATTTAAATACACTCATGATTCATCTATCGTGACAATTGTTTTCCATTTTTCTCTGGATAAGTGTTTCTCATATAGAATTCTGCAGCGTGTCCTGCGTTCAGCGATATGATTTGGAAGAAGACGATGCACATTGCGTTTTTTCGCTTTCTTAAGATTTAAATCAACGTTTATCATTTTGTTTACAGTGGACACCGAGCATTTTAATGATTTTGCAGCTGTCCTTTGACTAGGGGGATTTTCTTTTAACATTAAACAACGTACCTTTGCAATAGTCGAAGATGTCCGTTTTTTCCTTGGATACTTGTTTGGAATTTTTGTCCCACTTGAGGCTCCAATTTGACGTTTTTTTCCTTTCTTGTTGACGATATTACCTATCGACGCTTTAAATATCACAAAACCATGACTCTCACATCGTTTTTGGATAACGGAGTATGCATATTTCTCTTCGGAAAGAGCATAAATGTAGCCTTCGAACCACTGCTTTGTTAAAAACGCCATTTTGAATAAAAACAAAACTTTCAAGCAGTAGACGATAATTTTGACTTTTAAAAACATAGTACAATTGCAATTATTTCTTTTGCTGCAAACGATTTTTTATTACCGCTTACCAAAATCGTCTAAAAAATGTGCGAACAGCCTCTGTATATATATATATATATATATATATATATATATATATATATATATATATATATATATATATATATATATACACACAGCAATAGTTCTAGTTTTGCTGAAGCCCTTGAAGTAATTGTTGCTGTTTCTAATTCCCCCTGGATGGCGAATTAGAAACAACAAGTGCGTCTTAGCTAGTTGCTACCTCAATTTTGAGCGAGCACCCGCAAAGGGCGAAATCTGGGGGGACCGTACCCTCTCCCAACCTTTTTGACCTCATAGAGTGACGTTGAAGTCTTTTATTGTTAAAAAAAACATTCTGCTCCTATTCAGATTTTTCAGGGTTTCGAAAATCTCCGGAACAGGCGAATTTGTACAGCTGTATTTCTGGAACCCTAATTTCATAATAACCCCGTCCCATTGCTACGAATGCAAGTAACACTTTTTATTCTTTGTTTCTTAACACGTAATAAATAGTCAGTTTGTGTCGCTGCTAACGAATTCGCATGGAAGAAAATGCTAACCACCTGCTAAATGGTTGCGTTGTTGCTGTTCCTTATGCTCCCTGGCCAGAAATGTATTCCTGACCAGGTCCATGTACGCTTTCGAGCAGAGGGGGCTCCGGTTTATAATGTATCCACAAGGGTTGGAGTCCTGTTTAGCTAGTTTCCATCTCAATTTTGAACGAGCACCCCCATGGGTGGCATCTGGGGGGATCGTACCATCCGCACCCACTGACCTGAAAGAAGGACTTTCCGATGTACGGATTTAACGTGCCAATATCCGGCCAAGACAAGAAAGTATTTAATGGGACAAGGGACCTGCAATCTTAAATTTTATTATTCTTAATTTCTAGCTCTATATACAGAATGAGAATAATTAATATTTTTTTTGACTACTTTGAAGATCATTTTAATTCAAAATAAGGATTTTTTTTTTGTAGTATAATGGATGTATTACAATTTTTTTTTTTAAATTCTAACATTATTCAAAATGTTCCATGCTCATTCTTCATTATTTAAAAACCTAAATGTTTTTTTTAATATAAGTTTATAATAGGTTTATAAACATAATTGTATAGTGATTTTTTTTTCTTGTATGAATCTAAAGTCTTAAATAACTTTTTTTTTAATTTTACCTGCTATTTTTTTGTGTTTGCACCTTTTTACTTTATTTCAGGGTCTATCAATTTGAAAAATAGTTCGGGTTTCTAAGAACGGTGCACAGTTTTATGAGAAACACTTCCATTAACAATCCTGAGAAATTTTTAAGAAATCTGAAAAAAATTAATGCGCTTGGAGTATTTTGAAAAAATTTTGTATTTTTGAAGAATTTTTTGAAAAACAAGTATTATTCTTCCACAAAATACTTATCTGTGAATACTATGAGAATTCAGAGAAGTAAAAAATCATATAATCATACCCCTGTGGAACATTGAGTAAAATATAGAAAATTTTAAAAACGAAGTTTAAGGGGTCCCTTGTCTCCTTAACGGAGCTTGTCTGGTTTTAATCCAAGCACCCTCAGTACCGAAGGCCAACACGTTACCGCTGGGCTACCTCTGGCCCTAAATGGTTGTAACAGCATTTATAGCAAGAACAGGTGTATAAATATACTATATTCTTCATAAAATATTTTTAGCCTTAAAAGATATTTCTTTAAGGGAGATACCTCTAAATTCTTCTGCATTAAAAAAAGAGAAAAATTAGATATAAGGGTATGTAATCGAATATGAAGGTTCTAGTTGGATCAGTTTGGGTGTAAACTCTACAGTAGGTTAATCATTATCATTTTCAAGTAATCACTTAATATATTTAATACGATTTATTTGTTCGTGTCGATTTATCATAATCATTCGTAAATAACTGGTTTAATGGGATTTATTTTCCAAACACATAAGCGATTGCTTTGCGCAAAGTACTCTTTAGTGAATTTCCGATGTCCACACACATACTGAGAGAGCACTCAATATGTGTTTAGAAATCTATAATCCCTAATTATAATACAGTTGGTGTAAGTTAAGGAGTTATGCAATCACACTACAAAATAGCTTTAAATCTGTTATTTACTATAAGACAACGAGTCTAAATGGAGTCATGCACATCGAGGAATTTATGAACTGTGATATCAGCAGTTCACTGAAAGCGATTACCATTCCAAGCGCCAAAATTAGGAAGTAACAGATATTTGTAATAGTTAAGGCTATTCTGATTGCGTTTGTCAGAGTAAATTATGTTTGCAAAGTAACGCCTTAAAAGTATTAGTAATCCAAAGCATTTCAATCAAACATTCATGTCCAAATAGATAAATACATCGTGATTTTTTAAATTTCGGTGTGCGGAAAAATTGTACAGGGTTATTGTTTTGATAGTTAAGGTTTTTCAGTTTACAATGTTGTTCTGAAATTGCGTGTTAGAGTAGCCGATGAAGGTATTTATTTATTTTTTAACTAAGTGATAATCAAGTGGTAAGATATGTAAATGAAATGACACACATGTTCGATGTTTAAAATATCGATTAATCATGCACTGGTCGAGTATTAAAAAAAAATGCAGGCATGAACGCATGGAGTCTGATAAACGCCAAACTAGCTTATTTAGGTTTTAGGTTTTCTAATTGTAAAAATAAATATGTATATAAACAGGAAGTTAAAGTCATCATGGATGTAAATGAAAACCAATCACATTGTTTTAATAGTAATTTAATGTGCATTTATTACAATAAAATAAATTAAAGCAAACGGTAATAAAAGAATTTCTATGAGCAACTTTTAGAAATTAAAACCAATCAAACGGGAAAAAAATTATAAGCAATTTTAAAAATAATGCAAATAAAAAATATATATATATATATAGTTCTATTAGCAATTTTTGTAAATTTGGTGAAAGGCCAAATACAGGGTGTTTATAATTGAAGTTTCACTTTGAAAGGGTCATAAAAGGAAAATTACTGGACCAAAAGTTATCAAACTTGGTAATAGTTTAAAGGAGATCATGGGAAATTATTTTCAAAAACTCACCACCAGGGAGTAAATGGCGCTGTATGCAATATTGTTAAATGGAATAAGACATGAAGACATCGGTTTAAAATGTGTTTAATCGTTTCTGAAACGTGTTACAAAGCATGTTCAATTTGTCATTCGCCCTCGGCGTATTCCTCTTACTGAACGATACCTTTGCAAAGCGCGTCGTTCATTGCTATCGCATTCATAGTAACTTTTAACGTAAAGAGCACGGTTTTGCATGGTTAGAGACATTGTCGATAAGTAACAATGATAACTCTGACAAGCAGGCTCAATTTTATATGGAAAATCAAATGACGTGTAAAGCGCATCTGCATAAATCATTTGCTTCTTCCTGTTGTAAGCCAATTACAAGCCATTGCGGTTTTTCATAACCCCACAAACAGTTTCGTTTTAGAAACGATTAAAAACTTTTTAACCGATATCTTCATGTCTTAGGGCCGAACTCAAGATTTCAAAATTCACAAATTAGCTATCTGTAAGAAAACGATTTCCGGATTGCGCACAGTTTAAATGGTAATTTTGTTTAGGTCAATGTTTCTTAAGGGTATACAAAATGTTAAACACGTGCAAGAAAAGGTTAAGTTAGATTCTGACCCTTATTTCGTTTAACAATATTGCATACAGCGCCATTTCCCCCTTGGTGGTGAGCTTTTGAACTTTTTTTTTTGGCGGAAAAGAAACTCCCATGACCTCCTTTAAACTATTATAAAGTTTGATTACATTTGGTAAAGTAGTTTTCCTTTTCTGACAATTTCAAAGTGGAACTTTAATTACAACCAGCCTGTACATTAACTATTGTAAATAGAAAAAATTGGGAGATCCATTACAAAGCAATAGCTTGATTTTAATATAAAAAAATATGTGCATGTGGGCGTTGTTAGAAATGCGGAGTGACTCCTGCGAAAGTCCAAGTTTTTTTTTCCCCTTTATAATTTATGAGAACAGGGGACCTACAACCACGTTTTCTTTAAATTTCCAATTTTTAACTCTATATACAAAATTGAGAATAATTAATATTAATTTTTCTACTTTGAAGATACTTAAAATTCACGAATAAGTATTTTGTGGCAGAATAAAGCTTAATTTTCAATTTTTTTTCAAAAATTACAAGCATTTTTCATAATTCTCCTTGCGCATTCCATATCATTTAAAAACATTTAATTTTTTAACATAAGTTTAACATATATAAATAAACGTAACTGTTCACTGAATTTTATTTGTATGAATCAGAAGCCGTATATATATTTTCTTTTCTGCCGTATATTTTTGCATGGTTTTGGTTTTTTTTTCTTCATTTCATGGTCTATAAATTTCGAAAATATTTGTGATTTCAAAGAAGAAGGATTCACACTTTTGAGACAAACAGTTCAACTAACAATTCTAAGAAATTTGGACCAATTCAAAAGGAAATTAACGCGCATGGATCATTTTGGAAAATGATAGCATTTTTGAAAGAAATTTTAAAAAAATGTCTTGTTCTGTCCCCAAATACTTATTTGTGAATCCTAAGTGTCTTCAAAGTAGAAAAAATAATATCAATTATGCTCATTTTGTATGTTAGGATTAAAAGTGAAAAATAAAACAGGCTGAAGGTCCCTTTGTCCCCTCAAAACATAGAAAAATATATGAAAGGGAGTGAAAGATGGGTTATTTTTTTTACCCTTTTGAAATTTGATTTAAATGTGCGATAAATACGTGGATGAATATCATCATGAGATGAAAATCAGTCTTAAATTCAATCCTTTATGGTTATTTTTTGTCATCATTGTGATTTTATTCAAAGCATTTGTTTTCCTTTAAGGGGACAGTGGACTTTTAAAATTGTGAAATTTGCCCCAAAATTCGATTTTTTTAATTTTACTGAATTGTGAAACTACGGACGAGTAGGAATGTGTTGCAAAAAGAATTTTTAATTTCTGTGATTACTTTCCAAGTTATAGGCATTTGTATTTAATTTAGATATTATGCGGTTATTAAAAGCAATAACTTTAAATGTGTTTTTCTCAACATAAAAATTTTCATGTCATACGACTATTCAAATTGCTCCAGGCGCATTTCTAATTATCGTATTGCGTTGAAATTGAAGTTTTATATACTTAACTTTATATCAAATAAATCTTATTGAAAAAAATTATGCTTCGTAGCTCAAGAATTTCTAAATTTTGTACTTTAAAAGATGATTTATAGGTATTTTGCGTAATAAAAAGGGTGTTTTCACTATTACTATTTTTTTCTCTTTATATTTTTAATGAATGCTTAAAATAAGCAATATGTTTCATTGTTAGTTCTATAAGGTATCCTGTAAATAAGAATTACCATATTATATGCAGAAGAAATGCGCAGGGAACATTTTTAATTAGGCCAATTTTTGATATAATTAATAATTCATAATTCATAAATTATTAATATTTCATCATTAAATTTTAACCACTTTTACATATCTATGGTACTAATCACATATTCAAATTTCAAGCAAATCCATTGAAAACAAAAAAAATTAGATTTGAAGGTCCACTGTCCCCTTAAATCCTTTTAATTTACTCCTGTTAAACGGAATTCTCTACCTTAAAATATTACTTTGCACCAAACTTTAAGATTGTAGAAAACATATTATATTGTTTTAATAAAGAAAACAACCTTTTTAATGTGTCCGAAGTAAAACTGTTCCCATTTGCTCATGGACCAGTATTTTGTATGCAATGTACAAAATATAATTAAAACTAGCCACTGCGTGACCAGCATGGTCGCTTTTAGTTTTATATTTTGTTTTGCAAAACAACTCAACTGAAAGTAACATACGTAAGGAAGGTTACCATTACATGTCATCATAAATATACATTGTTAAGGGGTATTCTTTATAAGGCTGATTCTAAAACATCGTAATTAAACATTTGAATTTCCACTACTTCAGAACAGAATTAAAGATAAGACTGAGAAACCCAACACGAATGATTTTATAAATTACATCCATCTCTGTATGTACATTTTATCATTACATCAAATAAGAAATCATTAGGGAAAATTCTTTAACTTAAATAATGGGGTAAAAAGTCGCAAGTGCTAAAATATAGCGTGGATTATATCACTCTCTGTATGCACTATTGTTCACAATTCAGATATCTACACTTTATCATTACATCAAATAATAAATTGTTGGAAAAATTTCTTCACGTATAAAATGCAGTAAAAATTCAGCAAGTACTGAAAAAAGTGTAGAAAATTAACTATTACTGGCTGTCGGTTGCTATGCCATCGACGGTTAAGCCTAACCTAACGATCATTTACGCTCTCTCTTAATGAATTATTTCTCCTTCGCTTTCTTTCTTAAGACTGTCCCCAATTTTCACTTGATCGTGCAGCTCGCTGTGGAGAATTCCTGATTTCAGTGCGTAAATCCATGTTGACAGGCTGTTGCAAATTGTGAACGACCACTAATGTTTACAGCTAGTAGTTGCAGCCGTTGAAATTCGGAGTGTAGAAATATCGGCGATTTTTGTGCCGCATACCTACGCGTTTTATATATATAGATACCAATTTATTAAGAACTTTCCTAAAATTCTGGAGCTGTAGGTCTTTCCCTCATTTAACCCTCCGAATTCTAATTTCTATGTTTAATTCCATGAAATCAACTCATTTTGACTGTTTCTCAGTCATTTTTATCTATTAAACTGGTATTTATCAACTCAGTTTTAATATAAGCCATACTTCAATATATATATATATATATATATATATATATATATATATATATATATATATATATATATATTAATTAAAATTGTTGTTTCAAATGCATTTAGGGGTCCAATATACAGTGCAGGATCCCTAGTCGGCCACCCCTCTAAACGCCCATATTTTGTTCAGAGCCAATTATAAACTCCAGAGAGCCAATGTTATGGAAAAAATCTATTTTCAATGGCCACCCTTCAAAACGGCCACTTTTTTTCGAATTGATTGCTAGCGCGCTATAGAGAAGTTTCCCTGTACTTGTTTCTCGGTTTAAGGTTAAATAAGACTGAAAATACCCTGATGATGAAAAACACAAAAGTGTATTATTCTCCCCCCCCCCCTGAAAAAATCGTTTCGTATACAAGGCACCACTCTTAAAATCTTTGCAATACACAAAAAAATACTTAAAATAAAACTTAGAAACGATCTTAAAAAAACTTCTTACGCTATTTAACTATTTACTTTTAATTTAAATTTACTGAATTAAATAATTCTCACTCTTAATTATTATAGATTGTATTTTATTGGTTCTCATCTCCTTAATTTCACTTTAAATAATTTTTTCTACGTTTTAATTTCCTCACTTACTACATTTTCCTTTTACATTCGCTGTTTTACATAGATTTCTGTGACTTTAATACGAGTTTTTATTCCGTTTAAATTTCAAGAAAAAAACAGAGAGATTAAGGTACTAAAGGAAACGCAGATCTAAATTAAAAACTACCACATTACGCGAAAGTCAGCATGCTCTACTCAGAAATTTGTTTTTTAAATACCCAACTAAAATAAAATAAAAGCTATTTTACCATCGCTTCATAGACCTCATGCGTCAGTAAATTTCTACTCCTTTTTACCTTTTTTCAAGCATTGCCTAACGGTTAAG
Organism: Dolomedes plantarius; assembly: GCA_907164885.2. Taxonomy (NCBI): domain Eukaryota; kingdom Metazoa; phylum Arthropoda; class Arachnida; order Araneae; family Dolomedidae; genus Dolomedes; species Dolomedes plantarius. The sequence goes on from OU015503.1 coordinate 61,242,730, forward strand.
TAACATTGGTTTGTGCTTTAATGGAACGAGTGTAACAAGAAAATAAAACCATGACGTTGTGAGAAACAATTTTTAAATGACGCATAAATAACCATTTTCACTCTGAAATGGAGAAATATCGTCTAAAAGACTTCATGAAATACTAACTTTTGTTTCGAGTCTAAAAATGCAGGAAATTTAATTCGCTAAAAGAATTTCCTAGAGGCTGCAATTTTCCAGTCGCGTTGTTAAACATAAAACCATATTCAATGACACAATTTTCCAACTAAATTAAAAATATTTATATTATTTTCTACGATTTAATTACAGTTATGCTGCTAGTCTAATTTTTACTTGACTTTAGTTCATACACTTTTCAAAATCTATTAAAAAATGATTACTGTCTAAAAAGTACACTACAAATCAATCTTATAGACGGTAAAACAATGAATAAAAAGTAAAATACATTAAAAATTCAGTGACAAAAAAAAGTTTATGAATCGAAAGTAGATTTGCTTAAATATTGTGTAATTTGGTTATTTAAATACATGTTTATTGTAGAGTGACTGGAAAAACGTTTTCTTTTGGGACGTGGAATGATAAGTCATATTAAACGAACTGAAGTCCATTTATGATGATTTCTTTTTTTTTAATCATCTGTTAAATATCATTTACATAGTGCTATTTACAAATATACAAAACTGATATATAAAAAATCCATTATAAGGAATAATCTTTATGCATGGCCTTTATAAATATCTCTTTTTATATGATGTTCTTTATAAATCTCATTTATTTAGTTCTTTTTGTATATGATATTCATTATAAATCTTACTTATAAAGATACCTTTAAAAATAATCATCTATATAAATCTCATTTAAATATCTATCTTTAAAAATAAACATTTTATGAATCCCATTCTTGAAGATCAGTTTATCGATAAACATCTTTATAAATTATTATCATTTATAAAAATATTTTTAAAAATAAACATCTTTATAAATCCCATTTATAAACCTCATGTTATGAATATTCAGCTTTATTAATACTCTTTAAAAAGATCTCTTTGTGTATAATCAGCTTAATAAATCTCATTTATTAAGATTTCCTTGTAATTATTAAATCTCATTAAAAAATTTCCATACATACACCTTTATAAATGAAATTTATAAAGATGATTTTAAGTTAATATTATTTATAACAATGACACTATGTATATTAATATCTTTAGATTTATAAATTTTTGTGATCCATTAAATTTTAATATTTAAAACTTTTAAGAATCAAAAATCGAATAAAATAGTCAAAACAAAATAACCCAACAGCAAAATCATGTTGCAAAACATATATCTCATGATTTTGTCTCAACAAAAATATTTACTCGAAACGATACTAATAATGCGAGATTTTTTAATGAGAACTGTCGAATCACTCATTGGATATTTGCTTCAAAACCGAAGAAGAAAACTCTTGAATCTTGCAAACAAATAACTACTCGTAAATAAAAAGATTCTTTCGCTCGAGTGTGAACTCTTTTAGAATTAATAGCACTTAAGCTCCGTAGAAGAACCGATTTCTTTTTGTACCACTTTTCTTTTATTTCAGGGCAATACAAATGCCGCAAGAAAGAATTAATTAGATTTTTTTCTCGAGGGATTACTTTTATTTCCGATCCGGTCTTCAGTCATAAACAAATACAAATATTTAAACTCTCTTTTGATAAATTCGTGATTAAACCTAGAGAAATGACTGAATAGAGAAAATTTCTGGATTTCGCATTTTTTTGTGATTTTTCTTTGTTGGAGGATATACTGGATAACAATGAAAATTTCATTAGACTCATTTACCTAACATAAATTAAAGAGAAAATAATTACATTTAAAGGAAATTAGAATACATATTAAATTTTTTTTCGAGATTTGTATGAACTGTTCAAAAGTCTAAGCATTTTTAAATGTGAATATTTAGCGGTGATAAAAACCTCTCTTAGACATGTTTCAAACAGGAATTTGAAATAGCATGTAACTTGAATAAATATATATATTTAATGGTTGTGAAGTTTCAAAACACCAATTCCATGAGTATAATAAGACTATTTACAGTTTCATGAGATGGGTTCGTCAGACATGTTTCGATCAATAATCACGGAAGGCAGAAGTTAAATTGCAGTTTGACGGCTGGTAGAAGAGTTTATTAATCTTTTATCAATATACGACAGAAAATAACGTAAAAAAATTTATCGTTTTCGAAAATAGATAATTAATAATAAATAAAAAATGATAAATAAGAAATAATAAAAAATAAATTAATAATTAATAACAAATAGCAAATTACAAAATATTAACGAATAATAAGTTCTAGACAGTAAAAAAAATAAATAAATTTTTAAAAATAATCTTAAGTGAATAGTACACGAAAAATAAATTATAAATAAATAATTCCTAAATTAAGAAAGAATAATTAATAATTAGATCATGAATAAAAAAAATAATACGAATAGGCAAGTAACCTATGGTTTTTCCTTAAGAACTCTCTAAAATGCCTAAGAACTTAGAGAGAATGCTCGATCGTTAACTTTTAACGACCTGAATTGTTTAACTAAGAGACATCTTATAGAAATTTTGAGATAAAGGGCAGAAAGACATTAGGCTTTCAACTACTGGCGTAAAAAGAAATTAGGACTCTTAGCTTTGAATTTATGATTATTTAATTCTACTAGGAAAAGATCACAACCTTTATAGAATATGAGATATACTCGAATGCATTACTATTTCTTTAAGCAAATAAAGCTGCAAATTGACTGAAGTCGCAAGACTAAATAAAACTTAAAACTTCAATTGATATAAAGATATTGTGGCAACTTCCCGAAGTAGCTGGTCAACTGTATTTTTTTAGTCACCAATAAAACAATTTACAGAAAATTTGCATTAGGGATATTTTTCCAACGTACGAATGATAATGAAGGGTAAACCTAGAATGCCCATAAGCAGAAGATTTTTGTTTTAAGTTGAACGTCGTGAAATATAGATTCAAAAGCATTTTTTTTTTGTTTATGTAGTTAAATTGCTTGAAATTTCTTTCTAATTTTGTTACGATTTCCACTTCTATTCCATCAAAATCAGGAATTATTGACTTTTATATGAGAGCTCATACCTTAAAGTAACTTTGAAAGCGGGCATGAAACCTTATTCCTACACAAGATTCTTTTGAGAATATTTTCTTTGGCTTCCTTGATCTTCAAATTCATTTTTAACAGTTTACTCAAACCTCTAAGTTAGTATTAACAAAACGTCCTCGTCAGACGTTCTTAGAAACTTTTCAAAAACCAAACTAGAGGATAGAATAATTCGTTACTTTTGCTTTCCAAACTGAAAAGGATTAAAGAAAAAATTAAACATTTAGAAGTATACTTAAAATGTTCATTAAAAAATTATACCCTCGGGTTCCCATATTTAGAAACTTTTACCTTGGCTTGGGAAAACTTGTCGTGTTACACTTTGCTCATACTTTCCATTGAGTTAAAGAACCATCGTAAGAGACCTCCCGGAAATTTTCCAAGTTACAGCCACGTAAACTGCAATTAATTAAAATGACATAAAATTTTCTGAGAATTTTTTTTTTTGTTTCTAATGTAAGATCACTCTATAAATTAAAAAAGAACAAATATTTTTTACTACTCGTAGTAACCAAGGTCAGAAAAATATATAGCCACAAACTTAAAAAAAGGAAAACCCCTATGGCCAACAATAAGCCCTAAATTTCGGTAAGTCTCTCGCAAATGGTAAAATACAAATCTTATTACAACATTTATATTTGCAAATTAGAAACAAAGATAAAGACATAAAAAGGGTAAAGCAGTACGTATGTGTACATCTGAAATTAACTAACACTTCACTCCTTCATTATCTAAAGCAGCGATTCTCAACCTGTGGGGTGAGCCCCCCTCCCCTAAGGGGGGGGGGCGCGAGCATATCCAAGAGAAAATATTATTTAAAAAAATTATTAACTGACTGAAAGGAAAGCAAGCACACACACACATACAAAGCAAAATGCATTTTGAGATAATATTTAGAAATTAACTTATTAAATTAAAACAACTTAGTAAATCAAAACCTTCTTAATCAAAACTTACTAAATTAAAAACAAATTTAATAATTATTAGTGACTTCCTTGGACTTGTCTTGCAAAGCAAAGTTTTTCGAAGGAAGGCTTAATATTACAAATAGACACTCTCAGTTCTTTTTCTATATTTAGCTGATATCTATATTTTGTCTTCAAAGAAGCTACCGCAGAAAATCCAGTTTTACAAAGGTAGGGTGTTGAAAATGGTAATAGAATGCGAAATGCCCTTGTTTTTAGTGCAGAAAACTCATCATCTACTCCTGCCCAAAATTCAAAGAGTGATTTATTTCTAAATTGTCTTCTGGTTTCGACACTTGTCGTAAAGTCTATGAAGGTTTCTTCCTCGGCAATTGAGAACCCTACGAGAATATTATGAAATGGATACCTAACACACTCGTAACTTGCTATCAGTTTGTCGTCAGCAAGAAAATACTTTTTAAAATTCTTTGCCAGCATAGCTAAATGATTTTCAATGGTTACAAAAACAACTTTTACATGTTGTTATTCAGCCTTGAAAGTTTTAACACAATCATTCATATTTGCAAACATTGTTAGGTTTTATTCTTTAAATTTCTGCTTCACAATTGCAATTTTCTACAAGAAACATTAACTTTATCACTTGTATACAATATATGTGTATTTGATCCTTGGAGTTGAAGATTCAAGTTATTTAATTTCTCGAATATGTCGACCAAGTAGCTCAATTTCATCACAAATAAACCATCACGAAAATTCTCGACTTCCGGTCTGTTTTCCTGTTCTAGGAAAATGGCGCTTCCTGCTCTTAATTCATAAACACGTTGCAATAATTTCCCACGTGCTAACCATCTTGCCTCGCAATAAAATAGTAACGCTGAATGTACTGCATCCATGTCTTTACAAAGTGCGGAAAAAATTCTTGATTTCAGGGGTCTCATTTTTATATAATTTACTACGGTTACAATCGTAGTTAACACAATATTCAGACCAAGACTCATTTCTTTGGAAGCCAGCTTCCCTGTGGATCATGCAATGTGTCCAGACGCACTGTGGCGATTTTTCTTTTACAAGTGCTTGTATACTTTGGAATCTTCCGGACATTGAACGAGCACCATCGGTGTATATTCCAACGCAATTTTTCCATTCTATGTTTGTCTTGTTCATAAAATCATTTAAGATAGCAAACAATGCGAGTGCTGTTGCTTTGAATTCTATTGGTTTGCAGAAAAATAGTTCTTCTTCTACTGGCATACCATCACAAAATCGAACATAGGCAATGAAATGCGTATCTTCATTAATGTCTGTTGCCTCATCAAGCTGTATTGAAAACAATTTATCACGCAACTTCGAGAAAAGCTGACACTGTACATCTTCAGCTATATCACCAATTGGACGGGCAACAGTATCATTTGAAAGAGGTATCGACTACAATTGTTTTGCAAAATTATCTCCAAACATAGCTTCTACAATCTCAACTGCTGCTGGCAAAATAAGCTCTTCACCAATGATGTGAGGCTTTTTACATCTGGCTATTTTATATGAAACTTTGTAAGAGACAATTAAAGCTTTTCATTCACAGAAAAAGTTTTTTTTAATGATTTTTGCTTTTCATATGATTTTAATTTTAATTCGAAGAATTCTCTGGGTTGTCACTATGAAGGCAACATTTTTGAGCAATCTGCCGCCAACATTTTTGAGCAAATGACACACAGGGGCATTTCTTCTACATTTACTTCAGAACTAGTAAACCCAAAATTTAAGTATTCTTGAGAATATTTTCTTGATTTTATTTTCGGAACCACGCTCGTCTGTGAACTTGTTGATGCTTGATTATCGTCTACTGCTCGCTTACGCCCGCTTAAAAATGTATCCATGATTCTGCATAAATTTTCTGCCGTAAACACATTCACGATAGATTCGATAGCGATAGAAGGATCGACTCGAATGAGACTTGATGGACTTAAAACTGTCGTTATCGGACATTCTCCTTCTCCCGATGAGAAAACATTTTCTCACATCTGCGCATACTCGAGACGGCATCTTGTCAACATTCTAGAATGGTCGAGACAAATCGGAACTTCTCGCAAAACCGCGAAAAAGTCCGACTTGGTAGATGCAAAAGCAATAAAACAGCACCGGATTCTTGTTTTGTCAATGCTGAGGATCGGTGTTTCCAAATGTCAATAAATTTTCGTATTCTTGGTAATTTGTAAGGTTTAAAATTAAGGTCGTAATGTAGGTTTAGAGCCGAAAAACTCAAAATCCATTATTATCGTATACACTTTATTGTATACGGGGAGCGCGATGAAAATGATTGAAAATTGGACCGCGAATCCTGAAAGGTTGAGAAACGCTGATCTAAATTAATACATTATTACTTTGCTTTACAATGAATGTTTACTTTTTATCAGATGTCGGGAGAGGTAAAGAAGCTTTTGAATCCCACTTACAATGTAGCAAATTATATTTACGCTGCTTCTAGGGTTTATGGCAATCTAAAACAGTGCACATGTGTACTAAAACAGTACGACAAAATGCACAAAGTCCACCAAATGGATGGAGCAAAGATATACCTCCCCAGCGTAAAAGTAATTCTGCACCAAGCTTTTTCCCTCTACATGGGATCGTCTGCAAGGAAAAACCAATCAGTAAACTGGAGGGATAGAAATTCCTCAAGTGGAATTTCTATAAATATTTACTGGTGATCGACAAAGTGCAAGTCCACCAGCACACTTTGGAGTGAACCATAATCTATTGCGAATTGTGGTGCAACATTTAGAGCACAAAAAGAGGGCAAAATGCCTACAGACTGCCAAATGTGAACTAATTAGAGCAAAAATATACATTTCAGCACACAGGTAGTTTGGTACCTAGGTTTTGTCCTTGTTATGTATATGCTCATCAGCAAGACATAACAGATGTGTTAAGGTGACTGTTTACGTTGAAAATATCATTTTTTTTACTATTTTGGAAAATTTCAGTTTTTGAAAGAATCGTGTAATTCAAACTTTTCTCTTTTCAAAACCGTTTTGATTTTTATCCTACATTAATTAGAAGCAGAGTTATAGCTCTTTAAAAAAGCATCGTCTGATACAAAATCGAAGGGATAAACAGCTTTAAATGCGTTTTTCTTGGAATGAAGATTTTTAGTACAGATCTATACCGTTATCATGATATCTCACATAATAATGTACATAATTTGATAAAATTTTCAGGGAATGTTTTAGATGCTTTTGTTAATGAAATGACTCACAATAATTGATGTATAGTAAATAGTTTTTATTTGGGGCTTTTTTATAAGGAAAGGAATAAAGAATCGGGGTCAATTTTCATATTGGAGCCTAAAATTATATTATTTTTGCATTTTAAAATTTTAATTAGATTGTGGGTCATTTTGAAGAGAACTCTCATATATATCATGTATGAGAAGGAAATTAAAGTAGTAGCATTAGAATTTTGTGCAGAGTGATAGGCGTTTTAGCTAAATTTCATTAAAGATTATCTAAATTGACCAATTTATAAAAAGTATGGTATTTACTGGTAAGTTTTTGTTCCTTTTGTAATTTTTAAGTCCTATTTTCCCATAAAAGACCAAGAAATCTTTTTAAAAAATTATTTTTTAGAAAAATTGGCTCCGACCGTAAGCAGTCACCTTAAACAGTATAGTTTGGTTTGGAGCACTACGGTAACCTTTTTACTACACGAGGGTTAATTAGAGTGGAACCTACTGTTTAAAGCCAATTCCGAATGGCCACAAACATCCATACCAACGGTGTACACGAAACCATAGGATCTGAACCGAATGCCAGCATCCTAACCATTAGACCATCACCTGGTAAAACAGTATGATCCATGAATTTAAAATTTCGTAAAATTCACAAAATGTGTATAAAATAATATGCCAAAATGCGACAAGAGGTTATATAAATTAAATATCACGGAAATACGATAAAAATTTAAATAAAACAGTCTACTGCAATAGAATATTTGTATATTTAAAAGTAAATAAAATATCTCTATTCTAAAAAAAGTAACTCCCGCAGTCAAAAGCTTGTCATGCTATCTCCTCTGAAACCGCTGGAGGTATGGGGTCAAGAGCAATACTAATGGATGCAGAAAAATTGGGGAAACAAAGTAAGACATGTCTCATCCTCGTCTGACTTTAAGTTTATTTTATTTTATTTTTTATGGAAAAAATTGACTTTTTCAACTTCAGATTACGATAACTCGCCAAAACATGGTCGTAGAATTTTGATCTTTTTACAATCTAAGACTACAGACATTTGTCTTTCAAACTAGACCTCATTTGTTTAAAAATATTTTAAAACAGACTAATATTTTCATCAAAAAATGAAAGACAGTTTTTCAAGAAATATCGTACCATATGGGGATGTAATTTCGATGCTCCTCGAGTTTTTATCTTACAAAGAAAATATTTACATTATCTGGCAGCTGAAAGCGTTCTTATTCATATAAACCTAATTTCAAGTCTCTATCTTAAAATTTTGATGTTTAATGGAATTTTAAATCTGATAATTCAACAGTGATGAAAAGCCCTTCGCATAAGGATGACAACAGTAAATGGTTGGAAGCTGTTACATTGCCGGAGAGTCACCCCTATGTATCTTGCTATTAGCCCTAACAAAGGAGCGAGCGTAGTGAGCCTAGGGGCGAACCCCCTAGTATTTTAAAAAAATGTAAGACTATAGTAATAAATGCAGCACATATAAGGCTGTATTAAACACCCTGTTCTTCAAATTTTTTTAGTGTAAATTTAAAATCCTAGTTTATGCATTAAAATTGTAAAATTTTTAAAAAAATGTTTAATGATAAATTTAATAAAACGGAGACTCCTTAACAAGAGCCTAAGCAGTTAAATAACACCTAACTTCAGCTAATTTTAACTATATTAACTTTAAATTTCAGTGATATTTATCCCAACTTATCACCAGTCGAGAACTAACGTATCCTGACACTGCGGCATTCCTCGCTGAAGTATACTAGTCTAGACAATGAGAAAGTCTCATCCGGCTTTCTGTAGACTAGATAGCCCTCCGATTTATTCAGTCGAGCATTATTTGTCTAGACTTTATCTATTACGTAATAAATAGTTTGTTTATGAAATGCCACACACTCTAAATAGATAAATATTTCATATATTCACGTTTTGAAATCTTTATTCAAATTTTTCTCTAGAGGCCACATTTTTTTGTGACATCATGGGGACGTATTTCACCACCTAAACGTTAGATGAGTTTTACAGCCTGAAAAAAAATTGCAATGGATTATTCCTTCGTAAAATTAGACTCTTAAATACGTCAGAAAAATGCATTTTAATTCTTTTGAAAAGAAAAATAGGCGAGGAAATTACTCGTTACAAACGCTATTCCGACAAAAAGGATATGGCGGAGAAAAAAGTCTGAAATGCTTTCAGGGGTAAAAGATGGACGGTTCAGTTTAAAAATGCTTTTTGAGATCAATGCTTAAAATGCATTGAACTTAAAAAGAATTGATAAACATTTAAAATATTTATGATTTTGGTCTTATTGAGATTAAATACTTTAACTATGGTTTACGTAGTTCTTGGTTACGTAGCAAAACATTTTGAGTATAACTGTGCCGAACGTATCGGGATTTCAATAGGGAAGAATTTTAAAGAAATTGACAAAATAATAAAGTATCCACTTAACTTTCACGATTATCCACTTAAATTGCACGATTAGACCTTTCTGCAAAGGTTAACTTAGAAAGAAAAGTTAACGACTTTGTCTGGAAATTTCTGATTTCTGCTCGCTGATTCCAACATGAGAAGTTGCATTGTCACGTTAAACTTGATTCTACTGGCTTTACTGCAATTCGTAGCTGATATGACATAGTCAGCTTCTGTAGCCGACACAAGGACTCATCTGGTCAGTTTTCTACGGTGGTGGGACACGTTGAACCATCGCTATCTCATATAAATGGTTCATTCTGTGAAAAAAGGTAAGGCACACGACCTCATGGGTTGAGTCACTTGCATATGGTGAATAATATCAATTTACTCACTCCGTTTTCCAGATATATTTCTTATGTGCCTACCCCACAAATCACTGTTTTTGCGAAAAATGTCAATTTTTTTATCTTAATTTAAATTTCAAACATGTAGGATTCGAAAAATGCTTTACTTTTTGTTGAGCGATAATTAGAGGGAGAGTTTTAGCCCAAATTTTAAAACGGAAGTGACCTTTCAAAGGGCCACAGAAATGTAAAATAAGGATATAAACAGCTGTTTCTTCACTTTCAAACTTACTTAGAACTTTGTGACCAGGATTACTAAAATTCTGTTTGCTTGGCATGACTCAGAACAATAATGAATCGTTTAACTATGTTTTGTGGAATATTGTGCCTAACTGAAATTTTGTTTAACTGCAATCATTGCTATTAGGTGCTTCTATTGGAGTTGTACCATTTAATTCAGGTTATATGGGTCTCGTACATGTTTTTTGTCTATAAATAAAAACGTAACCAGAAATTAAAAAAAACTACAAGGAAATTAATATCGAGCGAATAAGGAAATCCAGGGGATAAGTACTGCCAGTTACAGAAACATCCAGAAAATGACATTGCTTCTTTTTGCTTACTGATAGGAAAGTGTTCATAGGTTTATGTCCATGACGAAAAAAACAGTGCTTAATTAAAGCTTATTAACAACTAGCTGAATATCCGTGCTTTGCTACGGAGTACATTCAAATTAAATACAACGGTCAATGTATGCAATTAATGCCAAAAATATGAATAAATATATTTATAATAAATACAACGATCAATGTATGCAATTTATGTAAAAAAAAAAAAAAACGAAAAAATATATTTATAAAAAAATGGTAACGGATATTTTTATATACAAAATAATGTAGATGAAAATATTCAAATTAAATCTAATAGAACATACTAAAGAATATTTTTTTTTTATTTCCAATGGAAGTTTGAGGGACATTTCTTTTACTGTATGTTATTATTCTTTTGGGTAATGCCCAATCGTCTGCCGCATTAGGAAAGAAAAAAAAAGTTTTTTGGCGTTTTCGTTGTTATGCACGTGACGCAAAATTAAAAGAAAATAAACCACGTGATCGGCATTTAATAAATTGAATTCTAAAAATTAATCTTTAAAAATTCACCAAAAATCAGAAAATAGAGGAAATGATTCGAAAACGATTTCATTTTAAAGGAAGTTGTATGATCTTTCTCGCGATATAAATTTTATAACTTTCGTATTATTATTTTAAATGCAAACTTTAAAGAATATTTCAAAAACAGCTTAAATATTTAATTTTAAAAAATCAAAGAAGAATTTTTCAAAAATCTCTCTTAGTGCACCCTTACACTATAAGAAGAATCGCCATGCAAAATTTCAGCCCTTATGTCCTTATGTTAGATCTGTGCGTTGTCTGTCAGTCAGTCCGTTAAGGTACTGTTTTGTATACTCGTATATAGATAGGAGAGAATAATAGACGAAAAATACAAAGCATTGAGGTTATTTATTCACAGATTGCTCATAAACATTTAATACAAATTCATAAATATTGACGAGTGAAATATACTGTAGAAAATATACTGTAGCATTTGGTTCCATTATATTTGCGAAATGTGATTCCAAATAAAAGAGACACAAGTATAATTTCCTTTTAGTCATAAACAGTGACAAAATACTATAATCAACACTTAGGACTACAGTAAAGTTCCGCAAACGAGTGGATATAGCCCAATAACCGCAGGCCTACAGTACGCATAGAGCAGCTGAGCTTCAATTAAGAAATTATTGAATCAAATTAATTTTGGAGCTGAGTTGGCATACTTACACCCTTGGCGACATTCGGAATAATTTTAGAAATGGGAAATTCCTGAAGACGGTAACCATGGAACTTAATAAAAATTTGATTGGTTCTTCGGGTACCCAAAGAGTCGCCAAATTTATAGCGAAGTCAGCCGAAAGTCTCGAAAATATCGCCAAAGGGTCGTATATTGAAATTTTACACTCCATGATTATAAATAAATGATATTTACCACAAAATAGCTACTTAAAACAAAATTATCTTATTTTCAGTTAAAATGAAAGATACTAACAGTCATGAAATATACCTCTATAATAAAACAGATGTTAACAGAAGCATGCGAAAAGAAACTTTATTTCTATCAATCAGGTAAAAAATATGTGGAAAACATACACGTTTCTGAATTACATTTTTTATTAGGAAAGGTTGATAAAAATATTCTAAACAGGAACTGATAAAATACAATGAAGGGAAAAAATGGAAACTAAACAAGCAAATAAAAATTCGGTATCAGAAGAAAAAAAATCCATTTTTCTTCTCAACTACGAATTACATACTCTCGTGGAATATCGTTTTTTATGAATTCACCTTATATAACAGAGTCTAATGCAATTAACTGCATAAAAAACGTTACGTAAGATAATATGTAAAATATGCACCGGAAAATGCATAAAAACCAACTAACACTGAGCTCCTTCATAAATTATCTAAAATAATAGGTTATTAGTTGGAATAATAATAAAGATTTATTTTTTTATAGGACAAAGGCAAAAAACAAAGTTCACAGATAATACCTATAATGTAGGAAATGAATTCTGTTTGGTCTCTAATGAATTAAAAATCACAGTGCGTTAATTGGAGTTATTTTGATTGTTCTCGCATTTGTATAGTCCTATGAAATATACAAATAATCACCCAGTATACACACAAATATGCTCATGATAAATTTTCGTAACAAGGAAAAAATTTTTATAGCTTCCTTATCAAAATCGTTACGGGATGATGTATATATATATATATATATATATATATATATATATATATATATATATATATATATATATATATATTAAATAATATCACTCCACCTTCATTGATTAAACGGCTATTCGGAATTTTTTCGTGTGCTTTCAATAAAGTATCGCCCCTTAATCTAAATTCTGTAATCACAGAATTGCCCTTAATCCAAATTCTTTAGGTCAATCACAGTCGACCTAAAGATAATCAAAGTAAAGAACTAAATTACCCTCTAATGCACGTGTAAAGAGTGTGTTGTTTTAAAAAACTGGGTGATGTAATTCTTCTCAAATATTCAATGATATTCCCTCACATTCACTCGATGAGTTAACCTCATATGACGTGCGAGGTCAGATGATCTTAGTTAACCAATTAAAAGTTTAGTCGCCCTGGCATTTTCGAGACGAATGAGTGTTTTTCTGACGCTTTTTGTGTTCTGCCATTGTCCCGTCAACATGTCTATTTAGCGCGATGGATCCCTTTCTTCGTATCTTGTGCTGCTCCGGCGGGTCCGGAATGTTTGATTTTGAAAATATGTTATAACTGTGCCTAAGTGTAAAGCCATGACCAGGCGATTTAAATCAGTCCAATGAATGATCCAAGAATGAATGCAATTTTATGATGATGGGATTACGCCTTATCATTCAGTCCATGACTTTGTATTATGCGTGTCTCCCCAGTCCACAACTACCCAGCAACTGAACTGTATCACTGTATCACTAAAATGACTGTTATTACACACGCACACACACATATATATATATATATATATATATATATAGCTTGCGATCCTAGGACCAAGGTCATCCCATTCCTTAGACCCTATGGGGAGTCAAAGTTGGGGGGGGGGAATTGAAGCGATCTCTCTGCGAGAGAGGTTGGGCGCTGTTCGGTTTCTGAGGGTGACTCAAGTTTATGCAGAGCAAGCTGCCCCTGGTGGTAATTGTTCAGTGTTAAAATCTCGATTTAAGACTGGATAGTAGTTTCAGAATAATATGTATACAGTTGTATAGTTGTTGTACATAATGGTTGTAAATATTATATACCTCTTGTGTTCTCATTTCATGAGCACGTAACATGACATTCGCTGCTCAAACAAGTGTTGGGATATCTGAATCTTGTCCGCAACCCGAATTTTAGCTCGTAACTCGAAGCAAAAAATCTACCGAGAGAATGCTCGTATCTCGAAAAACTCGTGAGTCGAGGTAACACTGTGTGTGTATATATATATATATATATATATATATATATATATATATATATATATATATATATATACCAGGTGGCCATAATTAAACTGACAGTGCTCACAGTGTTCTGTAGCGCGATCTATTTGCGAGAATGACGCCACATTTTGTAGGAAGATTAAGCAAGACGGGGGAATAAGGATTCCGCGAAAAAATAAATTAGTTCCAAAAGTCACCGCTAAGGGAATATTTGGCGCTGTGTAATAGAGAATAGAGTGTTAACAAATGCAAATTAATACGGAATAAAATTACCTTTTATTATGCACATTTTCTTATTTAGTTCACGTGCAATATGGCAACACTTTTAAAAAAGCGTAAAATCTACATAAACACCGATAAAGTCTCGTGATCTGCAATATCACGTACGCTGAGCAGAAGAAGTTCTTTATTCAAATTTCACGTTACATCCATTGGCACAGTGCCAGCTGCTTGGGTTTTAAAAGGCAATGTGTTACGTTTCGAATCAATCGGATTGAAAGTTTATGTGCAATGTTCTCCTTCTTTAGTCGAGCGTGCGTTACTGGTCAAATTCTTTTACCTCAACCAGTGCAATGCGTCAGCCGCTCTTCGTGCTTCTAGAACGCACAAAAAAATGCGTAAAGGTAACGGTCCTGTGTCAGTTAATGGGCTAAAAGCAATGGTTGCGACGTTTGAGAAAACAGGTTCTCTGAAGGTTCAGTCAGGCAGAGGACGAAAACCTGTACCACAGGATACAATCGAAGCAGTTGCCACGGCGATTGTAGACAGAGGACTAGACAATATTACTGCCACCTCTAGCGCTCGTGGATTAGCTCGGAATATGGATATGCCTTACAGTACGGTATGGAAAAATCTTAGGAAAGATTATCAAATTCTATCCGTACAAGATCAGCCGTGTACAGGAGTTACTGTACCCCGACCATGATAAGCGATTGACTTTTGCTCTCACCTTTCTTGCCAGAATGGAGGTGGATGATGCTTGGCCGTGGAAAATCTTATGGGGAGACGAGGCCCACTTTTACCTGCATGGAACTGTGAATACCCAGAACTGCCGAATTTGGGATGACAAATCACCACATGCACTCACAGAAATTCCTTTACATTCACCAAAGGTAACTGTTTGGTGTGGGTTCACAGCGGAATTTATCGTAGGTCCATTCTTCTATGAGAACATTACCCCGACAGGACCGGAAACCTGTTCTGTTACCGGAGAGAAATATCGCCACATGTTGAACAGCTTTGTCATTCCGGCACTTCAGCAAAGACAATGCCTGGGGGAAATCATTTTAATGCAAGATGGAGCCCCTCCACACGTTGCTGTACGGGTGCAACAGCTGCTACGACAGATATTCACAACAGAAAGAGTCATTAGCCGCTACGTTCCAACTGCATGCCCACCTCAGTCGCCTGATCTTACCCCATGCGACTTCTGGCTATGGGGTTACCTTAAGTCCAAGGTCTATCAAGGAGTGGTCCAGGACCTGGCTACGTTGAAGGATAACATATCACGGACTGTAAGGGAGATTCCTGCAGACATGTTACTTTCTGCTGTTGTGCATACTGTGCACAGAATGCAATATGTGGTCCACGACAACGGCAGCCACATTGAACCTCATTTGAATGCAAAATAAAAGGTAATTTCCGTATTGATTTGCATTTGTTAACACTCTATTTTCTATTACACAGCGCAAAATATTCCCCTAACGGTGACTTTTGGAACTAATTTATTTTTCGCGGAATCCTTCGTCCCCCGTCTAGTTTAATCTTCCTACAAAATGTGGCGTCATTCTCGCAAATAGATCGCGCTACAGAACACTGTGAGCACTGTCAGTTTAATTATGGCCACCCGGTACATATATATATATAAATACATATATATATATATATATATATATATATATATATATATATATATATATATATATATATATATATATATATTCCAGCCTAGCAGGAAACAGAAGAAGAAAACTTCATATGCAAATCAAAGTTCATGACGTCAAAAACCAGAAAAAAGAAAATAGGGACTGAAATCGGGATGTTGCAGAAAGGTCTATTTCACTCCCTTAACTATGAAATCCGATTGCTCAGTTATTCTTTTTGAGAAAAGGTGACTTGAAAATGTCTCAACAACGTGATTTACCGGAATCCATGGCATTGCGTATTATAGGCAGACTTGAATTTCTGTATTGCGCATTGATACGCGTGTACTATTATTTTTATGCCAATACGTGGCTGTCTCGCGCGGTTTTCTTAACTTCTTTGCTTGCTCCCCAAATTTTTTTGAGCAGTGTATATATATATATATATATATATATATATATATATATATATATATATATATATATATATATATATATATATATATATATATATATATATATATATATATATATATATATATATATATATATATGACGCACTCGCCAGTCACGCATTCCCAGTACGTCGTCATAAATCCAAACTTACTCTTTCTTAAATCTATCTCTACATAATTAAAGTTGTAGCAGTCAATGAAATTAAAAGGCCGGTGGCAAAGAACTACAATTAATACATCTAACATCGTTTATTTTCCCAATAACTACCTGATTCAATCTGTTAATTTTATCCAGAATACATCAAGCTCCCGCGCGACGCGTGACCGCCTGATCAAGAACTTCCGGCCGTCTGACTAAAACGCTATTGTTTTAGACCAACTATCGCCATCGCGCATGCGTATGACGTCGCACCGGACATGAGGCTGGGGCAAAGCTACAAACTATCAATCACATCCAACAAAAATCCCGGAATTTCCCTTTTTCTCCCGATGCATTTCGGACCAAAATATGAGAATAGTGACGAATTACGCCATGACAATAAATTAATTACTAAACCCCTTTAAATTTAGAGTAATCATCCTTTCCCCATTAAATTCTTGACATATATATATATATATGTAACATGAGGACTCTGCTCCGGAAGAACGAATTAAAAAGATGGTCGGTTTCCCCATGTCACAGTGAAGATATAAAAATTGAGGTAGTCTTGGACCGCAGAATAAACTGCGAGACAGAAGATTACCAATTACATTTATTAAATCAGAAGCCCGTAAATACAGCTCCTCGGGGCAATGAACAGAACGAAAAAAGCACACACCTATATGATGCCAGATCTTAAATAGACTTATCTCGCCATGTGATCGCAGTAGAGGTTAATTGGTTAAAAAATAGGAAAATGCGTCACTATTGCGCTAAAGTAGTTAAATGTAAACCCACGCTACGAATGTTTGCGCATGTTAAAAAAAAAATAAATTTAAAATGTTTGCTATTCATTTGTGTGCACTTATTTTTATTTTACGTGGATATCCAATTTTTGTGTTGAAGGTAACTTGTTTGTATGTGTGCCACCCAAACTCTTAGTTTCAAACTCTTACTTAGTCCTACCTCTAAGTACTGAGGGGTTATGTTTTAGTTTGTTTAAAAGTGGTTTTTCTTTCTCCCTGTTGTTCAGTGACTAATAAGGAGGAAAGAATGGCTGTACAGTGGACCAACCATTAATATCCCAACTGGATATGACAGCCAAAAACAACATCTTGCATAGTACAAAGATGGAGAAATAGGTAAATGTGCAAATGTCATAACTGTGTAATTTAGAATTGGGGGGAACAAAGGAGTGGCCATCCCAAGGCCTGTTTTAGTCATTACTCAAGTATTTATTTTTCAGCACTTTAAGTGACTGAATGGGTGAAGCAAAACAAACAATAAAAAATATTAAAAAGATCCTAAACAGATGGGATGACTTCCAACGCGCTTGTAGAGGGTGTGATAGGAAGGATTATTGAAAGGAGAGAAAATTTACTGAAAGATGAAACAAGTAGAAATGTCATAGTCGGGATTTGATTTCAGATCCAAAAAAAATTCACATTTAATGGTATTCTGAAGAAGGAAGTTTAAGTAAGACAGTTTTTTTTAATATTAGTATTATTTTTAATAGGGCACCACATTATTACTTATATCAATGAGAAACATATAATGATGTTAAGTATCAAACAAAAAGAAAAATGGATCTATGATTTACTTAATCAATGGAATCAAAAATACACAACATATGAAATTATTAAACACATAATAATAAAATACATTGGTTTTTAAAAGTATGAAATCCATATTAGCATCACAAATGTATTATATTTAAATGTCAAATTTATCCATTAATTGTAGTAATTTAAGTTTAAGGTTCAAATTTCAATTTTCAATACAAGATACTATCCACATAATCTATAACTCTAAATTATTCTTTCTTTTCTTATATAACATTTTGGTATGAATCCTCGCTAAATATTTTCCGCATAATCATCATTCCCCTTAATATTT
Source organism: Dolomedes plantarius (assembly GCA_907164885.2). Taxonomy (NCBI): domain Eukaryota; kingdom Metazoa; phylum Arthropoda; class Arachnida; order Araneae; family Dolomedidae; genus Dolomedes; species Dolomedes plantarius. The sequence goes on from OU015503.1 coordinate 61,261,217, forward strand.
TCATAAACATATCTCTCATTATCTCTATTTCGAGAATTTGCCGGGGCGGATGAACCAATTATAATATACAATGGTTTTTAATCTTCCAACTGTGTTTTTTTGGCACCCTGAGTCTCATTATAAGGACGTTCCGTTTATATTAAAACTGCAATTACGCCTTGTATTTCGAATTTAACCTCCGGAAATCTCTTTTACTTAAATTCGTAAAAATATACTCACGAGGCCCAAATTCAAATGTAATATGGCAATAATAATCAAAATATATAAATTCTAAAATTTTCCTGATGTCTGAAATAATTACAAAGTTATTCATGCAGATAGTTTCATAATCAAAATCACAAGATTCGCAACAGATGCTTGGATTTAGAAATCTTTATTTGAAAACCTCTAAACTCTAGGTCAACCTATGAGTTTGACACCTCGGACCCCCAGACCATTAAGGTCCATCGTCCTAAACTCTAGGTCAAATGAACAGCCTAGGCGACCTTCAAAATACAGTGATTTTCGCTTATAACAATCACGTTTGTTATTACTGTTTTTGATTCTTATAAGCGGTTGATTCTTATAGCCGAAATTTAGGTTTTTGGACAGGCACACACACACCTATATATACATATATTAGATAATTTACCATAAAATACTCTTTAATTTACGTTAATTATCTTTTATTAAAATTATTTTTTATAAATTTAAAAATACAACTTAATTTTTAGACATATAAGTAGATACGCATGATTATAGTAAGAGAAGAAAAAGAAGAAGATTTGTCACAACATACCTGCTTAACAGTTTTAACATTTCAACTACAGGAAGGGAGTAAGAAAAGTTTTCTATGGTAGTTTGACGTTATGAAGTTTTCAGGAGGTATAAACAGCGTTTATACCTCTTTCGTCTCTGACGAAGATTCACCATCTAGCTTACGTTTCACGGTTTGATAACATGCTGAATATACTAATGTCACGTTAGCCTAAGTGATAGTGGACACCTCGCCGAAGATTTATGTGTTTCAAGGTCCAGGAAGCCGCAACCAGGATGTGGGAGGTGAAGAAAAAGTCCCTATTTGTGTTTGTCAGTGGAGAAAAGTTTAATCGGACCCGGATGGGTAACGATGCTCCCGGGTCAAGCTAATAGGACAATGTTGTGCTAAAGCGTTTAAGAGGAAACTTTTATGTTATGTATAACAAAGACAGGGATGAATTTTATGACTATATTCCATCCCATCTTATCAATCTTTCTTTAAAAAAAAGAAAGAACTTCGTGCCTTTTGAGGGTTTAAGTGGCTTTTTCGGAAAAAATGAATGGAGAGCGAACAGTGTAAACTGATTCTTAAAACCGGTGGATTGATTCTTTGAAGCGAAAATTTTAACATGGAAATAATACATTTGTTTTTGTTTTCACGATATTGATTCTTATAAACGGTTGATTCTTATAACCACTGAACACTATAAGCGGTGGTTACTGTATAACAACGGCGCTCGAAAGCGGAAATGATTTGCGTTATTTTTTTTTCTTCTTCTCCGCGACGATTCAGAACTGGGTGCAAAAATGGATACTAATATAATTACTTCACAGATTTAACATTTCAATTTAATGTAACCAAGGATCATTAATCATCTTAAAACACAAAATATTCATTTTTAGCAAAAGAGCATGGAGATTTTATTAAAAACACACAATTATAATAATCTTATCAAATATAAGTCTCAAAAATTTCTTTTAAATTCAAATCTCTTATAATATGAAAAATATACTCTTAAAATTCTATCATAATACAAATCAAAATGAAACATTTTATAAAATCAAAACCATGATACATATTTTAAACCATTGATTTTCTTTATTTTAGTTTTACTTTTTATTGATTTATTTATTTTTTTATCATAGTTACTTAACCAAATCAATAATTTGAAACTATTTCCCTGAAAAACACTGTTATAATAACTTTTTATCAAAACATAGCAACATTATTATTTTCGGACTAATTATAGGCATTATTATTTTTTTTCTTCCTGTTAATAGTCACCATCAGATTAAACCTTTTGTACATCGCGAAAAGATCGGCGCACTGCTGTGTTGTATGCCTAACCGCCATTCCACTAAAACGCATCTCTGACAAGTAATTTTTGATTTGCATGGGTTACAAAAAATGGACTCACCAATTGAAATTGAACCAAGATACCTCCTTTGTAGATCATTACATTGTAGAAAGAGCTTATCCCTCACAATGATGGAACACAATCACTAACAAGATTCAAAGAAGCAATCAGCACAAAAAAGTTCTGTCGATGCGAGAATGTAAATTCCTGTTACGCCCACATTTTTCGATGGCACAACCAAGAAGACTGAAGATACGAAACACAAACCTTTAAAATTCACTACGTTGACATCACATGGCAAAACACCCACAGAAGAATCCATTAATCCACAGAAGAAAGCATGACGAGTACTGGAATCCAGTTCCACGAAGTTAGGTAAGGAGCGTTGGGAGGGAAATTATTTCGTCCGGGCTTTTCACGCGAGTCGTGCCGGCAGAAAAATGACGCTCTTCCATCTGTAATTGGTAGTCCGTTCAGGTTTTCCCGCGCAGCAAAACATTACGGTAAATAAGTTCGTCAATCTCTGATGACATTTTTTGTAACATGAGGACGCTGCCGAACGAATTAAAACATGTTTGGGTTCCCCATGTCACAGTGAAGATATAAAAATTGAGGTAGTCTTGGACCGCAGAATAAACCGCGAGACAGAAGATTAGCAATTACATTTTATTAGATAAGAAGCCCGGAAATACAGCTTCTCGGGGCAATGTACAGAACGAAAAAAGCACACACTTATATGATGCCAGGTCTTAAATAGACTTATCTCGCCATGTGATCGCAGTAGAGGTCAATTGGTTAAAAGTTAGGAAAATTCGTCACTATTGCGCTAAAGTAGTTAAATGTAAACCCACGCTACGAATGTTTGCGCATGTTAAAAAAAAAATAAATTTAAAATGTTTTAGAATTTCGCCATTTTAGAATTTCCGCTCGAGGCCTTTTAGAACTTAGAATTCAAAGCGAAAATTAGTTCGTACGCCCAAGGGAATTTAGGATAATTTTAGAATTTAAAGTGGTATGGGGTTTTTAATGTTATATATATATATAGAAGGGCTTGTGGCGGTCCAGTGGTACAGCGCGCCGGTCTTGAAAGGTACTGAGGGTGCTCAGATCGAATCCCGGCGTTGCGCCAAAAATCAAATCCCGGCGTTGCGATCGAATGCCCCCGTTCGTGACATTCCTTCATAGGGGTTAATGGTGTCCGCCTATATGGTGAACCCATAAGAAAATGGGCAGTTGAACTGCGGCGTAGTAAGGGCGAATGTTTCATTACAAGTGCCTCCGCAATGGTTAAAAGAAAATAAATAAAATTAAAAAAAAAAAAATATATATATATATATATATATAATATATATATTATTGTACCAGTTTAACCTAATTATGTGAATGTATTTATGACCGGTTTATTGGCTCTAAATAAGATATTAAAATCCAGTTATTATATCCTTCTTTCTGCCAGAGCCGTCTGTCGTTCGGCAAAACATACCATAATAATAAACCGCTCAGTGCCAAGGAAAGAATTTTGTCATTTTCCGTATCAAGAAAATAACTATTTTTGTAGCTAGTTGCGAAACATAAAAAGAAGAAAGTAAAAAAAAAAAAAGAAAAAAGATGAAAACACATGCTACTGTAATAGATAAAAAAAGGTGCATTGGAAATAAACTAACGAACAATTAAATGAATTAGAAAAAGAACAGAGAAAAGATGAATAAATATCAGATATATTTAGTACACTCATAATCAGAAAGATTATTAGATGCAGAAATGCGAAGCTGTCATAGCAGCATGGTTTCAAATGTTCTTGTCTGCTAAGAAAATCATCTTTATGCCTGGCAAACTTCAATGAAATGGTAATTTTATGTGTTAGATATTAGATTTAAGTTTTCTTTCTTTCATTATACGTAATTAGTTCGGGCCACCTTATCTATCACACAAAAATGTATATAAGTGTACAGTCTTGTGACAGTATGTTCCAGGAATTTAAATTTATGGAAAACCAAGAGAAAAAATTTATTCCAGGTAGGCTCTTCTAATGAAACTACCGCGGGTTATTGACGTAGGTTTAAGTAACGTTGCTTGCCTCTTTTTTATTTATTTTTTTAAATTAAATTTTTTTTTCTTTTTTTACGCATTTTGGTACTTTTCTCTTTAATTGTTTACTGCTACTGAGTTTGGCAAGAGTGAGTCTGCAAAAATTATAACTCGCGACGGACTCTCAATATTTTCTTTCCAGAGGACCGTTTTTGTGGAACGTAATCCTACGTAAACAATGGAAAAATGTATGCATAATGCAGCAGTTTCGTAAATTTAAAAACTAAGGTCAACCCATGAAACAATACATCATACGGAAAAAAAACGTTATATAAATTACAGAAAGTGTTAAGAACACGTACTAAACGCTAAACTAACGTGCACTGCAACATATTTTGTACTGCATTTTGTAAATTTTATAATATGTGAATTCATAAAATATGTAAAAGAAAGTAACACTTTTTTGCAACAGTGCGTTTTATAAATTCAAAAATGCTGTGAAATTCCAGAAATTATTAAACAATATACCTTACTCTAACAAAAGGGTTTACGTGTTTTAAAAAAATAACAAACTCCTACAAAATCCAAACAATTCACGGTGATATATTCTATAAACTAAGAATTGTAGTATCTCCACTAAAAATATAAAACAGAATACGAGTTACATTATGTTTCAATATGCGCCAACATTATTTTTTAATAATTTCAAACTACTATTTAAAAGCGTATGTTTATTTACACTAAGAGAAAGAATGACGAAATAAAGCGAACTTTTTCATTACGAGATGTAATTTGTGCATACTAATTAGACATTATCATAACTATTAAGGATTATACTATATAAATGTATACCGTAAAATATAATTTGGTGTACAGTATTAAAAAAATTTTAGCATCAGGTTGCTAAGGTCTGTTAAAAGTTTTCCTATGCTAAGGGTTGCTAAAAATTCTTAGTTAATTATAGTTATTAAACACGTAATAATGAAAAGTGATATTCAGCAGTTGTTTACATAAAGATTCAACAGACGGCATTGATAAATGGTTTCTAAATCATGACATATTCTCTCGATCTATGATATATATATATATATATATATATATATATATATATATATATATATATATATATATATATATATATATATATATATACACTGCTGGCCCCCCAAATTGCAACACCAAGAAGGACAAGAGATATCACAACAAAATTTATTTTGTAGATAACATGTTGACCAAGTATCAAATGATTAAATTTATAGACTTCTGAGAAGTGTGGATCCTGCCAAAATCAGTAGCCAGAGTAGCCGCCATTGTTGGAGATCACCGCTGCCACACGCCTCGGCATTGATTCAAAGATACTTTGGATGAGTTCTTGGGGTACAGCAGACCAAGCAGCTTCCACACGTTGCCAAAGTTGATCTGCTGTGGCAGCTGAAGATGGAATCTGGGTCAATCGTAGAGCAACCATGGACCACATGTTTTCTATCGGCGAAAGATCCGGAGAGCGAGGCGGCCAGGGAAGCAATTCAATCTGGCGATTGACGAAGAACCGTTGGACAATGCGTGCCACGTGTTGTCGTGCATTATCCTGTTGAAATATGGCTGTGGGCAAGCCCTGAAGGTAAGGAAGGACAACTGGCTCCAACACCTCGGAGATGTAGAGCTGGCTGTTTAAAGTACTGGCAATGCGTACTAGAGGTGTGCGAGAGTGATATCCAATACCGCCCCATACCATAATACCCGGTGCAGGACCAGCGTGGCGGTGCATAACGCAGCTGTTCAGCATCCTCTCTTCACGGTGTCTCCAAACTCGAATGCGACCATCGTGGTGTTGCAGACAGAAGCGTGACTCGTCAGTAAAGACAATTTCATTACATTCTGCCGTCCACATCCTTCTGTCATCGCAGCATTGGCGGCGGAAACGTCTGTGGTTCTGCGTCAAGGGTAGACAAAGCAATGGACGTCTTGCGGACAGACAACTCTTCTGTAAACGGCGTCGAATGGTACGCGCAGACACTGGATGATGCGTTACAGACTGCATGTGCTGTGCTATGGTTTGTGATGTGACTGAGCGATCCGTCACTGTCATGCGCACAATTTTCCTGTCATCACGTGAAGTGGTGCGCTGAGGTGGATGCGATCGAACACACCGGTCCGTCGTACCCTCCTGCATCCAACGATCACATATCCTCATTACAGTTGTTTGGTTTCGTCCAACACGACTACCGATTTCCCTGAAAGATAATCCACAATCTCGGTAGGCCACTATCCTTCTTCTGTCGAACTCGGATACTTGATCAAAAGATGATCGCTTTTTCGACGAGGCATAATTGATCGTTTTTTTGAAAAATCCACAAGAAAAACACAATTGCCGAACTTGAAATCGTCGAAATCTCCAAGCCTTAAATAGCGCTTTGAAGTGGCGCCACATTCGCGCGTGATGTGCGTCTGTGCTGAAATTCTAATCATTTGCATATCTCACCTCCGCTAATGCATGTTGTAAATTTCATGTTATTTGCAAGTTTCCTTCAGAGTGTTGCATTTACAGTGGCCAGCAGTGTATATATATATATTATATATATATATATATATATATATATATATATATATATATATATATATATACAGTCGAACCTCCATATATCGAAGTAGCAAATTGAAGGAAAAAAATTCGATATATAGAAATTTCGATATATAGAATTGAGCTTAGTCTTATCATAATTCTCCTAAAAAGAAAAATTAAAGCTAGTTTTCGTATACGAAACTCCATTTCTAATTTAAATGCGAATCCCATTAAATGAAAGTTAATAACTAAAAAATTAATTAATATAAAAGATTTATTGATTACTACATATCTTTAAAAAACAATAATGCAGACAGTGGTTACAATGATTTCAGTTACATTCTTTAAAAAACTACGAATATCTTGCTGAACAGTTAGTTTTGCAGAAAGTTCAAAGAAATGTTTGTATTTATTCAGTCCACTAAAAACTTTATCAGGGACATTTTCCGCGAATTGAAGTCCACGACGTATTGTTCCAAATGCCAAAAATTGGGAGATTTTTTTCTAAAGTGGAATAAAATCTCCCAATTTGTCTTGAAAAAAATTTCGATATATAGAGATTTTTTCGATATATAGAAACAATTTTTCTATGTAATGAACATGGAGATTTGCTAAATGTTCGATATATAGAAAAGTTCGATATAGGGAAGTTCGATATATGGAGTTTCGACTGTATATATATATATATATATATATATATATATATATATAATAAACGAAGCACGTCATATATATATATATATATATATATATATATATATATATATATATATATATATGACGTGCTTCGTTTCGCATCCGGTATATTTTAAATGATGTTGCAGTCATATATAATCCGATATATTTATTTTTTCTCCCGAAGTAGAACCACTCTCCAATTAACACAGCGTCTACCGCTTGCCATTTTAAAAAACCCGTGCACCTGGCTAGCGCGCGTCTGCTATGAACGAATTAATCCCATCTATCTGCTTACCTATTGTATTAAAGCTCCTAATACAACTGCGCATGCCCTCATTACGTTTGCGCCGAGATGAGGCCGGGGCGTGGGTAAGTTTGATACTACATTTTTAGATTCTCAAATAGGGAATTTCCCTTCCTTTGAGATTGAGCATTGGCGCGTTTCGATATACGATATATAATCATTTTTAATGCTAGAAATTAGATTATATGAAGCCCCCCTGTTAAATGTTTAATTATTATTATTTTCTAATTAATTCTTAACACACACACACACACACACACATATATATATATATATATATGTACCAGAATTAAAAAACACCTACTCTGACCTCCTTGTATATCGAACTGCTCAATGTAAAGGTTTCGAATTTTCTATACATACTATTCAAGACATGGGGAAATGGATTACATGAAAAAAAATAGTTCCAGAAACACCGGTAGATGGCGCTGTACAACAGAAAATGTGGAAAAATACAAAAGTAATATTAATAAAAACAAATTCGGGCTCGAAGTAGGTAGCGCGCCGGCTTTCGGTGCTGAGGGTGCTCGGATCGAATCCTGACACGCGCCATTGAAAACCTCCGTGTCTAGGCAGGATATGGGCACTTTCAATCAGTAGACCGATTGGTCCCTCTATTAGGTCATAGAGGGTGAGAGATACTGCGATCTCTCCAGATGTCGCCCCTCGATCAAAATTGATGTCGAAAATAGCTCAGATGGACTTCAACCCTTGTGGTGCCATATAAACCGGAGCCAAGCACTTAAGACCGAAACCAATATAGAAATTGTCTGCAACTTCCCGTCTTTGAAGACATAATAGAAGGTATCACTCTGCATGTGAGAAGTAATTCAGTCGACCAGCTACGATCCGCATTTGAACAAGCTGCCTACAGTCTGCAGATTTTACATCTACAAAAAAGGGAACCTTATTGAGCAGCATTCCCTACGTCGATAAGGTCTTGGCCACAGGAATGTTTGGTAGGTTCAAATGAAATTTGTTTAAAATGTGTTTTTGTGTCTTATCAGCATATGTCCAGTTGTACAGCGCGGCTTCTCCATGATTTCTGGCGCTAAAATTGTTTTTCTCATAATCCGTTTCCCCGTGTCTTGAATAGTATGTATGCAAAATTTGAAGCTTATTCACTGAGTAGTTCAATATAAAGAGAGGTCGAAGTAGGGGTGTTTTAATTCTGGCCACCCGGTATATATACATTTACTAGCTGAAAACCCGCACTTCGTTACAGAGTACATTCAAATTATGATTGGTCAATGTATGCAATTCACGACAAAACAATATATATATATATATAAATATATATATATACAATATATATATATATATATATATATATATATATATATATATATATATATATATATATATATATATATATATATATATATATACACATATATATATATATATATATATACACAAATATTCGTGATATTTGTGTAATATATATATATATTTGTGAAGTGATTAGACGTGCGTCGCAGTCGATATACGCGTCATCGACTTCCGGAAGATTTTCACCTTCAGCCACGCAATCTTCTTTTTCCGTTTGATTGTAATCTGAAGGTGAAAGGCTAATTTCATTGTTATATTCCGAGAAGCCTGCTTTATTAAACACATTGGTAACGCATTTTTTGTCGACACTGTCCCACGCTGCAGAAATCAAATTCAGAGCTTCCAGAATATTTATCTTTGCTGTAGAAGCATCATGCAGGTCACCGGAACCAATAAAAAGAAATGATTTCCTAACCAGTTTTTTCCTGTAATGTGGTTTAAATGATCGGATAATTCCTAAATCCAAAGGTTGAAGTTAGCTGGTGCAGTTTGCTGGAAAAAATTCTACTTGAACATTTTTCAATTTAAGATCCAAATGATAGGCGCAGTTATCAATAAAAAATATGATTTTTTGCTTTTGTAGTCGCATTTTTTTATCCAGTTTTCGAAGAAAATCTTCAAACAGTGATAGAGTCAACCACGCCTTTTTATTCGAAGTGTAATCCGTAGGTAAATTTTACGCATTATTGAAACACCGCGATTTCTTTGCTCTACCGATCACAAAAGGCGTTAATTTCTCACTTCCGTTGGCATTAATGCATAATAAAACAGTTAAGCGCAGTTTTGAAAGTTTTCCCCCTTGGCAATTTTCGCCTTTGATCGTCAATGTTTTGTTGGGTAACAAGTTGAAAAAATAGTCCCGTCTCATCGGCGTTGAATACGTCTTTTGGAATGAACTCCTTTAATAAATTAAGTGTTCTCTTTCTACTACTACACAATTGCAATATCCACACCATTGGATTCTCCGCAGATAGATTTAAATCTTAAATTGTTCCTTTTTTAAAAATCTGTCGATCCAGCCATTCGATGCAGAGAAGTCCTGGACTTTAAACCTTTCAGCAATTTCAAGCACAAATTCTTTAACGATGGATTCGTTTATTGTAATTTTTGATGCCCGAGCTTCCTTGAAACATTCCGTTAAAATTTTTTCCAAATCATCATACGAAGATGTCTTAAGAGATTTTCGTTTCTTTGTAGATTGTCCGAGGTTTTCAGCACTTAACTCTACTGAAACTTCTTGCTTTAAAATCGTTTGAAAAGTTGAATATGCAATACCCAATGATTTAGCAAGATCGACGTTAGTGCTATGAAATTCTTCAGCTTTTTCGACGATTTCGGCCTTTTTGGCTAGAGAGAAACATTTTCGATTAGACATCCTTCCTTTACGGTAAGAACGCTTGACAATGAGGAAAATGGCTAAGGTTCTCAAACGAACTCTTACAGACTAGTTGAAACCAGTACTACCTTTAGTGGGTTGCATGTGCTGGTCAGAGTCCCCCCCACCTTTCCATGTGAAGTATGGACATTGGACAATCGAATCAAAAGCGATCCCTCCCCTCTTTATCTTTTGTTGACAGAGAGTGATCGAAGAATCGAAAGGCATTGCAGTGATTCTCTCCTCACTTTCTGGTACCCTGTGCCTTGCTCCTTCCTCCACCCTTATGATTTTGACACTGGGAGGAAACCCCTACAAAAGGACAATTAGTCGGACAGAAAGAATGCCAGAACTGCTTCAAACAGGCAAGAAACAAATTTTTCTTGAAAGAAAGAACTCGAAAAAGTTTGTGTGAGCCTTGTAGAGGAAAAAAGATTTTGATCTCGTCTTTAGAAAAAATACGTATTAAGCGGGATTTTCTGGAAAGGAGTAACGTAAATCCGGGATATTTTAACATTATCAGTATAGGCATTTTTCACGGACCGGCAGAAAATGACGTAGGAAGCCAGATAACGTACGAAACGGAGAAAGTAAAATCGGGGTTCTACTGTATATATATATATATATATATATATATGTGTCAAGGAAAAGCGTAAGGCTATAATATGGAGGGGCGATCGCGAAAACTGTAAATGAGGCTTCAGGATAATTATTATTTGGCATCGAGCGCCATCATTTTCACAGAGTTTAATTGAAATGCTTCGCGTGAGTTGGGAAAAAGAATCCCTTTTTGAGATATGGCCTTGACGCGTCTGCGGTCAGGCGCGAGTGTATTTTTAGAAACAGGCATCGGCGTTCGAGGAGTGAACTATTATATAATATGGAATCGTCTCGGATCATTCTATGGACATCACAGGGCATGCGCGTAGTTTGGCGCTTGAAGTTTAACAAAGGATTTATCAGAGCGTCATGGGGTTTTCGAACTGACATGCAGTGCACGTCACGAGATGAGAGATCGAAAATGGCACAGATTGAATCGGGGTAAATAATAGTTATTGAATAAAGGCTTTAGATGTAACTAATTGTCGTTAATTTCACAGGCCTACGATTGTACTGACTGCATATTTTTTGAGTAAGTATTAAGAGGGGAACGAACTAAGAGGGAGTTCGAGAATTTAATATCATTATATATGTATATATATATATATATATATATATATATATATATATATATAGCTGAGTGGCAACCCGATGTGTTGCTTTTTTGATTTAAAATGAAATAGTTTCATTTTTTAATGATTAAAAACCGTTAAATCAGTTTTAAAAATATATTAGAATTTAAAAAAAAATAATAATAATTTAAAATTTTCTTTCTCAAATTTCTGTTTTTGGGTTTTGAAATAATTCTTTCAAATTTCCGTTTTCAAATTTTGCTTTTAAGACACAAAAAATAATTCCTTTAATTATAAAAAATTCTAAAGGTTTTAACTTCTCATTTCCTAAAACTAAAATTATTTCTGGTACTTTAAAATTATTTCTTGATTTCACTTATTAAATGACTCGTTCTCAGAGTTGTTCTCAACTGTAATAATTTTTTCTTTTGCCAACTGAGCAGAATTTCTTTTGAAGAGTAGATTTTCTGAGTCTATTGACTTTAACTCCTGTCGCAAGATGCTTATTATCAAAATATATATGCTCAATAGAAAAAAAATATAAAATTAAAGTAAGTTTAAAGTTACCAGTTTCATAAATATAAAAATTAAGCTTAAAACCTTCAAAAAGTAGAAGGGTAAGATAAATTTAAAAATTAGAAATATATTAAGATTAAATAAATTAAGATTAAAATGAAGAGTTAAAAAAATAAAGAAAATAAGTTGAAATTAATTATAAAGTTATGGAGAAAATGGCCCTCAGCAAACAAGATGGAAAGTTTGCATAATAAAGGAAAAAAAAGCCCTGTGCAGGATCAAACAATTTGTAATGAGATGATTGCAGAGTTCCGCCGGGGAAAACAAAAAATATCAAGATAGGGAAATTTGGAAGATGCGACACCACCTAGGACCGAACCCACAGCATAGGGTTTACCAGGTCAGCGCGATGGCACTGCAGCAGGGCAGCACACAAGCAGGTGAGCAAGATGGGAGGTTATCGTGGTAAGGACGAATGTAAATATTAATCTCGGGTGGAAAAAGTGCTTAAGAAAATAGAAAAACTGTTCTGACGAATTCAAAATTGGTGGTGAAAGAATCCTCATCAGTTGCTCATTAAATCGAAACAAATTTCACGAACTTGCTGAATTATTAGTCAGTAAAATAATAAGTCAAAAAATTACGAACTCGGCATTCAGTTAAAAGTGAGTGTTGTAAGTACGCTCTTTTAGAATGAAAACATTTTTTTTTATTAAATGTATTTGGTATATTTTGGAAGCTGAATATATAGAAAATGCCGATAAATCGTGAAATTGGCATTAATAGGTGCAGAAAACCGAAATATTTGTCCATCAAAATTGTCGATTTCGTGAAATTCGGAAAACTGCTTTGGGAAAAAAGCTTCGTTTGCAATGAAAAAGATATTTAACTTTATAAAATGTGTATATCCTTAAAGAAGAAGAGTTGTAGAGAACAGGGAAATAAAACGTGTGTCGATTGGTGGACGGAAAAGTTTAATTTTGCATGCATGAAAATAGTGGAAATTTATGAAACGGAAACGAGTTGGCCCATCCGGAATGTCAACTGTTTCTGCTGTCGGCTTCTTTTGATTTCGGCGGTTTTAATTTAATAATTAAAAAAGTTTAAAGTTTTGAAAGGTGATGATAGAATCAGTACACGCGTCTCATCCGTCTGCGTATATCGGTACCAGTCGCGATATCCTGCTATGCTAGGTACGCGAGATTAGCCCGTCCCTGTGTCTGATCACTAACTAACATTTGTTTACCAATTTGTTAATACTAAGATATATTTACAATAAATACGACGATCAATGTATACAATTGATGTAATATATATATATATATATATATATATATATATATATATATATATATTAGCATCATTGCCTTGCGTTGCCCGGGTAGATATATATATATATAAAATTTTTCATGCATTCCATCAAAAAAATACTGGGTTGCACCCCCCCCCCCCCGCAAAATAAACACTTCACCCTCCCCCTCCCGTCACGCCCAGACCAACTCTCAAACCACCCCTCAGAACAACCTCTTTTCCCCTGTTAGACTGGTTGTGGTGAAGGGGCTGTATCCATATTTAAGAGGTGCGCTTAGGGGCACAAAAATAATAAAAAATTAATTTAAAAAAAACTAATTGAGCCCCAAATTTCGTTTTTCCCGATTTAAGTTTCTCGGGTCCTAAACATTAACTGTGCCGAATTTGGTCCCGGTGGGTGAAACAGTCTATGATTCTATAGCGGACAAACAAACAGACAAGCTCTTTTATATATATAGATATATATATATATATATATATATATAATAGTAAGGGATATTTTTATAGACAAAATAGAGTAGAAAAAAATATTCAGATTAAATCTGATAGGGCATACTAAAGAATATAGTACCGTTAATATAGTACCGTTTGAGGAATATATCTTTTACTGTATTTTAAATTTTTTTTGGTTAATGTCCAATTGTCTGCCGCATTAGCAAGAAATAAAATATTTTTTTGTGTATTTCGTTGTTATGCACGCATGACGATAAAATTATTTAAAGTACCAGTAAAAGGAATCACGTGATCAGCATTTAATAAATTAAATTAAATTAAGGATTAAAAATTCACGAAAACTCAGAAAATGAATGTAAAGATTCGAAAAAGTTTCATTTTAAAGGAATTTTTATGATCATTAGCGTCATATAAATTTTATAACCCCCAAATTATTACTTTAAAAGAAAACTTAAAAAAAGTTACTAAAACAGCTTAAAAGTTTTATTTTTAAAAAAATCTAAGAAGAATTTTTCAAAAATCTTTCTTAGTGCCCCCCTACACTATAAGAAGATTCGCCATGCAAAATTTCAGCCCTTTAGGTCCGGTGATTTGGACTGTGCATTATATGTCAGTTAATCAGTCAGTCAGTGAGTCAGTTAGTTACGGAACTGTTTTATATATATATACGAGGGTTATTCGGAAACTAAGGTCCGTTTACTTATAAAACAGAAAACATTACAGATGTTTTCAAAAAACTTTAATTTTTAAATTCCTTACATGTGTCTCTATTTTTCTACATAGTTTCCATATTTTTTAAACGTTTGTCATAACGTTCTACAAGCTTCTGTATGCTTAAGTAGTAGACGTCCGCCGCCTGTGAGGATAACCAGTCTTGAACTGCTTCTTTCACCTCGTCATCTGTGGCGACTCTCTTGCCGCCGAGAAACTCTTTTAGGTAGCGGAATAAGTGAAAATCACTCGGCGACAAGTCTGGACTGTACGGTGGGTGGTCAATCTGTTCCCATCCAAATGATCTGAACAGAGCTTTCAAGGTGAGTGGGTGAGAGCTTTCAAGGACGGACGGGAAAATGCTCATGATGAACCGCGTTCAGGTCGACCATCAGTGATCACAAATGATTTGGTCAATGCCGTGGATGAAGATTCGTGAAGACCGGCTATTCACAATTTCAACTTCGGAAATTCCAATGCTATTGGAATTTCCGAATGTGGGTAGAACAACTTTGCACAAAATCGCTTCCGAAAAGTTGAAATTTCGCAAATTGTGCGCACGTTGGGTTCCCAGTCTGCTTACTGAGGAACACAAACTGAAAAGAATGGCTTGTGCTCTTGATTTTTTGGATCGATATCATAAAGAAGGTGATCAATTTTTAGAGAAGATTGTCACAGGGGACGATACGTGGGTTTCTCACAGAACCCCAGAGTCTAAACGTCACTCAAAGGAATGGCGTCACACAACATCACCAGTCAGAGTCAAGGCCAAGCAGACAATCTCTTGACACAAGGTCATGGCATCCGTGTTTTGGGATAGACATGGTGTCTTGTTAGTCGAGTTTATGCAGCAAGGGACAACAATAAATGAAGCTGCTTACTGCGCTACCCTAACTAAACTTAGACGTGCAATACAGAATAAGCGACGTGGTCTTTTGATGTCTGGAGTTTTGTTGCTGCATGACAATGCCAGACCCCATTCTGCCATTCACACCCAAAATCTGTTCAGATCTTTTGGATGGGAACAGATTGACCATCCACCGTACAGTCCAGACTTGTCGCCGAGTGATTTTCACTTATTCCGCTACCTAAAAGAGTTTCTCGGCGGCAAGAGATTCGCCACAGATGACGAGGTGAAAGAAGCAGTTCAAGACTGGTTATCCTCACAGGCGGCAGACGTCTACGACTTAGGCATACAGAAGCTTGTAGAACGTTATGACAAATGTTTAAACAAATATGGAAACTATGTAGAAAAATAGAGACACATGTAAGGAATTTAAAAAATAAAGTTTTTTGAAAAAATCTGTAATGTTTTCTGTTTTATAAGTAAACGGACCTTAGTTTCCGAATAACCCTCGTATTAATTTTTCTTACAGTCGGAGTGTCCTCTTTTGGTCATATTTGTAATTAATCATGCAATTTGTTTCCTTTTAAAAAAAACGACGATGTACCTTACTTGTCTGTACTTATTGCGTTACCATACGCAACAAGTACAGACTAATTCGCTGATATATGGATTTTTAAAATGTGTACTGTCTTTTGAATCACCCTATATCTAGTTAAAAATTATGGAATTAAGTCCTTAACATTTTAAAATTTATAAACGGTTATGATTACAGTAATTGACTTTAAGCCCTATGTTCCGGTAATTACCCTTCGTTTAGTAAAAGAGGACTGTAGCGCTTTTAGTCATCTCAATTCAACTGAACTTGATGGGAGTAATTAGCCAATAGTCAGGAAGCATCACCTTAATGGTCATATGTATGTATAATGGCGAGCAATGTAATTTAGACATAAATAAATCATAGTTTAACGATTTTTCCTTTTTGTTTGAAAGCAAAGTTTAAAATAACTCGTTTTCAATATAATAAGTAAGTAATGAAATTAGAAATAGTGATAGGATACCCATATTTGAACGTAGATAGTCCATATTTCCATGTCATAAATTTTTAATGTAACAAATTATCATTGATAACTGTACTTTACATAACCCGCTTAATCTGGACATAATATAATAAAGAATGTTAAAATCAACTCTGGATGTTAAAAATTATCAAAATGTGAATTCTCGGAGATTTGTTAATATGGTTTCAAATTTACATCTTTAAATAGGGATCGGTTTATCTCTAACCCCCACTTTCGTTCATACTTTAACGAAATTATGTTGTTCATAATGTAACATAATTTAATATAAAGAATATTTAGTAGATTTTTATTGATCACAGTTAACCCACTTAATCTGGACATCAAAGAATCCAGAATTTTAAAATTACCTCTGGATGTTAAAAATTATCAAGAGGAATTCCCAGAGATTTATTAAAATGGTTTCAAATTTGCAACTTTGTTGAAATAGGTATTGGTTTAACTCTGAACCACACTTTCGTTCATATTTTAACAAATTTATGTTGTTCTTACTACAACACAGCTTAATATAAAAAATCTTGAGTAGACTTTTATTGATTACTGTACCTTACATAACCCGCTTAATCCGGACATCAAATAAACCAGGATTTTAAAATTACTTCTGGATGTTAAAAATTATCAAGAGAAATTCTCGGACATTTATCAAAATGGTTTCAAATTTGCAACTTTGTTTGAATAGGGATAAGTTTAACTCTAACCCACACTTTCGCTCATACATTAACAGACTTTGATTGATAACTGTACCTTACATAACCCGCTTAATCTGAACATCAAAGAAACCAGAATTTAAAATTTACCCCTGGATGCTGAAAATTATCAAGAGTTATTATGGGAGATTTATTAAAATGGTTTCAAATTTGCAACTTCGTTTAAACAGGGATCGGTTTAACTCTAACCCACACTTTCGTTGACTATTTAACAGAATTTAATTTGAAGAAACTTTAACAGACTTTGATTGATAATTGTACCTTACATAATCCGATTAATATGGACATTAAAGAGACTAGAATTTTAAAATTAACTCCGGATGTTAAAAATTATCAAAAGAGGCATTCTCGGAGATTTTTTAAATGGTATCATATTTTCAACTTTGTCTAAATCGGGATCAGCTCAAATCTAGTCCACACTTTCGTTCACACTTTAACAGAATTATGTTCTGCATAATCTAGCGCAATTAAATTTTGAGGAAACTTTAATAGATTATGATTGATACCTGTACCATAGAACCAATTAATTTGGACATTACAAAAACCAGAACAATAAACTGAACTCCGGCACTTAAAAATTATCAAAAGAAACATTTTCGGAGATTTGTTAAAATGAGATGAAAATTTGGAGCTATTTTTAATTAGGTATTAGCTGAACTCTTACCCATGCTTTCGTTCATACTTTAGCAAAATTTAATCAAAAGAAACTTTAATAGATTATTATTGATAACTTTACCTTTCATTACCCGATTAATCTGGACATAAAGAAATATAATTTTTTTTTTAAAAATCAAAAGAGGTATTCTCGGAGTTTTGTTAAAATGACTTCAAATTTGCAACTCTGAATAAATAAGGATCGGCTGAACTCTAACCCATACTTTCATTCATACTTTAACACAGTTTAATCTGAAGAAAATTTAACAGATTATTAGTGACAACTTTACCTTTATTAACCTTCGTGTTGTGTTCATTTCGTACATACACACACTCTGTTCGGGTCCAAATGGACCCAATGTATCTAATTTCAATATCTAACAATATTTTCATTACATATTTTTTGACTAAATTAATGTATCAATTTCTTTTAGTCTTTTGAGGAAGTATTAAACATAAAATACAAATTTTTCGTGTTCGTTTATCCATATTTAATCCAAAAAATTGCAATAAATAAAAGCGAAAATAACAAAAATTTCCATTTTTTACACAAAAGAAATCTAAAATATTGGTTACAATTATAATTTCTCTTCAATATTTAAAAAAAAGTAATGAAATTGAATTGAAAAAAAATATTATACTCTTTTATATGTTTATGACATAAATATGGACGTAGTTACCTGCTTATCACCTTATTTTCAATATAGAAAATGTTCATCACTGAACAACTGTATCAGTACATTTTGTACATACTTGATTCAAGTGCAATTTACATATGTATTTACCAGACTTCATGCATACATTTTAAAATTTATTATCAGATTTGCACAGATAGCAGCGACCTCTTTTTCTTCTAGAGTTCGTCGCGTCCTGTGTTTCAGGACTCGAAATTGCTTCGTCTTTTGATTGGTTTTGCGTACTACTCACTAATTCAGCTGCAACTTTTTGTCTTGGTAACGCGTCCCTTTTACAAATATGGGCTTGTACTAAAGCCATAGCTAGTGCTTCAATGAAAACTCGAAGCCTTCGCTTTGATTTCTGTTTCCAATCTGGATTTACTGACAGAAACAGTATGTACGCATTCATCGCCGAAATATCAAGAACATTTGAAAATACAACGATGGACCACCTATTAGTTCTCCTTTTACAAGTGTAGCTTGAAGTCATTTTATCTAAGGTGTCTACATCACCTTTCTTAGATTTATAATCAAGGATTACTTGTGTTTTTTAGATTCTGAAGTGCCAACTTTTTTTTAGCGTGTAGTGTGCTTTGTACAATAACACATTTATTTCTTTTGGGTATGTATGAGACAAGCATGTTGTAATCCATGAACGCAAATGTTGATGAATAAACTTCCTTTTTCTTAGTTTGAAGCAATTCAGGAGGAATGGAAGTTTTGTTTTTTCTCATTGTTCCAATCATTGTTATATTCATTTTCAGTAACATCTGTACAAGTTTGTAAGACAGAAAAAAGTTGCTCATGTTTCATTATGTCCTTTTAGACCATAAGTCAAATCAAGAACAACCCTAAGTCCCTGATCTTTCTCATGTGGTTGGTTTATTAGCCTTCCAAGATATGGCTGAATATTCCAAACGTAACTGCTTTCATTGTCACGGAGAACCTAAAATGTTATGCCATATTTTGCGAGTTTTTTAGGCATGTATTTTCGCAATGGGTAGTTTCCTCTGAAATAAACCAACTGTTTTTCAAGTGTTACATATGCACTGGGGTTAAAAAGTTTTAGTAATGTTTCCACCCATGTATCCCATAAATCACGAATGGCTGCAAATTTATCATCTTGTTTCCTATAGGAACGTGTTCCTCGATAATCGAATCTCAAAACTCCTGATATATGAAAGAGCCTTTGCAAACTCATAGTTTCTCTAAAAATAGGTCTGCCTTTCTCTGAATCCCACAAACTTTCTGTACATTCATTGCAGGATTTGAATACTCCAGCAAGTAAAGGTAAATCTATATAGGTACTGAATTCAACACGATCGAATTATTTCCAATTATCTCCAAACACACGTGCTCCTTCTATATTTGAGTTGCTGATGACAATTTTCTCGATGTCTTCTGTAAAAAACAATCGAAAAGCAGACAGTTCGTCATGAATTCTTGAACTAGCATATCTAGTAGGTCCTGTTGTAAGGTTGAAAATATCCTTCGAGGTACGTTTACCTGTTTTCAGTGGTACACTTCTATACTGAATCAGCTTATCTTTTGATAAATAGGTGTTCATCTTAAATTCATTTTCCATTTCATCGTCTTCAGATGATAGCTCAGAAACTTCAGAGATGTTATCTTCTAATTTCGACACAATTTCTGCGTCATCTGAAGCAGCCAGTAATATATCATAAATTTCTTCTTTTTGTAAAGTTCGATTCATCATTAAACTTATAAATAAAAGCAAGTTGGGATGGGAGCGATTGTTACTAAGATATAAAAAATTCAGCCCGATTTCAAAACTGCAACGATTTTCAAAGAAGAAACGGAAATTTCCCTAAAAGACTTCTAAAGCTTCTTATTGGTTATGACGTTTATGCATCTCCAGACATTCTGCTGGGGAAGTAATTAGAGAAATTCTGCCACCATTACACGTTACCAAAGCTAAAATTGAAAAATGTCATTCATGCAATAAAACCTGAAAGAAAAAATATACACTATTAATACACATAAATGTATTTACAATATTTATGAATAATAACTATTATTCACATATATATATATATATATATATATATATATATATATATATATATATATATATATGTATGTATATGTATATGTATATGTATATATATATATATATATATATATATACTCTACATACTAATAAGATAATTCTGCTAATTTTTAAAAATAATATATGCATTTTAGCATAAGGGTCCAAAAGGACCCGAATACAGTGTACGTAAACTTTTTTTTTGTCAAATAGGCTTATGTTCCAATCAAAACAAAAAATAAGTATATTTCATCTAATAGCAAAATGAGCACATTCATGAAACGACAACCCAATACCCATGTTAGTTTTAATTTTATTGCAAACTTAAATAGCTTTTGGGTCAAAATGGACCCAAACACAGCACGAAGGTTAATTCGTTTGATCTGGACATTAAACAAACCAGAAATTATAAGTTATCTCTGGATGTTAAAAATTGCCAAATTAGTCATTCTCGAAGATTTGTTAAAAGTGATGGAAATTTGCATCTCTGTTTTAATAGGGATCTGCTGAACTTAAACCAATACCTTCGTTCATAATTTGACACAATTCTGTAGTTCAGATTCCAACAAAATTTAATCTGAAGAAACCTTAATAGATTAGGACTGATAAAAATACCTTACAAAACCCATTTAATTTGGACATTAAACAAACCAAAAGTTTAAAATTAACTCCATGACCTTAACAATTATCCATTGAGTTTTTCTAGGAAATTTGTTAGAAAAGGGCTAGGAAATTAAAATTTGTTTAAATAGGGATAACCTGAACTTTATCCTAGACTTTTGTTCCCACTCAAAACAATAAAGATAAAATAGCTCACATTTTGTTGTGATTGGTTCAATAGCAATATCACTTGTAAAACGTTTTCGTTTGAAAATAATTAATTGTTACTAATTGTGGAAAATTTAGACAAGCAATAACTCATCTGGAACATATTCCACTACCGTAACGAAAAAAAAACCCTTTACATTGTACAAGGATTCGACATTACATTTTTAATATGTTACAAGCTTGTAGAAGGACGTGCATTAATTACGGTCTTCTAAATGACGGAATCTGTTCAAAAATTCCACAGATTTTGTTTCATACAAACCTATAGACGACTTCGTGAAGGGAAAAAGCAATTATAGCAGGACAAAAGGCACTGAAGAATTGAAAGGAAATATTCTGGATAAATGATAACTAAAATATTTGTGTTTCTAGTTATCACCACTTTTCTTAGTTGTTTGCAAATTATATCGAATTAAAAATGCTAAGAGTTTCTATCAGGAATTAATTTAAAGAAAAATCGTTAAAATTTTCTGAACGAAAATTTATTTTTTATAGTCATTTATGGCAATTATTTTTAAAGCTTCTACATCCAATTTTATTAATTCCTGTATGTAAACAGCGAGATATTGCAAACAGGAGAACAAAATCTTTGATATATATATATATATATATATATATATATATATATATATATATATATATATATATATATATACTAGCTGAAAACCCGCGCTTCGCTACGGAGTACATTCAAATTAAATACAACGGTAAATGTATGCAATTAATGCCAAAAAAAATAAATATATATATTTATAATAAATGAGACGATCAATATATACAATTGATGTAAAAAAATATTTATATATATATTTATAAAAAAATCATAAGGAATATTTATTTTTTTTGGATAATATCCAATCGTCTGCTGCATTAGAAAGAAAAAATGTTTTTTTTTTTGTCTATTTAGTTGTTACGCACGTGACGATAAATTTATTGAAAGTACCAGAAAAAGAAATCACGTGATCAGCATTTAATAAATTAAATTCTAAAAATTAATCTTTAAAAATTCACCAAAAATCAGGAAATGGGGGTAAAAATTCGAAAAAAAAATTCATTTTGAAGGAATTTTTATGATCTTTCTCGTGATATAAATTTTATAACCCTCAATGTATTATTTTAAATGCAAACGTAAAAAAAGTTTAAAAAACAGCTTAAAAATTTAATTTAAAAAAATCTAAGAAGAATTTTTGAAAAATCTTTCTTAGTGCACCCCTACAGTATTAGAAGAATCGCCATGCAAAATTTCAGCCCTTTAGGTCCAGCGGTTTGGTCTGTGCGTTGTATGTCAGTCAGTCAGTGAATGAATGAATGAATGAATGAGTCAGTTACGGAACTGTTTTATATATATAGATATATATATATATACAAGTGGAATCTCGATCTATCGTTTTTCAAGGGACCGATTGAAATGAACAATAAATGCGAGAAAACGATAGATGCGGAAACATAACAAAGCAATATGATCGTTGGGACTAGATAAAATGAACGACACATACGGAAAAACGATGGATCCGAAAACGATCGATGGAGATTCCACTGTATATATATATATATATATATATATATATATATATATATATATATATCTGGTTTTCTATGCTGATGGTGCTCGGATCGAATCCTGGCGAAGCGCCACTAAAATGCCTCCGTTCGTGTCGTCCCTTCATAGGGGGCAATGCTGGTCCGCCTATATGGCGCCCGCATAAAAAAATGGCCAGAAAAATTCCGTCTAATTATAGGCGAATGTCTTCGCGTCAAGTGCCTCCGTATAAAAATAAATAAATAAATAAAAAAATATAAAAAAAACACTGCAGTTGAATCTCAATTTATCGTTTTTCAAGGGACCAACAGAACTGAACGATATATACGGGAAACCGATAGATGCGGGAACATAACAAAGAAATTTGGTCGTCGGGACTGGGTGCAATATACGACACATACGGAAAAACAATGATTTGGGGAACGATCCATCGAGATTCAATTGTATTATATATATATCGTCATTTAAAATTAAGTGCAATTATTTCCACTTAATAATTGATCCCAGTATTCTGTTAAGTATTATTAAAAACCGCTTTTAATTTAATTGTCAGTAAAAAAAAAGTTGAATATTTCATTATTTTTAACAGCAGAATATTGTAATAATTAATTAAAAAAAATTAAAATACGTCTCAAATGTAAGTTTTTTATAAAATTGAATTTTCTCAGTTTGGCATTTAAGCATTGTGCCGTCATTATTGATTTATGACTAATACGTAAGTTTAAAGCATGTTACTGAAGCAATTATCAACTGAAAATACAAAACTTATAACTCTGACAGTATAAGATTATTTACAAATCTATGTGAATTTCGTTTTTCAAGATGCACTTATCGAGAAGTGTATTATTAGAATTTCTTTGGAGGGGAAAATCCTGAATCAAATATTGAAAGAAAATCAATGTAACTGCTTGACATAATCGATGGACATATAAAAATTGATGTTAGCACCCAATTAAAAACTGGTAATTTTGCAGAAATGTGCAACCTATGTTTAATGTTGCTGGGTTTCAGCAATCATATTGGTTTCGCCGAGCTCGTTGTTAACCTAATGAGAACGTTTTACAAAAAATTATAGATTTGGACCGAAAGATTTTTTCTTTCCCATTATACCCAGCAACATTTAAAAAAATTTTTAAATGACTATCGTTTCCATTCTTTAAATGGAACAAAAGTAATATTTTTAATTTTGTATAGTGGTTAGCGTTCTAAGGTTCTACGCAGTGGGACTGGGTTCAAATCCCTAATAAGGTTTGAGCGTTATCGTGTTGTCCCTTCATAGGGAACAGTGCAGGCGAATAACGTTGTTTCCATAATAAAGTATCCAGCAAGGCAGCAGTGAATAACAGAAGGCAAATGTCTGACGACAAGTGTTTCTTCATTCGAAAAAAATATATGCAATAAAACAATCGCTTTGTTACGTAAATATCTGAAACGTCAGTTTAGAATCTTCAAAATTTTCGAGCACCTTTAATTGCTATTTTGACCAAACAAGAGAAGAAAGTTTCTTCATACTACGTTTACAATCATATGTTATTTTAAGGGAACAAGGGACCTTCAATCTCGAATTTTCAATTTTTCAATTTTTAACTCTATATACAGAATGAGAATAACTAATATTCTTTTTTACTAGATTGAAGACCCTTAGAATTCAAAATAAGAATTTTTTTGCAGAATAATGTCCGTTTCTCAAAAAAAATTTCAAAAATGCTATCCTTTTACAAAATGCTCCATGGGCATTCCATGCCATTTAAAAGCCTTAATTTTTTAATATAAATTTACCATATATGTATAAACATAAATGCGCATTGAGGTTTTAATTTGTATGAATCTAAAGATATAAATATATATATATTTCAAACTGCCTGTTATTTTTTTATGATTTTGCATGTTTTAATTTATTTCATGGTCTATACATTTGAAAAAAATATTTGTGATTTCAAGGAAGAATACTTAGTTTTGTGGCAAAAACTTCCATTAATGATCCTGAGAAATTTGGAAGAAATCGGAAGAAGATGAATTCGCTTGGAGCATTTTGAAAAATTCTAGCATTTTTGAAGAATTTTTTGAAAAAAAGGCCTTATTCTACCACAAAATACTTAGTTGTGAGTTCTAAGTGTCTTCGATGTAGCAGAAAATAATAGTAATTTTTCTCATTTTGTATATAAAGTAGTGAAAAATTTAAAAAAGAAATAAAAAGTGGTTGAAAGTCCTTTGTCCCCTTAACAAGCAATCATAATTTTCAGCGTGCTCAAGAACGCTTACCTTCATCTCAACATTGGGAAACTATAATTTTAATTAACCCTCCAATAGTCGCGTGTCATCTGTCACACGAACGGTCGCGTGGGGACAAGTGTCACCCACTTTTATATCGGTGTTATTTCCATATGTATTTAACTTTTTTGTAACCTAATTATTTCTGTAGTTTTTTTAGGAGTATATAATACAAATAAAACACAATTAAATTTTATAAAGATAAATATTGTTTATTACAAATCAACCATACATTCAAAATAAAAAAAAAATTAAAACATTCTGCACATACATTTTTCAAATGGTCATTACGTAACCACTTTCCGCATTTCTCGCACCACTTTCGCGTTGTTCTGTCTCTCTGTGGATCACAAGCGTAACAGCGTTAGTGGCACACCCAGGGGGTGGATGAAGGGGCCTTGCCCCATCCCGAAAGAAATAGAAATTGCATTATGAATATTGAATTTGCATTATAAATATTTTTATCCGTTCAACTCGCTCCCCCCAAAGATTAAATCCTGGGTGCGACACTGAACAGCGTCCTCTGGCACCTTCTTTTTCCTCTTGAGGTACATTATTTAAAATTAATTCCTTATGGGAGAAAATTTAACAAATTCTCGTCGAGATGCCCTATCCAGAATTTCATAAAAACGAAGGTACCTGAGAAGAAACGCAAAACCTGTTTTTGCTCATTGTTAGGTAGCATGATTCCAACCCATTACTGTTCGAGTTATCTCATATCTTATCGATATTTGTCCTGGAACTTTTATAAGTGCCTATCAAAAGAAGAAAACCAAATAAGGCCCTGACCTCTACCTCGTTGGTATTTCTGGCATCGCGATCCCTTTCAAATTTACATTTAATAGAATCAATGTAAATATTTGTACACTCTGCTATTATTTTATAGACTTGTTCGTCAATAAAGAAATCTAATATTTTTCAGGAGAAAAAGTTTTGCTTCTATGCCATTTGGCCCTGGAAAAAGTTTTATAATGTTTTCCTGTCTGGTTCTGACCTTTCTGACAAACTTTTTTTATCACATTCAGAAATGTGATTAAAAAAAGTTTCATGTAAAGAACCTATTTGGCATTGATCTCACTTATTAGCTTTTTAATCATAAATAAATTAAAGGATCTAAAATCTAAATATTACGGAGAATGAAAAATTAATTCACTTACCTTTAAAAGTTACATAGATGGTCGCGTGGGGGACAGGTGTCAACCAATGAACTTTGACGCGATACAGTCAAAAAACAGTTAGAGACAAACTAAAGTGAAAACATAGGGGACAAGAAGGAAGGCTCATTTGAAGGTAGAAGAAAAAGGGGAGACTTCCAACATTCCGATAACCGCTATTAGGGAAGCTGAATGTAGGTGGGTGACATATGAGGCGGTGAAAAGCAAAGTGGTGTAAGTCCCATTTTCATCTTTTTTTCATTTGAGGGCAAAAATTTAATCTCCATGTTCAATTGATAGTGGAATTGCAAATAATTATTATTTGCAATATTACAATAATTATTATGAATTATAATTTGTTCAATTTACAGTGGAATTTTTGGTAGTTTTTTCAGTAAAATGCTTTGGACTTACACCACTTGACTAATTGACTTACACCACTTTGCTTTTCATCGCGTCATATGTCCCCCACGCGAGTATTGAAGGAACCATAGTAAGGAACCATATTTTTCTTCAATACGACGTCTGTATAAATCATCACCTTTTAGTCAACGACGTCATTAC
The DNA here is from genome assembly GCA_907164885.2 of Dolomedes plantarius. Taxonomy (NCBI): domain Eukaryota; kingdom Metazoa; phylum Arthropoda; class Arachnida; order Araneae; family Dolomedidae; genus Dolomedes; species Dolomedes plantarius. Next base: position 61,288,124 of record OU015503.1, read on the forward strand.
AAGCCGATGACGTGTAAGCTCCTAATTCAGTTCATCTGATGTTGCTAAGTCATACCATCGCCAATGTATCGCAACTGCAATTAATTTGTATGTTTAATATCCATAAAACATACTAATTTGAATAAAATTCTTTAAAAATTTTCATCTGTCTTAATTTAGTGGTTAAATTTGATCTTTTACTGTATTTTAGTATTTTTCGACAATTTATTTCGTTGTTATGCAAGTGATGCAAAATTAATTCAAAGTGTCTCAAAAGAAAAGAAACCACGTGATAAACATTTAATACATTAAATTCTAAAAATGAATCTTTAAAAATTCACCAAAAATCAGAATATGGAGATAAAGCATCGAAAAAGGATTCATTTTAAAAGAATTTTTATAATCATTATCGTGATATAAATTTTATAACCCCCAAATTATTATTTTAAATGCAAACTTAAAAAAAAGTTACAAAAACAACTTAAAAACTTAATTTTTAAAAAATCTAAGAAGGATATTTCAAAAATATTTCTTAGTGCACCCCTACATTATAAGAATTATCGCCATGCACAATTTCAGCCCTTTAGGTCCAGCGGTTTGGTCTGTGCATTATCTGTCAGTCAGTCAGTCAGTTACGGAACTGTTATATATATATATATATATATTAGGGCGGAGCGTAAAAAAAAGTTTTCGATTTCGTTTTTGCCCTAGTGCGGAAAAGTTGGGTACTGGTGGGTAGGTCACGTATGCAAAGTTTTGGGAAAAACAAAAAATGTCTTCCGTCTCCATTTCGGCCGTCATTTTAGCAGATTTTTAAAATATAGTTAAAAATGTGTAGTTCCATTGTTTTGTATGCAACTCGTCATTTTGTTCTTAAATAAAATTCAGAGGTAATTCGAAACTTAATACAGAAAGGCAGCAGCGGACACACTGCGTGCAGAAAGGTAAAGAAATATTTTGGCATGTAAACATTGTCAACAACAACTTTAGAAACGAAGCTTAAAACCTTCGTGAAAGACTCACGGAAATTGTTCGACATTTTTTCATGTAAGTTTGTTTCTGTTAACAAATGTTCTTTCCCAAAGCATAAAAAGATACCTCAAATGGAAAGAACATTTCTTATAGACCAAAGGGCACTTAGGCAAATGTCCATAGGCGCAGTTAACTTAAAAGAAACTGAAAGCTGAGGAAACGAGCGGATAGGAAGTAGAAAGAGACAGAAGCAGTAAGTCTTAAAATAAATGTTTCGCCATCTGTTACGCCATCTAGGCTCACATTTCCTGATCCAGATTCTAACGTGGATCCACATAACTTCGATAGTGACACAGATCACTTGAAGCCTTTCCCATCCACATCCAGGATGACTCAATCTGAAGGGAAAAAGACGTTAAGATCAAGCCGATACCTAGCGGTAGCTACAGCTTGTGACAGAACCGGAGTTTCAGATCGGGCTGGAGCCATCATTGAAAGCGCTGTTTTGAAAGATTTGGGGATGATTACCAAAAAAGACACTTTAAATGTAATTGATAGACATAAAATAAGAAGAGAGAGGAAAAAAATTCGGAAAGAATATCAGCAAGGAAATGAAAGACAGCTGGAACCACTGAAGGACTTTATTTTGACGGAAGGAAGGACAAAACTCTAATGCAAGAGAGCGTAGGAGGAAAGATGTACAAAAATACAGTCCTGGAAGAACACGTTGGAATGATTATGGAACCTGGAAGCCAGTACCTTGGAGACATAGCACTAACTTCATCATCAGCTTTGAGTATTTCTCAAATGATGCTGCAATTCATGGAGAATAAGAATATTGACATTCATCAACTAGTAGCAATAGGATGCGATGGAACAATCGTTAATACTGGCTATAAAATCGGCGTGATTCGCCTTTCTGGGGAAGCCATTTGGAAACCCTTGCACTGGTTTATCTGCCAGTTACACGCAAACGTGTTGCCACTCCGACATTTAGTGCAGCATTTGGATGGTGGAACGAGTGACCCTAATGCATTTTCTGGCCCTACTCGCAAAGCATTGGCAAATTGTAAAAACCTCCCAGTTGTTAAATTTGTAGACATTTCGAGCGAATTTCCGAAAATCGACATAAATGATCTTAGCACACACAAGCGATAGCTTTGGGATATTTGTCAAGCTGTCACAAATAGAAACTGCTCATCAAGTTTGTCACAAAAGCACCCTGGGAAAATGACTCATGCACGTTGGGTAACAACTGCAAATCGAATAAAGTGTTTATACATTAGCTCGTCAGAGCCTTCAAACCAACTTCAAACTCTGGCAGAGTTTATCATGAAAGTGTGCCTACCTATGTGGTTTACAGTCAAATTAAAACCATGTTGCACGTATGGTCCACGAAATTTGTGGACCAGACAATAAACATCTCACGCTATCTTAAAAACGATTTAAAGACTGTGGTCTATCCCATTATCCAGAGAAATGGCTATTTCGGCCACCCGGAAACAATAATCTTGTCAATGATCACAGACGACACACAGTCCATTGCAGAACTTCGACTGCGTAGGATTTTACTAGCAAGAAATGAAAAAAAAGGAAAGTATCAGACACTACAACATTCCGTTCTCAACTTCGAGGCAGTTTCATATATAGACCTCATTGATTGGCAGAAATGTAATTTGACGGAACCCCCAATTGACAGAAGATGATTTGAGAAATTTGATTTCCAGTGGAGAGTCTGTAGCTCAACACCTGGGAAGCCTAAAATTTCCTTGCCACACCCAAAGTGTTGAACGTATCGTGAAACTAGTAACAGAGGTTTCTGCGGCTGTGTGTGGAGAAAATAAGCGTGACGGTTTAGTTAGAACCCGAACAGAGTCGAGAAAATCTATGCCACAATTTCAAACCAAATGCGAGTACCGAGTAAAACCGGAATAACTGCAAGGGCAAAGGTATGGTTGGGTGGAACTTGCAATGCAGCCACCTCCCCGTGGTGATCTCTGGGTTTTTTTCTGAATTTTATTTCAGAAAAAACGAAAAGCTGCATGCAAAACAATGGAAATACACATTTTTAACTGCATGGTAAAATTCTGCTAAAAATCACGGCCACAATGGAGACGGAAGATAATTTTTGTTTATCCCAAAACTTTGCATACGTGACCTACCCACCAGTACACAACTTTTCCGCACTAGGGCAAAAACAAAATCGAAAACTTTTTTTTTACGCTCCGCCCTAATATATATAAATATATAGACAATAAATATTAGTTAAAAAATATTAGACTTGAAGAAGTTGTATTTTTTACCGAAGATAGTTCATCTATCACTTCTGATGTCTTCTATTGCACATATTTTTAAGACTTTGATGTCGGCGAATTGCTTATATACTGACCAGTTTCTCAATGCTAAGTCAGCTAAATTACTAAACTAATTTAAAATTAGAATTTTTTGGGGAAAAATTATCAAAAGGTGTTTTAAACGGACATCATTTCCTTTTGACAAAATTTCTAAAATGAATAACACAGGAGAGTAAAAAATTGCGTCCTCTGTTGCGCAGAAAATTTAGAAAAAAAAATCTTTCAATCCAAATAGAGAATCATTGCAACATTTTGCTCCATTGGTTAACATAAAGTTGACCAAATCCAAAATAGCTGCTACCGAGCAAGTGAAGAGGCGACTGTTCATAATATCGCAAAACGTTTTCATATCCACTGTGACTTCCGCAAAACCATTTCACAAGTATTAAAACAATAGTACTTCCTATTTAAAAGCGATACGCTCTTCCGTTGAGATACTTCATAAAACCCTGAAGCCATTTTTCACGTAAAACGCGTGGGAAAAAAAAATCACGGAAAATAAAATAAAATGCACTCTATTTTAAAAAAGAAAGCGGTAAAACGTATAATCAGCGCTCTACATGTGCTAAAATTTATCATCCTTTTTATGTCGAAAAGTAGCAAAAATGGATGCGGAAGGAATATGCTTTTTCTTTTATTTTAACAGTCGAAAAATTCTCCTGGAACTTTTAATCCAGATAAATATTTCTTTTAGAAACGCAGATTAAAAACTCCACATTTATTCGTTATTTTAGCAAAAAGAAAAGGAGACACACGCAGCTAGAAACATCCTCGGCTGATTTTATGACATTTGCTTCCTCATATGCTGGAAGGAAAATTTATCGTTGAGGTCGCAGTTAGTTGTTTTTATTTTCTAGAAGAGTCCCATTCGAATGAGAAATGCAGCTTTAAACAAAACGGCACTTTATTAATAGAGGAATAAAAATGAAATATGTTTTCAAGTTTATTATTTTTCATGCTAAGAGATTTTTTTATTTTGAAAGTGTGTGTCCGTTTGTGTACATATGTACGTGAAGCATAAAGTGTATATATTTTTTCTTTGTTATTATTTTGGGTTTAAGTATTTAAAACGCGAGTATTTAGATGATTATATGTACACGTTTGACTTTTATATATTAATTATATGTTTGCCTTTAAGATTTAATCCGTTAAGGATCGCATTATTTTCAAGAAAACGGTACAGAAAGTGCCTATTTTTTCGACAAATTCCATTTATTTCTTCATTTGCCACATCTAGTTTTAAAAAAACCCATCCCCAATTACAATATAAATAGTCCGGTGCCGCCATCTAATATGCAAAATAAGAAATGACATTTTTTCGGAATAAATGAAATGGATTATTTTTAATTTTTTTAGTGCGTTACTTTTGAACACTCTAGTCCAGAAATATCACGCATGAGGATAGAGGGCGAAAGATCTAATTTTGACGGGAACGAGAAGGAAGGGGTGTTAAGCTCTTTGACACCAATACTATATTTAGTAGATGAACAGGGCTAGATGTAACCTACTTGTAGCACGTTAGCTTTCGGTGGAGAGGGTGCTCGGATCCCGAACAAGAGCCATTAAATACATTCATGTCTAGGTCGGATATGGCTAGGTTAAATCCGTAGACCAGAAAGTCCCTCTATGAGGTCAGATAGGGTGGGAGAGAGTACGATATCCCCAGATGTCGCCTCTGGGGGTGATCGGTGAAAATTGAAGTGCTATCTGGCGAAATCGGACTCCTACCTTGTGGTGTCATTATAAACGGGAGTCGCACCCATCAGCCTGGGAGTCTATATGGACCTGGTTTGAAATACTTCCACCAGGGGGCATTAGAATCAACATCAACAACAATTTCTTAGCTTGAGTGGCATCAGTTCTTCCTTATGAAAGTTTCTTATAATCATGCACTTATGGTTCCTGTTGTTACAAAAAATTGCTTGTTAATCGTAACTTCAACTGTCATTAATGTCTGTTCATATATATATATATATATAGACAATATATATATATATATATATATATATATATATATATATATATATATATATATATATATATATATATATATATATATATATATACATACATATATATATATATATATATATATATATATATATATATATATATATATATATATATATATATATATACATATATATATATACATACATATATATATATATATATATATATATATATATATATATATATATATATATATATATATATATATATATATATACATATATATATATACATACATATATATATATATATATATATATATATATATATATATATATATATATATATATATATATATATATATATATATATATATATATATATATATATATATATATATATAAGATAATCAGATTTGACACCTGTTGTTGAAATTTCTAATGCTCCATGGCCGGAATTTATTCTTGCCAGGTCTATATAGGCTAGCGGCCTCAGGAATGCGGCTCCGGTTAAAATGGCATGGGTGTTAAATGGCACCTTAAATGGCACCGGTTAAATGGCACCTGCAGCCCGGATATAACACCTGATCCCTTTAACACAAATATCTCTCGAATTTTCTCTTGTGAAATAGTAGCTTCTCTATTGATTGCAATTTCCTTTTATGCACGTGCTTTGAATTAAATAACTTAACAGCCATTCATATACAAGGTGCGCCCATAAATTAACCGGACAATTTTTTTTAAATAAGAAAAATATTTCTCACCTTCAAATAAATTTATCTCCTTTGAAAATAATCGCCAAAGGAGTCTATACAACTTTTCCAACGTTTCTTCAAGTCATCGAAACACTTTTTATAGGCGTTGGAACTCACCGCTCGCAAAATACGTGTAACATTTGATTTTATATCCGAGACGTTTTCAAATCTTTGTCCTTTCATGGCCATCTTAAGCTTCGGAAAAAGGAAAAAATCGGCTGGCGATAAGTCGGGAGAATATGGTGGCTGATTTATCACTATAATTGAATGCTTAGCAAGATATTTTTTTACAGAAAATGCTGTATGGGGCCTCGCATTATCATGTAAAAGAGACCGTTACCCAGAATCAAACAGTTCCTTCCTAACTCGCCTTATCCTGTTTCTTAATCGAAAAACCAGCTCCTTGTCAAAAAATTGATTAATTGTTTGATTTTCAGAATCAAATTCATGATGAATAAGTCCTTTGTAATCACAAAATGCAAAATCTATGAAAAGACAGAGATTTGAAAACGTCTCGGATATTAAATCAAATGCTAAGCGTATTTTGCGAACGGTTAGTTCCAACGCCTATAAACAGTGTTTGGATGACTTGAACAAATGTCGGAAAAATTGTATAGACTTCTTTGGCGATTATATTGAAGGGGATACATTTATTTGAAGGTGAGTAATATTTTTCGTATTTAGAAAAAAATGTCCGTTTACTTTATGGGAGCACCTTGTATTTCTTGTTGATACAACTGTAGTAAGAAAGATCCTTATATCGTACATTATTAAAACAGAGTGAGAAGGTGTTTCAGTTTATCATCAGTCGAACTTGTATCTTATATATACACATTTAATCTTTGTGTCATGGCTGTAGATTTTGTTTCATTGAGATTTATCAGGCGGATACACACTCTTATTAAAACATTAACTGCAGTTAAAGGGACAAGATATATTCTATCTCGTTTTTTTTATTTACAATTTAAAACTCTATATACAAAATGACAAGAATTAATATTCTTCTTTGCTGAACTGAAGACACTTAGAATACCTACATAAGTAATTGTATCAGAATAAGGTTTTTGAAAAAATAATTTTTCAGTTATGTTAGCATTTTTCCAAAGGCTCCCTGCTCATTCCATATCAATTAAAAACCTAAATTCTGTTTATTATGAATTGACCATATATATATTGTAAAGAATTCGCCGAATGGTAGCGTAGAGAAGCCGACGATAAAATCCAGTAATATTAAATGATTTATTACAATGAGAGGAAGTCGATGAAGTTACTTACAACACTGTAGAGTATACACTCTAAATAAAGTGCAGGGAACAAATTTCAGCTGCAGAACATCAGTCGATATTATCGGCGCTCGGTCAAAACACTAGAGTCTATTCTTCTTATCCGGAAACTCAGTAGGACACGCGGCAATTACTCCAGCTCGGAGTCTCTATACCGCTGATAATTTAGCGAACACATCCGTCTGGGATCTAAAAACATCAGTTATCTCCAATAGCTATAACGGTTCCTTCTGGGAACGAGTCGAGAAAATATTTGCCTCTCACAAGGACTTAAAATGCGATCGACGGGGTGTCGGAAAAAACTTCGCCTCGCACGAGGACTTAAAAAGAATCGTAAGCTACAGCTTCAATGCCGGAGTAGCGACCTCTAGATGGAGGTCTGGATGCTGACTGATTTTTTTAGTTCGTAGCGACACAACTCGTAGCTCTAGCGCTGCGATCGCTCGATATGTAAAAGCGTTTTTATTGGTGCCTTTAAAGTGACATCACTTTTCAGAAGTTCGATTGGTGATTAGCGTCCTTCGTCAGCACATCAGCTGATTGCTTTAGGTAGTTTAATCTTCCCCAATAATCATCGATCAAGGGGTTGACCGAAACTAAAGTCTTTTGAACATTATGTCCAAAATCTCAGACCTACTGTCGCCTCGCCTCCAGGCTTGCATTGTCTGGGCATTCCTTCTGGCGTTCGGTTGTCCGCTGTATTGCCTCTGGATTCTACGGTTGTCTCCTGTTGGGACGTGAATTGATTGAGAGAGTTTTACTATAAATTGTGCGGATCAATGGATTCTTCACAATCCGTCCCCTCATAAGACTTTTGTCTCAATGGCAAAACTGTAAGGTAATGATTAGACATGGTTCACCCGACAGTCATTAGAGGCAGCAAAATTAATAAAAAATGATACATGATATACACAAAATAAACACTTACCTAAAATTATAAACACTAAAATATTTACATTTACGTCTTTAGTAAATATTTTTCGGATAGCCTCTTGCCTAAACAGTCAGATGTGTCCGACGTCCCTTCCAGCTCTGTGAATGATCTTATAATCGCAGGGCTGTACGGCTAAGGCCATTTTATTGTAACACCTGAACAGGGATTCTTTAAAAAACGTAATACACTCAGCTACAACTAATAACGTTAGTCACATAAGTTTTACTCTGTGCTCTGAGAACATCATTTAAAACCCTTTATGTACTGACGGTACTTATAAGTACCACTTTCTTTAAAGTCCTATAAAATAGATTCTATTCGTATATTACTAACGGAACTGACAAGGATCGATGCTTTAGACTTTCCTTTTTCTCACTAGATGGCAGTAGCAGGTTTTTCTAACCGGTTGTTAGGTGTAAAATTCATTTCAACGTGCGTTGTAGCGTGTGAGACATCCATTTTGCGAACGTCATTTTCTCTGAAACTTAAACCTTTGCCACTCAAAAACTATTGAAGGTAAGTGTATGATATTTTTTTTCCATGTTTCATATGATCTTAGAATATCATTTTGCATAATTGTTTATTTATATAACATTTATATTTTGTTTACCGACCAAATTTCTTTCTGGTACTTATAAGTACCGCCAGTACTGTGAGAGTTGTAAAGCACGTGGACTTAGTTATGGAACAGAAAACTGGCTATTTTTCTTTTGCGGTGTAGAGATGCTTCAAATAGGGTCTTTTTACGGTTTTATTGTTTTTTATGTAATGAACAATTTTTACAGAGGCATCGTTTAAAATTTAAAGAAAAAATTGACGTTTGAAATAGATTATTCAAATTTGACAGGAAGATATAATTTGCATGCAACTGGAATAATATGGATGCAGATAAATACGATATTTAGAAAAAATATGAGTTTTTCAAAACGAATTTATCAGAATTCCAAATGGTATTATTATTATTATTATTATTATTATTATTATTATTATTATTGTAATTATTATTATTATTATTATTGTAATTATTATTATTATTATTATTATTATTATTATTATTAAACATTTGAACTGAAATATTGAGTTTGGTGTTACATGAAAGATCTTAGGGCCCAATATACTAATGTATATTTTTTATTTTATGATTTCTGATATAGAACCCCAGATTCACATTCTTTGAGTACATTATAAATTTAGATTTCCTTAAATTTACTCTCTACTTTCTATCGAAAGATGATATTTTTTAATGTAATTGCCTTTCATCAGCTTTCAATAATTATTTTTTAATACGTTTAGTATGCCTGGAAAGAAACTCTTGACGACAGTGGAAGCATTGCAGATGCTACATGATCTTCCATCTGATAATAGTGATACGCCGATAGAAGACTCTTCTGATGATGATGCAGATTCAGATGGAGAAATACCTACACCTTCATCTGGACCGAAAAGTGATGGTGAATCCGGCTCTGAAATTAGTTCAGATGAACAGGAAATTAAGAGAATTTGGAGAGAAAGAGATGCCCCTACACAAGTTCCGAGTTTTTCCTCAAAGACAGGATTTGTTGACATTTTTTTTGAAAATTTAACTACTCCAACAGATTTCTTTTTGAACTTTCTAGATGATACAATCATCCAAAATTTATTTTTTCAAACTAATCTCTACATAACGCAGAAGCAAAGATCTATTTCTTTTATTACTGAAGAAGAACTTTATGGTTTTTTAGGCTTGCAGTTCTTGTTCAGCTACCATAGATTACCCCGGATTCATAATTATTGGTCGTCCGATATAGATTTTTCTGTAAGTGTGGTCCCGCAAACTATGACACGAACTAGATATTTCCAAATTTTATCAAACATTCATGTCAATGACAATTCATTAATTCCTGCAGGAAATAGAGATAAATTGTTCAAAGTTAGACCCTTAATGGCACGTTTGAATGAAAATTTTCAAAAATTTCGGTTGCCATCACAAATCCAGTCCATAGATGAAAGTATGGTCCTTTTCAAAGGCCGTTCATCTTTGAAACAGTATAACCCAATGAAACCAATTAAAAGGGGTTATAAACTGTGGTGTAGAGCGGACATGTCTGGATATATATATGAATTTGATGTATATCAAGGAAAAGAAAAGTCTGCAAATGAATCAACGAAAAAAAGATTTGGGCTGGGAGGAAGTGTTATTGTAAAAATGACAAAGAATCTAGCAGGCAATAACCACATCATAACGATGGACAATTATTATTCATCAGTTGATCTATATGAATATTTAAAAACGAAAAGTATATTCGCTGTTGGTACAATACGGCCTGATCGAGTTGGACTGCCAAAGCTACTGGAAGATAAAAGGCTAAAACGGGGAGAATTTGATTACCGAATCACTGATCAAGGTATAGCATTTTTCAAGTGGAAAGATAATCGATCAGTGCATTTAATATCAAATTTTCATGGAAATGAGACATGCAAAATCAACAGGACTCAGAAGGATGGCACAAAACTGGAAGTATCTGCACCTAATATAGTTAAAGATTATAACGCACATATGGGTGGTGTAGATAAATCCGATATGCTACGATCCTTCTATGATAGAGATAGGAAATCAAAAAAGTGGTGGCATAGGCTCTTTTTTGCTATGTTGGAGATAGCATGTGTGAATTCATACATAGCCTTTACAGAAACACGAGAATCAATCTCCCTGTTAGAATACAAAAGACGCGTAACACAGGGATTACTTGTGAAAGCAAAAACAGAACCAAAACGAAGAGGAAGACCAAGATCATCCATAAATGATGAATCCCCTTCTAATTCTATGCCACCAAAAAAAAAGAAAAGAGACTTTACTGTTTCAAAGGATATGAGACTTGAAAATAGAGGCTGCCACTGGCCAATATTTGTGTCCGGTCGAGGTCGCTGCGAGCTTTGTGCACAAAGAAAAGTTCAATCAAAGCCCCATTCTAAATGCAGCACATGTAATGTTTTTTTATGTGTGAACGAAAAAAAAAATTGTTTTTTTGAATATCACCAAAGTTAAAGTTACATTATATTTCAAATTGGTCTGAATTTCAAAATAAATAATTATATGATTTTTTTAAAAAGTTTTGATTATTTTTCAAAGTATGAAAATTTGTGTAAGCCTATAATACTGGCGGTACTTTAAAGTACCACTTCAATTAACTAGTGATAATTAATTAAATTTTAAGAAGGTGAGTATTTTTTCGATATTTATTAGTTAGTTAGTATTAAATTAACATATATAAAAATTTATGAGAGTTTTGGTTTATTAATTCATAATGTGGTACATAAAGGGTTAAGGCAACAACATATTATTTAGATTTACTCTAATAAACCTGATACAAACTTCATAATCCTTTCTATCACATTGTACTCGGAATTACAAGTTCATCAATATTCAGCATCCTGTTGGACCTGTAGTGTGAAACTTAATTACAAGCTAACACACGCGATCTAAACGTCGCCTGTCCATTTTAAATCATCCTAAGGGAACTCGTCCCTTTAACAAGCCTTTCGCTAACTTTTACTGGTTTTCACCACGGAAAAACCTTTTAATTTTCTCACCACAACATATTTACCTGCTTTAACTTACCTCCAACAGTCCCTTAACCTCCTTCGCAACGGAAATGATTGGATCCTTTTCTATAATTCCCAACAATTTATGGTTTACACAAAAACATAAGTAATTCGTGATATAACATAGTTACAGCCTATTTGAAGCCGTCCAACATTAATCACATATAACACAAGTGTTTAACTTTAACTTGAGCTATTTCCTTTCTGCGACCCTTCTATGGGGGTACACAAAAAACACCAAGAATCCCACTTTCAGTTTTAACAATGCCTTCTCAGGCCTTCTAACGTATTCACCGTAAAAACCGTCTTAGGAACGTCATCCACAATACAATTACACTAATTGACATAATTATCAGAAAAAAAACCACAAATTTCTTAAGCCCATTTCCAAAATATAAGTTCATGGTATACAACAGCTAAACAATAATAAAGAAAATTCTATTAAAAAACAAAATTCGCCATACAAAATGTTCTACACTTCAATTCTCTTGGGTCACTCATTTACACTGATTACATTTACATTACATTTCCCGTGACCCTAAAATCTCATCCGAGACTTTCAAATCTTCCCCGGACTAAACTCTTTCATTCGGGAGGTAATTCTCTTCCAAATATCCTTTTTTTTTGAAATTCCCTATGAATCTCTCCCTTAGACTTCCACAACCTCAACTGTCCTTTTTAGTTTCACCTTCACAAAATTTCGCAGCATTCTCTCTTGCCTGCAAATCATAATCTGATTCCCTGAATCTATCGTATTCTCTTTCATTTGGGTTTTACCGAAACTCCGACTTTTCGATCTATTCTTAAACTTTTTGACATCCCACATTTTTATTTTCCTCCGACATTCTACTCGGTTCAATCTTTTGGCGGTAATCCTCTCGTACTTCAAAGATTTTAACGATCCCTCTAGCTCGAAATCTGTCCCCATAGATTCAACCCTATGACTTTGAGACAAGATCCCACCATTACTCATCTCTCCATTATCCTAAATCCGAAGCAGTTCTCTCATTTCGCGTTTCCAAATGTCTGACCATAACTCCTGAGTTTTCGCACTCCTGTCCTTTCCGAAAATCCATTTCTTACCAAAAACTCGAAGTCTCGGAGCCAGCATCAGCTCTCTTTGCATGAAACTATTATGCCGCCCTCTATCTCTCCCCAGCAAGCGGTTGATTTCCCTTTAAAGCCTCAACTTCACGGCTATGATCTTATCAACCCGATTCCAAACCTAAGTTTCTCACTTTTCATTTTGACTTTGACGGAATTCTGGTTTCCCACCATTTCCCTCTGTTTCCGACAAGCCTGGGCCCTCTTGGCTAATTCACCTTCAACTCTATTTCCACGAGGCGTATCACTCTCAAGTTTTCGAATTTTTCCGCCTGCGTCGCCCGTCAGATACCTTGTTAATTCACTCCTCCACGAAAGTCCATCGCACACTTTCCCGGTGTGTACAATTCTCGTCAGTGACAATCGGTCACAACAATGGTCCCCACTTCTCTTCCCTAACACAATGCTATTGTCACCGACTGCTTCCTCCCTTAATGGTCTCCCCTCGCTTACCCTAAACTTACTATTGATCAAAACGGGACACACTTCCCTTGTCTCTATTATCTGATGGTGCATATGCATTCATACAGAGTTCTCTGCATGGAGACCCACCCACTCCTGTCATCACATTAGTCACGGTAACCCTACACGCTGTGTCCCCCGCCTCCATTGACACCATTTGACCCCCGGGACCCCGGGATCTTTGATGCTCTGTAGCAGGACCGAAAGAGGAGGCGATCCACGCATATACAGAGTACGCAGTGAACATAAATCATTGGCTTCCCCAAGGCAGAGCAGAGCAGAGTACATGAATGCAAACGCAGCAGGAGGTGCATCTGATTGTTGCGTTTTTGAAAACTCGTTTACAATTTTCTGAACGGGGTCTTCTCTCCCGAATTCTGAACTTGTATTTTCCAAGAGAGTGTTTGTTTCGCCGAACCCAATATTTCTTTCAGCTGGATTTGGCTCGCGGACCGAATCTATTTCTTCCATATTGATTCTAATTTCCTCATTAGAATTTAAATCCGCTTGTTCAACTAAAAGCATTTTCTTTTCACAAAGCACTATTTCTGAATTTCCCTGAGCATCTGCGCTATCTAAATTTTTAGCATTCACCTTGCTAGAGTTTATCAAAACTTTCCCTACGACCGGATGGTCAACCTTTTGCTCTACTGGAGCGTTTTCTAGACTCACGGATGCGACGCTCAAAGTTTTGTCCGATTTTGCTAGTCTAAGTTTTTGCAATTCAAACTCTTTATAACGAATTTCTTTCTCTTGCGCCGTTTGTCTAATTAATTCTGCATTTTGTCTGGTTTCCCGAATTTGTCGGTCCTCTACGATTACTCACAACATACACTTAGATCTTTCTTCCTCAAAATATTCGCTTGATTTTCCTAATCAACTCTATGATTCTATCTGTATCTTCGAATGGTATTCCTAATTCATAAGCCAGCTCCCCTTAATTCTGGTTTTCTATGGTAATATAAAACATAATGCAACACTTTTAACAAATTTCAATGCAATTTAAAAAAACACTTTGCTAGTACACTTCAATAATTACACTTTCCATCAGGATATTATAATTTATGAACTTCCAGTTAACGTCTTACATTTATACAAGAAAATTTTAACGATTCTTAATAAATTTTAATTTCAACACAAGATAATTCACAGAACTCTTCGATTCGAGCCATTAATACTTAACTTAAAATTCTAAAAAAATTTTTACAACACTCTTGCAATTCAAGCATATGTTCTTATGAATTTTAAATTTAATCTTGACACACATTAATAACACAATTATTTAAAACAGCCTCTAAATGAACATCAGGCTTACCTTTGTCGCCTCGCCTCCAGGCTTGCATTGTCTGGGCATTCCTTCTGACGCTCGGTTGTCCGCTGTATTGCCTCTGGATTCGCACGGTTGTCTCCTGTTGGGACGTGAATTGATTGAGGGGTTTTTACTATAAATTGTGAGGATCAATGGATTCTTCACAATATATATATATATATGGGTGTATGTGTGTGTATGTATGTATATATAAATATACACTGCTGGCCACTGTAAATGCAACACCCTGAAGGAAACAAGCAAATAACATGAAATTTACAACATGCATTAGCGGAGGTGAGATATGCAAATGATTAGAATTTCAGCGCAGACGCACATCACGCGCGCCTGTGGCGCCACTTCAAAGCGCTATTTAAGGCTTGGAGATTTCGACGATTTCAAGTTCGGCAATTGTGTGTTTCTTGTGGTTTTATCAAATAAACGATCAATTATGCCTCGACGAAAACAGCGATCATCTTTTCATCAAGTATCCGAGTTCGACAGAGGAAGGATAGTGGCCTACCGAGATTGTCGATTATCTTTCAGGGAAATCGGTAGTCGTGTTGGACGAAACCAAACAGCTGTAATGCGTATATGTGATCGTTGGATACAGGAGGATACGACACACCGGCGTGATCGATCGCATCCACCTCAGCGCACCACTTCACGTGATGAAAGGCAAATTGTGCGCATTGCAGTGACGGATCGCTCAGTCACATCACGAACCATAGCACAGAACATGCAGTCTGTAATGCATCATCCAGTGTCTGCGCGTACCATTCGACGCCGTTTATAGCAGAGTGGTCTGTCCCTTTTTGTCTTCCCTTGTCGCAGAACCACAGACGTCTCCGCCGCCAATGGTGCGATGACAGAAGGATGTGGACGGCAGAATGGAATGAAATTGTCTTTACTGACGAGTCACGCTTCTGTCTGCAACACCACGATGGTCGCATTCCAGTCTGGAGACACCGAGAAGAGAGGACGCTGAACACCTGCGTTATGCACCGCCACACTGGTCCTGTATCGGGTATTATGGTATGGGGCGGTATTGGATATCACTCTCGCACACCTCTAGTACGCATTGCCGGTACTTTAAGCAGCCAGCGCTACATCTCCGAGGTGTTGGAGCCAGTTGCCCTTCCTTACCTTCAGGGCTTGCCCACAGCCATATTTCAACAGGATAATGCTCGACAACACGTGGCACGCATTGTCCAACGGTTCTTCGTCAATCGCCAGATTGAATTGCTTCCCTGGCCGCCTCGCTCTCCGGATCTTTCGCCGATAGGAAACACGTGGTCCATGGTTGCTCTACGATTGACCCAGATTCCATCCCCAGCTGCCACAGCAGATCAACTTTGGCAACGTGTGGAATCTGTATATATATATAAACATAACTATGCGTTGAATTTTTTTTCTCAAAAGCCCTAAATTTTATTTTTTTTTATTTTAAGTTTTCGAATATTTTTACTTCATTTCATGGTCTATAATTTTGGCAAATGTTTGTAGTTCAAAGAATTATCCACAGTTTTGTGACGAACACTTCAGCTGACAGTCATGCAAAATTTGACAGAAATCAGAAGAAAATCATCAAGCAGTATTTCGAAGCAATCAATCACAAGAAAAATATGAAAGTGAGAAAAACAAATTTCAAGTTCCAAAATAAGCAAAAACAACAAGAAAATATATATTTTATGCTATATTCACATGCATTATTAATTTCTGAATATTTACTTTATAAATTTATAATAATATTATAATATAAATTTTAAATTTTTTTTATAGAAATTTAAATATTACTCATTTTTTTAACAACTTGTAAAAACAAGTCTGAAATAATTTTATTAAAGAATTTGATATAAAATTTATAAAAATATATCTGAAGCATATGACATTCCTGCGGTTTTTTCCTCACTCATTATGAATTTTTGATTTTTATAAGTATTTTTATGAGTGGTTTTAAACCAATACAAACTTTGTTTTAGCCTCCGGCCATCTTTTTTCCTGGCTATCGACTAACTTTGACTTCTTATTGTTTCACTTTCTTTTACAGTTAAACTTCAAGTCGCGTATGCTTGATGATTGATTTTAACGCTATTACTCAGCCGTGTTCTTTAAAGCATGTATCTTAATTTAGAAAACGGTTACTGTAAATATACACTCATGGACAAAAAAATTAGCGCACCAAGAAATAATTGCGGGATCGTAACGAACCTTGCAATGAAGGTACATGTCGGGGAGATATGCAAATGATTAGAAATGCAGCGTGATTGCGCATTACGTATAGCCAGTAGAGGGTGTTGAACATCGTACTCTGTGGAGTATAAAACAGGTAACCAAAGCTTGTTTGAGTGTGCTGAATCATTTACAAAGGAAGAGCTGAGATAGACATGCCATTACGCCGTGTTCGAAGACAATATAAGCAGTTGTCGCAGTTTGAGAGGGGGAGAATCGTCGGGATGATGGAAGCTGGGTGGTCAGCTAGGCGAGTAGCTCGTCAATTAGGCCGCTCTGATTGTGTTGTGAGGAGGTGTTGGGACCAATGGACCCGAGAGATTTCATGTACACGAAGACCAGGCTCAGGACGCCCTCGACAGACCAGTCGTCGAGAAGACCGCTACATCGTAAGAAATGCACGCGTACAGCCAGCTGCTTCATCGGCCGCCATCCAGGCACAGGTAGCACCTTCACTAGGAGCCTCTGTGTCTTCTCGAACCATACGAAGGCACCTTTCGAAGGAAAGTTGGTATCGCGGCGCCCATTACGTGTGCTGCCCTTGACGCCCACCCATCGACGCCTCCGTTTGGAGTTTTGCCGCACACGAGGAAACTGGACTGCAGCGGAATGGAACCAGGTCGTCTTTAGCGACGAATCCAGATTCAATCTCGGCAGTGCCGACAATCGTGTTGGTGTGTGGAGAGCCCGTGGTGAACGCTTCAATCCTGCCTTTGCTGTACAGCGACACATCGCTCCCAGAGCTGGCGTGATGGTATGGGGTGCCATTGCTTACAATACACGGTCACCCGTAGTATTGTTCCGTGGCACCATTACAGCTCAGCGGCATGTTCATGAAATCCTGCAACCACATGTGTTGCCACTCATGCAACGGCTCCCAGGAGCCATTTTTCAACAAGACAATGCTCGGCCTCATACGGCAAGGGTGTCACAAGACTGTCTCCGCACTGTTACTACCCTTCCTTGGCCTGCCCGATCCCCAGATTTGTCTCCAATCGAGCATATCTGGGATCATTTGGGACGACGAGTTGGGCATCCCACGAGTTTGAACGAACTAGAGTCAAGGTTACAAATATGGTCAAGGTCGAACTAGAGTCAAGGTCCAAATATGGAACGAAATGTCTCAAGACATCATACAGAACTTGTATGACTCAATGCCTGATCGTATCGCATCGTGCATTCGCGCTAGAGGGGGTCCAACGGAGTATTAACTCCTCCGTTCTTTTGCCTTTTTCTCTGAAATAAATTATCCTTTTTCTTTGACTTTCTTATCATTTACATATATCAAAGTAGTCATTACGTATGTAAAATTTCGTTTCATTTTGACCACTCCTTCTTGGTGCGCTAATTTTTTTGTCCATGAGTGTACATAGTTTTCAGTGTTTTAATATTAAGCTTATATTGTTGAAATCACACTCTTTTTTAGATTTATTTTTAATTTTTTATTTTTACCTAAGTGAAATACAAATGCATATTATAGGTCAAATATGATGCTTTAGTCACATTAGATTTGCCAAAAATTACAGGAGAAAAGGAGCAAGACTTTTTTATATTTTCATCATGCAAAGTTTTATACACCCAAAATCTACAGCTTATTAATTTTTAAACTATATAGCCAAAATTTGAATATTTCTTTTTTCCATATTTTTATCATGCAAAATATTATATCTCCAAAATCTACAGTTCATTAGTTACTAAACTCTTTTGCATATATCTGCCTATTTCTTTTTTCTATATTTTTATTATGCAAAGAAATATATACCCAAAATCTACTGTTAATTAATTGTTAAACTATGTTGTCAACATTTGTGCATTTCTTTTTCCATCTTATTATTATGATCCAAAATCTACAGCTCATTGTTTATTAAAATATTTTGCTAAAATTTGCGTATTTCTTTATCCATATTTTTACTATGCAAAGCATTATATACCCAAAATCTACAGCTCATTAATTATTAATATATTTTGCAACAATTTCAGTATTTCTTTTATCCATATTTTTATTAACATTTCTCAGATATTTAAAAAAAAATTATTACTATAAAAAAATTTTCATTTGGGTCTGAATAACTTTGCATTTCAAGAAAGTGGGTCGCTTTAAAAGAAAGTTTACGCACCCCTGATGTAGACGATTATATGTATGCCATGCCATCAAAAGTAATTAAACTAATTAAATTAACTTAATAAAAATCATTAGGCAAATTATAATACACTCGTGGACAAAAAATTAGCGCAACAAGAAGGAGTCGTCAAAATGAAACGAAATTTTACATACGTAATGACTACTTTGATATAAGTAAATGATAAGAAAATCAAAGAAAAAAGATAATTTATTTCAGAGAAAATGGGAAAATAACGGAGGAGTTAATACTCCTTTGGACCCCCTCTAGCGCGAATGCACGATGCGATACGATCGGGCATTGAATCATACAAGTTCTGTATGATGTCTTGAGACATTTCGTTCCATATTTGCTGTAACCTTGCCTCTAGTTCGTTCAAACTCGTGGGATGCCCAACTCGTCGTCCGAAATGATCCCAAATATGCTCGATTGGAGACAAATCTGGGGATCGGGCAGGCCAAGGAAGGGGAGTAACAGTGCGGAGACGGTCTTGTGACACCCTTGCCGTATGAGGCCGAGCATTGTCTTGTTGAAAAATGGCTCCTGGGAGCCGTTGCATGAGTGGCAACACATGTGGTTGCAGGATTTCATGAACATACCGCTGGGCTGTCATGGTGCCACGGAACAATACTAGGGGTGACCGCGTATTGTAGGCAATGGCACCCCATACCATCACACCAGCTGTGGAAGCGATATGTCGCTGTACAGCAAATGCAGGATTGAAGCGTTCACCACGGGCTCTCCACACACGAACACGATTGTCATCACTGCCGAGATTGAATCTGAATTCGTCACTAAAGACGACCTGGTTCCATTCCGCTGCAGTCCAGTTTCCTCGTGCGCGGCAAAACTCCAAACGGAGGCGTCGATGGGTGGGCGTCAAGGGCAGCACACGTTATGGGCGCCGTGATACCAACTGTCCTTCAGCCAGGCGCCTTCGTATGGTTCGAGAAGACACAGAGGCCCCTAGTGAAGGGGCTACCTGTGCCTGGATGGCGGCCGATGAAGCAATTGGCTGTACGCGTGCATTTCTTACAATGTGGCGGTCTTCTCGACGACTGGTCTGTCGAGGGCGTCCTGAGCCTGGTGTTTGTGTACATGAAATCTCTCGGGTCCATTGGTCCCAACACCTCCTCACAACACAATCAGAGCGGCCTAATTGACGAGCTACTCGCCTAGCTGACCACCCAGCTTCCATCATCCCGACGATTCTCCCCCTCTCAAACTGCGACAACTGCTTATATTGTCTTCGAACACGGCGTAATGGCATGTCTATCTCAGCTCTTCCTTTGCAAATGATTCAGCACACTCAAACAAGCTTTGGTTACCTGTTTTATACTCCACAGAGTACGATGTTCAACACCCTCTACTGGCTATACGTAATGCGCAATCACGCTGCATTTCTAATCATTTGCATATCTCCCCGACATGTACCTTCATTGCAAGGTTCGTTACGATCCAGCAATTATTTCTTGGAGCGCTAATTTTTTTGTCCATGAGTGTAATTAAAGGAATTTCAGGGGATAGTCAGTGAAAGTGTCAATAGATGGCACCACGAGTCAGCCGTTATTCCGGTTATATAACGGAAGTCATAAAGCATATTACTAATGGTCACGCGCTATCAATTGTTAGTCGCTATGTGTGAAAACTTCGCTACGGGGCTATATGAACTGACTACACCTAGGGTTGGCTATCGTAGAGAAAGGATGCTGTTTTTTGTGTAGAGGGAAAACTAAAAAATGGCGTGAATCGAACTGAGATATCTCATGTGTAGTGACTAAAATCCTGGTGATGACTTGAGTGGTTTTTCTTAATATAATCGACCTCCTGTCACGACTGCAACGCGGACGAATTGAAAGATGAATTTATGTGGATTTAAGAGTTTCGACATGTACATGTTTGACTTTTGTAAATTAATTATCTGTTGGAATCCAGCATTTTTTCCTTTAAAATTAATTCTATAGTCTGTAGACGAAGAATTTACTAAACTTTTCAGTGTGTACAATCCAATAAACGATTGTAACGAATTTTAAAACATTACGTTATACCTTTCAGTGGCATTGATTGTTCTTTTTTAAAGCTCTTTTGACTGTAAACTTACGGCTTATCTTCTTGCTAAAATATGAGTAGTATTTGTACTAACTGTATGACACACAATGAAGAAATTGTGTGGCTTAATGTTTAAAATTTTAAATTAAAACCTCAGAGTTAAAAACGCTATATGCATCATCCATGTACCCACCATATATTACGTTACTGCCTCAAAATTATGCCGTAAGAACAGTGTAAAGTTTTCTGAAAATACACAACATAATTACTATTTAATTCCCAATCGGATTACAACACGCATTTCCTCGCTTTTATGAAGAATCCAGAGCACCTTACTTCGCAATGCACGGCATAAGAAAAACAAAGTACGGAATACATCTGCAGCAGATATCACAGTCTAATGTCAAAGCAGATATCACATTCTAACGTCAAACTCTCAAAACTCATTTAAGGGGGTCCGGGACACATTTTAATTTTTTTTATTTATTGAGTTAAAATTTTGAATTTTTTGTGATGGTTAACCATATAATTTGTAAACAAAATCACTTCATAAAACTTCTCAAAATGTTTTTAGAAAATTTTAAAATTTTAAAAAATTTGGGGTAATTTAAAATTGTTATAACTCGAAATATTATCAGTCGAATTTAAATTATTTTTCATTTAATTAAACAGAAATATATAAGTTTTAATTTTCATTCAGCATTTTTATATATATTAATTTTTTTAAAAAATAAAAATATTTATATTAAAAATTTCAAAAAAAAATTATGTAACATGGTTTTAAAAAAGCGTATTTTAAAAAGTAAATATTTTTTCAAACTTGCTGAATCAAAATTAAAGCAAAATAGTTGAAAAACACATGTTCTGAGTGTCAATCATTTACCTTTAACGGTTCTTGACTTATAACAATTTAAAGACGAGAAATGGGGAAAAAACCGATCATGAAGAAAAACGCACTTACAGGTTTAAACAACGCTTGGCAACTATTAGAATGTTGAAAAAAAAAAATAATAATTTCTCCTGTTCTAATTAAGATAGAAACATGATTTAAACGTCATTTTAAGCGTAAGAGAACACAAAAATGTTTAATGCAATAATTTTTTTTCGAAAATTTGAACAATTTTGTGTCATGAGTGCCGTTTACATGTGCCAAAAACCCGGGTAAAAGCAGGGTCGTTTCTTACTTTTTCCCTACGATAGGGAAAAATGCAGGGTTGATTTTCGACCCTGCTTCGACCCAGGATAAAACCCGCTAATTACCCATGATGCATTTCGAAGCTGGGAGTAAATAACATGGTGGGTTTGAACTTGTGTGAATCCATGAAAATGCAGCTAAATTATCGATGGAAGGATCTGGAACCCCTTAACGATCGCATAATTTTCAAGAAAACAGTAGTAAAGTGCCTATTTTTTTCCGGAGGATTTCATTTATTTCTTGATCTGACCATCTAGTTTAAAAAAAAAACCCATCTCCAATTGCATTATAAATAGAATGGTACTGCCATCTAGTATGTAAAATAAGAAATAAAATTTCATTTCAATAAAATTTCAGAAACATTTTCATTTAAAGTGTTATGGTAAAATTAATAAATTTAATAAGTATTATCTATAATTAAAAGTAACATTAAAATTTATTTATAAATTAATTATTTTAGAATTCACAGATAAAAATTTATTTATATCTATTTATGATTTTTTTATTTATACAAGACTAAAAATTGCTGAAACAAAATTGAAATCAAAATTACATTTTGATTTTATAAAAGGATTTATTAAAACAATAAGTAATAAGGACCATGCACTTCGTAACGAGATAAATGCGGAGTTCGAAGTTGGAAAGCTAAAAATAGCAATACAGTGAAGTTGGAAAAGTATGACACTGGCTGGGATCGAACCCATAACGTAATTTACAAGGAATGATGGTGTATGAGGATCATTTCCGCCGAATCATGTGACGGCCTTTGCTTCCGGTAAAACGGGTAAAAGCAGGGTGAAAATGTGGTCCCATGTAAACGGACATCGAAGGTTTTCCCTATTAGCGGGGAAATCCCGGGTATTATTGTTGTCCATGTAAACGCAGCTAATGAGGGACTTAACTCTGCAACATAAATACCAGGGAGTTTTATCACAATGGCCATATTGGGTTTCTTAATGCTTTAAATTTTAAATGAACAACTCAGTGTTTATAATCTCTCTACACATAATCCAAGCAGGTACCATACATTATGTTACTGCCTCAAAATACTACTGAAATAACTGTCTAGAGTTTAAAAAAAAAAAAAAAATCGTTATAAATCTTAAATTACCCACCAGTTTTCTATACGCATTTATCTCTCTCTTATGACGAATTCTGAGCTACTTACTTTGCCATAAATGGCAGAAGACAAACAAATCAGAATACATCTACAACGGCTATCACATTTGTGAAACAACGAAACTAGTCCTTTAACGTTTTAGATTTTAAATGAAAAACTCAGTGTTTAAAAACTGTATATACATCATCCATGCGGATACCGTACATACTGTTGCTGCCTCAAAATTATGCTGTAATAACTATTCATAGTTTTCTAAATATACTCAAAGTTATTCAACCTAAATTGCCCATCACATTCCGATATGCGTTTCTTCACTCTTGTGAGAACTTCAGAGCCACTTACTTTGCCATGAATGGCAGAAGAAAAACAAAGTACTGACGAAATACGTCTGCAGTGGATATCACAGTTTACTGTCAAACGTTTAAAACTCATTTAGTTCTGCAGCAGACAGACAAAAACAAAAACATTTCGACTGAAACCGGCATGTAAGAGATTGATTTTTCCATCGGAAGCAGACACTTAAAAATGACTGATGATGCCCATTTGTTTAGTTTCTGACGGAAGTGAATTTTATAAAATCGAGGGAGAATTTCAACCCATAAAATATAGCTTACAAAGAAAAACGTATTTTAGAGATGTGGATGAAGACGTAATAATGTCGATGAGATGCATCATTTAATTGGTTTGCATGAAGGGTTCTAAAAATGAAATGGCACTTTACTTGTTCATTACTATTTCTTGTTAATTTATTTTTCCCATCGCTTTGCGATGACGATGCTGGATATATTTTAGTTATTAGCTGCATCATTAAGTTCTAGCTGGAAAACGGAAAGAGATTACAAATATTTATTTAAAATGAGATTTGGTCGGGGTAAAGTTTTTATGATTTACTGGAAACTTCTAGATAACTCGCATTTAATAAATCACTTCTTCAAATCCACAATAAATAAATAAATAAATAAATAAATATATATATATATATATATATACACACATACATATATATATATATACATATATACATACATACATATATACATACATACATATATATATATATATATATATATACATATATATATACATACATATATATATATATACATACATATATACATACATACAATGGTTCTAAGCCCAAAGCGCTACCACTGGGCTATCTTCGGTCCGCTATGGAAATAAGAACTCAAAAGCGGTATAAGAATAAAAATCCAATGCACATTTTAACTTTTTCTTTCTAATATGTTTACAAAATTAAAATCCATTGTCTTAATGGGTCAGGTACCTTTAAAAAGCTAAGAGACTCGACAAACGAATCCCTATTTTCAATAATCAGTAGTTATAAAAATTATTTATTTAGAAATATGAAGATTTTACCGTGAGTTAAGCCCTCTTTCTTCTTTATAAATATGGCTCTAAATATATTCTAGCTTCAAGCGAAATTTTTTAATTGTTTAAGATTTCAACCATATTTTTGTAATACTAGTTCGTTGCGTACAGACTTGCATCGGTATATTAATAGATCTACTGTTTTATGCTTTAAATTTATGCTATGCAATATATCTTTAAAATGATAAATTCTTAAATCAAAAAGTTTAGTTCCTCGTAGAAAAAAAAATTATTAAATTTTAAATTTCAAGGTTTTTTTTATAATTTAACTGCAATTAATTTTTTATAGTAGGTATAGCATAAATGTAAGTCATATTAATTATACATGTTTATACTGCATGTGTATATAATTTAATCGTTATCTAACCAACTGTTCTGGAGATATCTTGAGCCCAATGTCATAAAAATGAAAAAAACAATTGTTAAAATTTTAAACAATTAAAGAATTTCTCTTCAAGCTAGAAAATTTAGAGCCATATTTATGAAGAAGAAAGCTTGTTTAACGCAATAATTTTCACATTTCTGAATAAATTATTCTCGTAACTACTGATGATTGGAAATTGGGATATGTGTTTCGGGTGTCTTGGCCTTTAAAAGCTACCAGACACATTAAAATGAAATATTCTCACAGACGTGTTTAACGGCCTAATTTCGTTTTGTTACGCACTAAATATACTAAATTCGCTTAAACACGTCAACCCTACTGAAGAAAAAAAAAACTGAACTATATAATACAGTGTGACAATCATTGAGCTATATGAAAAAAAACCTTCATAACATTTGGAACATTGGCGAGATTCTGTGTATACTTGGCGGTTGAATGCAGGGCATGTTGGGATTTTTAGCATTCGCACTCGTATTGTTGTTCATTTTTTTTTAATGTCGAAATACAGCGTTTCTGAGCGTATATCAATAGTCAAGGCCTACTATTCAAGCAATAACACCCCGATTGCGGCTGAAAGGTAATAATCGTTCGATATTAATTGAAGGCTCGGTGACTGCTGAACGATATGAAAAATTTTAGAAAATGATCTCATCCCTATTTTCCAAAGTGTCCCAGGTTTCGAAAAAATGGGGTTCATGCAGGACGGAGCACGACCCCATTGGACCAATAGAGTGTTTGAAGTATTGGAAGAGCCCTTTGGAGAACGCATTCTGTCTTTGGGGTACCCATGGGCCACTGGAAGGGGAATCACTTGGCCACCATATTCTCCTGATCTCAATCCTAGTGACTCATTTTTGAGGGGCAATATTAAAGGCAAAGTTTACGCAAATAACCTCGAAACCATCGCTGAGCTCAAAACAGCCATTCAGGAGGTCATCGAAAGCATCGATGTCTCGACACTTCAGCGAGTTTTGCAGAATTTTCTTTCCGTCTGCGCCACATCATAGCCATTGATTGCAAGCATATTGAACATGCGATAAACTAAATCCGATTATCTGCAGTTACTTTTCAAATTTGAATAAAATTTTTTAAGTCCGCATTTTTAATTTCTTTATTTATTTTTATTTCATATAGCTCAATAATTGTCACCCTGTATTTTTCAATTCCTACTATTAGTTCACACTCTCTCTATATATATCTTGTTCAAATTTTCAATCGTTAATAAAAGTACTTTTTATTCATCCACTCAAGTTCAAATGCATTTTTTTAAACTTGTAGTGGATGACACTTGATGTTAATACAGTTTTTTCAAATATTAATTCATTAATTAAATTTAATTAATCAATTTTAGTTTTAGACCTAGAGCGTCTCTTGATCTTGAATAGTAATTTCCTTCTTGTTACTGTGTAAACGGTAGCACTGTGGTATCGCGGGCTTCTCCCGTCGTGTAGGTTGCGAGATCGATTCCCCAACCTGACAAACTTTTTTCCTCTCTCTTCCCCCCCCCCCTCCTAATCTCGCACAGTAGGCAAGGTTCTGGCAGTCAATACTTTTTTTCAATTCCTACTATTAGTTCACACTCAAATATTTCTTTGTTGATATAAGTAGGAATTGACTTTAATTTTTTTTTATATATTACTTGTTAACATAAGATTCGATGTATCCCTTGTATCTGTAAGAATAGCAATCTATATATATGATAGGTTCCACAGCTTATTCAGAGAAATACTATCCGAACTTTGTCACCTTCCATTTCCAGACAAATTTGACCCGCTAAAATTAAATTTAGCTAGGATCTACAATACGTTATAATCCATTTCAAAACTCAATACACATCGTGCCGAACCTCCAATGCATGTTTGGAAACTCTGATAAAATCGGCTGGCATTGAATGATCTCTCACACGGCTGACTGAAGTGTACGCTGTAAAAGTAAACGAAGGGATTTCTGGTTATTTCCCAGACGTTTTGTTGAACTTTAATCTGTAGTAGGTTGCATTCTGTTATAATTGATGAATATGATTTAAATTTTTAATAAAACTAGCATGAAGGCTTTTCTTTCTTAATTCC
>OU015503.1:61320368-61427868 GCA_907164885.2 Dolomedes plantarius
AAGTATCACAACTAAGTGTGTATTTAATAATATGCGTGAAATTTTTTATT
The DNA here is from genome assembly GCA_907164885.2 of Dolomedes plantarius. Classification (NCBI taxonomy): domain Eukaryota; kingdom Metazoa; phylum Arthropoda; class Arachnida; order Araneae; family Dolomedidae; genus Dolomedes; species Dolomedes plantarius. Next base: position 61,320,419 of record OU015503.1, read on the forward strand.
TAAAAAATATGAACTTAAATAAATGATTTTTTCTGAAATTTTCCATATACATTCAATTATTGGTTATTTTCTCTTTATCCAAACTCTGTATCGATAATTTGATACTCAGATTTATAGAATAAATTGCACTGAATAAAAGGTTAAAACATTTTACTTCCAATTTCTAAAATTGAAGAAGAGGAAATAATATTTAAATTGTTAAATTTATTTTTAAAACGTTCAATTGTTGAAAACAAATTATTAATATATCAGTAATTTAGCACCGTTTATTTCCTGTTATAATTATACTTTATTGAAACATGATCCGAAACTTTTAATATAGGCTTTAATTATAAAATAAATTTTTGGGGTCACCAAGGCCTGTAAATCTCTGAGTTATTCAACAATAATACATTTTTAAAACACATCTTGAATGTTTCCCCCGTGTTTGTGTCAAATAATCGTTTATTGTAACAACTTTTTACCACACAGCTTATTACAGAAAAAAACTGTTAATAAATTTGTGACAAAGGATTTTACGAATAAGTCTACAAAGGGGAGGAAAATTAATTTGACTTTGGGTGAATATACGTTGAAATATATTTGACAGCTCGATAGATACCACGCATATCCCGCAATACATATCTGGCAGCTACGATTAAGTTTGCTGGCATTGATTGATCTGTTATAAAGCTAAATGGAGTACATCAAGATTAAAAGGATTCCTGGTTATATCTGACACATTTTATTAAGTTTCAGTGCGTGGTTGAATACTTATCTATCCTGCTAACTGCTTTCGCAGAATAATGGTGTTTATGTTTAGTCATACTTAATTCTTAAGTTGTTTCTTTTATAATAATAAAAAAGTGTTTTTACGTAGCATAGGTTCAGAGTTTACATATAATTTTCATATATATATATATATATATATATATATATATATATATATATATATATATATATATATATATATATATATATATATATATATATATATATATATATATATATATATATATATACATATATATGTGTATATATATATGCATATATATGTGCATATATATATATATATATATATATATATATATATATATATATATATATATATATATATATATATATATATGCTACCAAAATTTGAAATAATGTTCAGTAAAAATGCAGTATAAAATTTATTGAAATATAAGTATTTTTTTAGAGAACCTTTCAAGTTCAACTTCTGATAGTTATTAATACAGTTAATGAAGTATAGTTCATATCCCATATTACCCCTTAGTAATATGTTATAGTTAATTGAATGGCGATCGACGAAGACTCATCACGGCAAATAGTCGCTACTATAGAACCTGTCCGCTGCAAAAAACCAATAATGGACAATTTAAGAAGCGTATGAGAAAATTCCATAATAGAAAAATGTAGTGTTTTTTTTATTTAAAAGGGAAAATAAAGAAGAAAAACATAGAAGAGAATCATTGAAAAATGACTTTTTATCATACTGTCGATATATTCCGTACAGCAAATATTTGTTTAAAGTTTTGGCCATGCCTATTCGAAGCATCAATCGGGAGACCATAGACGAGCATTATAGAGAAACTCGGATGTAGATAAGAGCAATAATGGAGTATTTGATATACATATGATAAATAAATGAATATATATATATAAATATATATATATATATATATATATATATATATATATATATATATATATTTATATATATATATACATATATATATATAATATATATATATATGCATATATATATATATATATATATATATATATATATATATATATATATATATATATATATATATATATATATATATATATATATATATATTAATACATATTTATAAAACATATAATTATATACATGTATACTAGTTGAATACCCGTGCTTCGCTACGGGGTACATTTTAGGATAATTAAAATGAAAAAGTAATGAAATTGCTTTTTAGAGGATTTTCTTATAAACAATATATTTTGTTTCTTCATTGGGCGGAACAAATATTACCAGGCTCGTCCGCGAACTTACGCGTGAGGAAGCTACGTAAAACTGACCGTGGGAGAAACAATTTTTTCGTAAATGTACTCCAGCATATTTAAACGTTTGGCCATGGGACTTATTTATCGTCATCGCGAAGCATATTTTGAGAGAAAATTACAGTTTTATACATAGATTTGATTTAATATCCTTAAAACATACTAATTTGAACTAAATATTTAAAAATTTCCATCTCAGTTAGTCTAGTGGTTAAATTTTATCTTTTACTGTATTTTAATATTTTCTTTCTCAATTAATTTCGTTGTTATGCACGTGACGCAAAATTAATTTAAAGTATCACAAAATGAAAAGAAATCTCGTGATCAGCATTTAATAAATTAAATTCAAAACTTTTAAAATGATTACTGTTTTGGAAGCTAATGTTCTGATAATTTCAAGTAAAAGCTAAAATCATTTGAAAACCACACACCAGTGTTCCACTCACACGCATCACTATAAACCCCTAAAAGAATGCAAGAATAAAACGTTTAAAAAATATAAATCTATTAATTTAAATAATTAAACACACACAAATGTAAAAATTACACAAAAGTTTACTTAGATTCTTTAATCTGTCTACATCTCCAGTATAGAAATATTTTCGGGGCGATTACAGTTCATGGTATATTTCACTTTTGAAAACATGCTTTAAATGAGCATCATCTCAATGAGAAATTTCTGAAATGAGCATGGCAATGAAGATCGTGTGTTTACAAACAGCAGCAGTAACCGAAATGTGTTAATATATAAATTTTAACAGTATTATGGTAGTGAGATATGCATATAAATAAAAACTTTCCAAACGATTACCATTTTGGAAGCTAATGATCTGCTAATTTCCAGTAAAAGCTAAAATCATTTGAAAACCACACACCAGTGTTCCACTCACACGCAACACTATAAAACTGAATTACAGTAGTCTACGTTTATATGGGCATTGAAAATTGTGGTTAGTAGAGGGCAATACGGGACAATCCACGCATTGTCTATAGACACTTGCTATCTTTGGCTATTATTTGATCCGTAATATCTGCCTCATATGCCATATGTTTCTAAACGACATTCTCGAATTAAGAAATCGTGTAGAGGAGGCTTCTGCAACATGTGGACGGAGACAGTTGTTTTGTGACAACTGAGTGAAGTGGTGTCATCTTCGGCTATTATTTGATCTGCAATATGTACCTCATATGCCGTATGTTTCTAAACGCCATTCCCATATGAACACAGCCTAATTCCTTTAAAATGGAACAAAATGAGTAACTCTAGTTAACCATGTAATCCACTAATGCTACAGGGGCATCAAAATGTGAGAAAACAGAGTTTAAATTAGCCAAAAATTGCAATTATGTCGGACAACTGACTGAAGTGGTGTCATCTTTGGCTATTATTTGATCTAAACACAAACGTAATTAACAGTTGTTTTAAAAAACCCCTGGTAAACATTGTTAAGTTTCGAAGTATTAGAATGATAATAAAAAATATTCCAGAGTTTTAGACAGAAGCAGAAAATGAAAGAATATGCAAAAAAGTAACTAAATTAAATTAAAATTGACAGAATACAGAAAAAGTGAACACTGGCAAAAGTAAATAAAACGTTTCCTTGTAAGCATGCGCAGTTCTTATGAATGATTGATTCCAACGTCTAGAGTACCGCGTTGGAAGAACCGCGTATAAAATTTGTGTTGAAGTATCGTTCTTTAAAATTCAATTAAAAATCGAAATTTTAAGATAGAGGTTTGAAATGGGGTTTATATGAATGAGAAACCTTTCATCTTCCAGATGATGTAAATATTTTCTTTGTAAGATAAAAACTAACAGACCATCGACCGTAGATCCTCAAAATGAGTACATTTCTCGAAAAAGTGGGTATAATATTTTGATGAAAATATTAGTCTGTTTTAAATAATTTTTAAACAAATCAGGTCTTGTTCGAAGGAGAAATGTTTGTAGTCTTAGATTGTAAACAGTTCAAAATTCTACGATCATTTTTTGCCGAGATATCGTAATCTGAATTTAAAAAAACATAAAATATCTCACAAAACATAAAATAAAAAAATTTCTAGAATAAAATTTAAAATTCGGGCTTCAAGGTGCACCTTCCCATAGTCTGCACTACCGGTGTGCCAAATTTCACGGCTGTAAGTTTCACAGATTCGACTGGGGGCTGCCCACGCACACACACACACACGCAAACATTCGCTTTTATTAATAAGATGTAATGCTTATTACTGTAATGTTAAAGATGGGAATATGCTTCAAAGTTTAATTGTTTACTTAAAATACCTTTTTAGATGCCACAACAGAAATTGCTCGTTTTACCTTCAATGAAACTTCCGTAATGAGTTTTGTTCTGTAAGAGAGGAAAAGCTGGAGGTATTCCTAATTACAGATGGCATTGCCCGAGATTTTAAGAATGTTTGTTAACCAAAATCAATTTAAAAATTAACACAGTATAAATAACATAGAAAAAAATTGATATTTTCTATGTTATTTATACTGTGACATAACCAATGACACGGTATTCACCAGTCTAGCCGGTCGGTTTAGGAACCCGTTCCCTTCAGCAATCATTGTCAGAGAATGGAAACACTAAAAAACAACGAATCAAGGTATCTAAATTTTGAGACTACGTATCCCACGTCTTGCTAACAGTCGCAGCCAGAAGAAAAATTCTTCCCCCCCGGCGAGAAATTTTGTTCCATCCACTCCTGCACGTATGGGCGAAAAATTCTTTCTTCGAGACATTCCCTCTCCCCGCGACGTTCCCCCTTCCCGCGTATGGGTAAAGAAATGGTTTTCTTTCAAACCGCATTTGAAGGACCACGTAGGAAATTTGTGTTGAAGTATCGTTCTTTAAAATTTAATTACAAATTTTAAGATAGAGACTTGAAACGAGGTTTATATGAATGAGAAACCTTTAATCTTCCAGATGATGTAAATATTTTCTTTATAAGATAAAAACACGAAGAGCATCGACCGTAGATGCTCAAAAAAGTGCATAAATTTCTCGAAAAAGTGGGTTAAATATTTTGATGAAAATATTAGTCTGTTTTAAATTATTTTTCAACATATGAGGTCTTGTTTCAAGTAGAAATGTCTGTAGTCTTAGATTGTAAAAAGATCAAAATTCTACGATCATTTTTTGCCGAGATATCATAATTTTAATTTAAAAAAACATAAAATATCCAACAAAACATAAAATAAAAAATTTTCTAAAATAAAATTTAAAATTCGTGCTTCGAGGTGCACCTTCCCATAGTCTCCACTACCCGTGTGCCAAATTTCATGGCTGTAAGTTTCATGGATTCGTCTAGAGGCCCCACGCACACACACACACGCATACATTCGCTTTTATTATTAAGATATATATATATATATATATATATATATATATATATATACACTGCTGGCCACTGTAAATGCAACACCCTGAAGGAAACATGCAAATAACATGAAATTTACAACATGCATTAGCGGAGGTGAAATATGCAACTGATTGGAATTTCAGCGCAGACGCACATCACGCGCGCCTGTGGCGCCACTTCAAACACTATTTAAGGCTTAGGATGATTACGACGATTTCAAGTTCGGCAATTGTGTTTTTCTTGTGGTTTTTTCAAAAAAAATATCAATTATGCCTCGTCGAACACAGCGATCATCTTTTGATCAAGTATCCGAGTTCGACAGAGGAAGGATAGTGGCCTACCGAGATTGTGGATTATCTTTCAGGGAAATCGGTAGTCGTGTTGGACGAAACCAAACGACTGTAATGCGGATATGTGATCGTTTGATGCAGGAGGGTACAACGGATCGGCGTGTTCGATCGCATCCACCTCAGCTCACCACTACACGTGATGGCAGGCAAATTGTGCGCATGGCAGTGACGGATCGCTCAGTCACATCACGAACTATAGCACAGCACATGAAGTCTGTAACGCATCATCCAGTGTCTGCGCGTATCATTCGACGCCGTTTACAGCAGAGTGGTCTGTCCGCAAGACGTCCATTGCTTTGTCTACCCTTGACGCAGAACCACAGACGTCTCCGCCTCCAATGGTGCGACGACAGAAGGATGTGGACGGCAAAATGGAATGAAATTGTCTTTACTGACGAGTCACGCTTCTGTCTGCAACACCGCGATGGTCGCATTCGTGTCTGGAGACACCGTGATGAGAGGATGCTGAACAGCTGCGTTATGCACCGCCACACTGGTCCTGCACCGGGTATTATGGTATGCGGTGGTATTGGATATCACTCTCGCACACCTCTAGTACGCATTGCCGGTACTTTAAACAGCCAGCGCTACATCTCCGAGGTGTTGGAGCCAGTTGTCCTTCCTTACCTTCAGGGCTTGCCCACAGCCATATTTCAACAGGATAATGCGCGTCCACACGTGGCACGCATTGTCCAACGGTTCTTCGTCTATCGCCAGATTGAATTGCTTCCCTGGCCGCCTCGCTCTCCGGATCTTTCGCCGATAGAAAACATGTGGTCCATGATTGCTCTACGATTGACCCAGATTCCATCCCCAGCTGCCACAACAGATCAACTTTGGCAACGTGTGGAAGCTGCTTGGTCTTCTGTACCCCAAGAACTCATCCAAAGTCTCTTTGAATCAATGCTGAGGCGTGTGGCAGCGGTGATCTCCAACAATGGCGGCTACACTGGCTACTGATTTTGGCAGGAACCACACTTCACAGAAGTCTATAAATTTAATCATTTGATATTTGGTCAACATGTTATCTACAAAATAAATTTTGTTGTGATATCTCTTGTCTTTCTTGGTGTTGCAATTTGGGTGGCCAGCAGTGTATATATACAGTAGAGCCCCGATTATCCGCGAGCGGATTATCCGCGAGAGCGAGTGCCGCGAAAAGAAAATTTTAATTACGAACCTCAAAAAAGCCAATTTTAATTTTTAATCCAAGCGAACTTACAAGGGAAATACAATAGACCCTGTACGGAGGTGTACGATGTTTAAGAAAATAAGCACAGTGGACTGTAAATAATATAACATAAATTTAATAGCGAGGCATTGTTTGCCATAGTAAACTGCGCTTGTTGCAGGAGTTCCGTGGTAGACAGATACAAAGTTCGTTCTGATGCATTCTTGCCGCTAGAGGACGTACATAAACAAATGGGTGGAGACGTTACGACATACATTACGTAACAGACCCTGCAGTGCGAACGTCGAAAATGAACGTCGAAGGTGGGAATGTCGACGAAGAAAACATAGAAGAGTGGCTGGAATGCGACAAAATGAGTCGGGATTTGAACGACTGACTGACATAGAGATAACGAACAAAGCAATGGGAGTGAACGAGAATGAAGACAAAATATGGGTGAAGACGAGGAGCCTACGCGGATGACACACGAAACTGTTTTGCAGCACGTAGACGGATTGCTTCAATATTTAGAGGAACAAGACGACGATGCACAACTGGCAGAAAAAATCATGTTAAGGAAAGTGCAATTTAGAATAAAGAAAAAGTGTTTTCAAAGCAAGAAGCAAAAACGAATGACTGATTTTTTTAAAAAGGTGTAACTGAACACTTTTTGTACAAACAGTATGTATGTATTGTTTTTTGTTTACCGTTCTTTATATTAGTGATTTAGACATAGAGCAAATGTGTCTGCTGTACTGTACATATGTAAGTATTTTAAAAGTTTTATTATGTTTTTGTACAATGAAACATAGTTTTTATGTTGAAATTTTTTTTTCGTGTTTGCACCTAATTTTTAGACATTTTCGGGTTATCCGCGAATTTTGTTATCCGCGGTGCCCTTGACACCCAATTTCGCGGATAATCGGGGCTCTACTGTATATATATATATATATATATATATATATATGCGCGCGTGTGTGCGCATACGATTGAGTTTATTTAAGTAAGTAACTGAAGGTAATTAAAATATAACTTAGAGTGATAATGAATTCAAAGTTAATTTTATTTCTCAACGTAATATCTACCAATATTTATGCACTTATCCCATCGTCTTCACAGTGACCTAATACCAGCTCCATGAAATTATTTGGATTGCTTTTTCAGCCAAATTATTTATACTTCATTGTTGAACCTGTTCATTATCTGCCAAGTGTTTGGAAGATATTTTTAGTTTCCTAATGAAGGTGAAAACAAGTTTAACAGAATCACCACTGATGATGAATTATGGGTGCATCACTATCAACCTGAATGGGAACGTGCTTCTTTGCAAAACCATATCGGAAGCAAACACTTTGCAGATGATGAAGAGGTTCAACAGGTTCTTTGCAGATGATGAAGTCCTACGGGGCTGAAACAAGTACACAAAGAATTTCATGGTGCTGGTACTGGGGCACTTAGAAAACGATGGGGTAAATTTTATAAATATCGGTGGAGATTGTATTGAAAAACAAAAATCGTTTTGAAGAGATTATGACTGTAAGTTATTTCTTAACCCGAGAGTAGTCGCGCCTTTTCTTAGAACGCCAGTAGTCGCGTTCGGTCCATTTGCCGCCCGCTACCAGTTGGTCGAAAACAGAGTTGAAATTTGTCGGTGTTACGAGATGATCGGAAACGGAGAACATAGAGAAAAAATTATTGATTGAAATTTGGAAAGATAAATATTACAGCAATTACTTTACATTTAATTTAAATATATATTCAGTTGACATTTACATAAATATTTTTAATATTTTATTTACAAAATAATTTTAAATAATAAAAATTAATAAATAATTTGACTGAATTTATAAAGATAAAGTGAATTACTAATTAGTATAAATTTTCAATTATAAATTTGAAATCGTTCTGAAATAAATCATTTTGAAGGACAGAACCGCAGTAAAAGATACAATTTTCATCATTCATTCATTTAATTAAAATAAATATTCAATTGTATGTTTGAAAGCATACTTATTTTAGTTAATGTTTAAGTAATAATATTTCTTAAAACAATAAAAACAGGATGAAAATTTCTCTGAAATTATAAATATACAGCAACAATTTATTTTGAATGAATTGCCACTTGTAGATCGAAAAGCATTAGTTCGGAAAAATATTTTGCAAAACTGAACACAAGCAAAGTTAATTTTGTTATACCCCGGAAACAGACATTCATTGAATTTGTAAAAAAAAAAGAATTTTCCTGCGGCGTTGTTAAATAAATGTGTATTTTCATTTACAGTAAAAATTTAAAAAATAGATAAATTTTAGAAAAATACTTACCCCATTCTTGTAACTATAGTGTAAACATTAGTTGTATTATTCAAAAAGAAAAATATTTTTATTTTCATAACTTCTAATCTACATTAGGAAATTCGCATTGTTTTGCACATTCTACACACAAATTAAACGTATGTTCTTTGCAGATATACAGACTACATTGTTCACAAAATTGTTTTGTTTTTCGATTTTGCTTTGTTGTGCAAAAACTACACCTTTCAGTTTTTGGAGATCGAAGAAATTTTTTGGGGGGTTCACCACAAAATTCTCTGATCTTTCTTTTCAACGGGTTTGGCAATGTTATTATCTGTTTTCTTTCATTTATATGCTCTCTTAATAAATCTAAAGCCAGTTCTTTCAAAAAATAGCGACGAACTACCTTTTTTCCAGTATTTTTTTGAAAAATAATTTGTGAATTTATTCCCGCGATATTCATCAATGAAAAAAACACAGTAAGCGGCCACCTATTACTTTTCCTTGCGACAGAATAGGAACCTTTCATTTCATCAACTACATCAACGCCTCCTTTTGTAACATTATAATCATTTATAATATCTGGCTTCATTTGCTGTGATTCTTCTATCGCAGTGTCGTGATGCATTGAAGAAATGAGTAATACGGAAGCATTTTTCTTGGGTACATAAGACACTAATGTTATGTCTCCGTAAAATCCAAATGTGCTTGACAGAACTTTTCGAATTTTTGACGGCAGAAATTCTTTGGGGATTTCTTTTTTATTTTTTCTTAATGTCCCAATCATTGTAAGATTGTTATCCTCTAAAAGTGATTTTGCTAAAGGAATTGATGTGAACCAATTGTCCATTGTCACATTTCTTCCGGTGCCTGATATATGCGCAATTAGACGTTTCACAACGTCATATGGAGAATTGCTCAAAAGAAAGGGTCCATTTGGTTGCTTACCAGCATAAATTTCTAATTTGCTAACATAAAAGTTTATAGCATCAACCATTGCATATATTTTGATGCCATATTTAGCTGGTTTCGATTTCATGTATACACGAAATGAACAGCGACCACGAAATTGTTCCAGCATTTCATCAATAGTGACGTATTCACTCAAAGTGAAGTGCTTTTCTAAAGCGTCATTTATTTCGGAAAATATTTCCCTGATGGGGGCTAACCTATCTAATGCACGCCTTTCTTTTCTGCTGTTCATATCGTCAAACCGTAAACATTTTAATAAAAATCGAAATTTCCGTAAAGGCATTGTTGATTGGAAAACATCGACACCTGTGCCATCATCGCTCCATAAATCTGTTAAATTTTGATGGGATGACTTCATAACCCCAGCAATATAAAGAAGTCCTAATACTGCTTTTAGTTCTGTTAGGCAGGTTAATTTACAGTCTCTTTCTCTCGAATAATTAGGCTGTTGACATTTTATATAAATATTTGTATAATTAACAATTTTCTCTAAAATGTTATCATTGAAAAATAGTTTCCAGGCATCTAAAACTGTATTTGCATCTTTTGCACTGCTACGAACTCCTGGTGTTTGAGAAACTATGTTGTGTTGTCTCCGTCGCACATTTGATCTAGGAGAATTCTTTTCCCATTTGGTAAGATTATCTTTACCAATAAAAAATTCGGATGACGATATCACACATCCATTTTCTCCTACTTCATTATCTGATTCTTCAGAATCAGTTTCCTCATCCTCGTTTATATCTAAGGAGATTTCTTCCTCTGATGAACTGACTTCATCACTAATAGAATCCTCTTCTAAATTATCAAACAGTTCTAATGCTTCCTGAACCGTTAAAAATTTTTTACGAGACATACTAAAAATAGTTAAATGGTCTTTTAGCAAAAGAGCAGAAAGAAAGACAGACTAAAGTCTACTGATCAAACTACGCTTACTGAGAATATCCACGATTCAAAGAATCAAACTTCCCTCTCAAGGAATTCGCGGAATGGGAAGGGGGAAAAATGAGCGACGCAGCTGCTCGCACCGCGGTCTTTCAGACCGATAAGAAGTTTAGAATGCAGTAAAATTCTGAGAAAACATAGGAATGCCTTGCAATTTTAGGACACAATAGGGCTGACAGTCAAGGTCAGCTACGCGGAGTTTCCCCATTGTACCTTTAAGGGGAGATGGGTTACAGAAAGATAACTGATTTCGGCGGCAAATAGACCGACGCGCGACTACTCCCGGGTTAATTACATTTTGTGATTTACTTAATGATTTACCATAGTACACACACACACATACATATATATATATAAATAAATAAATAAATATATATATATATATTTATATATATATATATATATATATATATATATATATATATATATATATATATATATATATATATATATATATATATATATATTGCAAATAATTCTTAGTATTGAACTTGCTGTAGTTGAAACTCCCTCTAAAATCAAAAAACAAGTAAAGATTACACATTTTTTTCAATAGTTTATCCGGTAAGTGTCAATTCTTGAATAATAGGATTAGATTATTGTAACCCCTGCATTACGTTTTCCCGTTCCGTACGTTTGTTACCGCTGGTCCCAAGAAAAACGTAAAATCGGGGTTTTACTGTATATATATATATATTTATATATATGTAACATGGAGACAGATCGCAGGCTCAGAAGATATCTAATCTCCCATGCCACGATGAGGAGATGCAGTTATGCTTGAAAATAAATGCACCTCAGGACTAAAACGACGAATATGTGTAATTTTCGAGAACATTTTTATTATTTCCTTTGGCGACTCCGTCGGTATGAATGCAGCAAGTGGAAGTACTGGAGTCCGTTCTAATTCTGGATGACAACACTTATATAAACTCCAATCCATCACGTGATTAAAGGTTGTGTCTTAATAGTTGATTGGTTTAAAGTTGTTGTTGATGTGCAGAGCTGATTTAAATTTGTACTGACGCCGCGCCGCGTCTCTTTACGTAAAAATGACAGCCATCTTGAATGATTTTGCCGAAGGCTGTAATAATGGAATTTAACACGAATGCCCAAAGGGATTAAATAACTTAAGGGATTAAAAAGGGGTATGTAATTTTGAATACTAAATTGAAGAATTAATAATTTTTAAATGTTAAGAGTGTTGAATTAAGAAATTACTAGTTTTTTAATATTATATATAGATATATATATATATATATAATTAAAAACCTGTGAATATTTATGGAAATTTGTGACGTGTTAATATGTGTCGTTGTTAATTACGTGAGCTGTTATTGTCACAATGAGCAATTCAGAGGTCATCTTTGCGACAATCATACCAATTCTCATCGACCTGATAATTAACAATTAAATAGTTCGAAACATGTATCAACACTTTTTTTAATTGATTGTCGTATTGAGGAAATGATGGTCACGTGTTTGTCATCCATAAGTTTGCTGTAAGTCATAAATGACAATTGGCGCTAATCAAGTCCATCATTCTGTTCTGCATTCTTATTCTGTATATGAAGAGTAGAGGATAATGCTGCTATCCGATGCTCAGTACTTGTGCAAGAGTGTTTCAATGAGATTGTCTCTGATTTTTGGCATCCACGATAGCAAGGCTGAGTCCAGATATGAACCCAAAAGAGACCGTCGAGTACATGTTGCAAAATCACATTCGACGGGAATCTTCGCTGTCATCAAATTTTAGTTGGACTTATAGAGAAATACATGGTTAATAAAGAGAGATATGTTTGCCCGACTTTGGTAATTTCTTGACTTAAATTCCGTCCAGCACTTTGTAGAATCAATGTCTAACATTAAACGTACTGAATTTTGGGCCAAAAGATGACTAATAAAATATCCAATCAATGTTTGCAATTTATTGACCGGCTTGTATATTTACCATTTTACCTCCAACTTGATGAATAAATATTAAATCTCTACTACATGGTAAATAAAGCAAAATATTAATTCAGCTTGATATTAACATGCAAATAAAAAGTCATGCTAAACTGCTTTGAAAGTATTTGATGAATGTTTTTATAAATATAAAAGCTAGCATAATTATTTCTCATTTCTCTATCTGAAAAAAGTTTTACACTATTTTTTTTTAAATTCATAGTTTCATTTATATGCAAATAACCTTTAAAATTTGAAGACACGTTTTCTGAATTTTCATCTCATTTATGCCTTTTTTTTTATAAATTTACCAAAAGCAGAGTAAAACCTGTGCAAAGTTTTAATTAAATACTATCTTGTAAGCATAAAATACAAAAAGTTTTAGCTCTTTATATGTACGTAAAATTGCGTTGAATATTTTTTATCAGGCAGAAAGTATTATAAATTAATTTTGAAGAAAATTTTTTCCCTATTACTAAACATGTGTTAAAACAAAATTTAATATAAACTTGTACTTTCTTTTAGCATTTATATAAATTTGCTAGTTTTTGATGAAATATTGCAATAAACCAGACATTCTTCGTTTAAGGTTCAGTATATAGATATTTTTTAGAAAGGATGTTAATATCGAAACATTTCAGCTTCATTTTCAGAAGTAAAAAAAAAATGTGGAATTTTTCACTTAAACATATCTTAAATGTTGACTTATACATTGGTTTCTAATAACATCGTCATTTTGGCGGATTTAGTAGTTTTATACATACATATATATATATATATATATATATATCTGTGTGTGTGTATGTATATATATAAATATATGTATATACCCAACAAACACAGAGGCATCGCACCGGGGCCGGATGATTCCGGCCAGCCGATTTCTCCACTGCCAGGCCGGCGCATTAGGTCAGTATCGGATTCGTGCGATCAGTATCGGATCTGCGAACCGTGAGACAACCGCAAGGTACCCGTCAATGCGGACATAAAGCCGTATTATTGCCGGAGTGTTACGGGCCGGTTAGGGGAGCAATAATTCGTGTCGACAGGCCGTCAAATACCCATGTCGCAACCAGCAAAGCGCCGTCGATCAGGGTTACTTACCAGTACTAGGCCGTAATTGGAATACTGACAGATTTGCAAAGTATTTCGTAGACCCCTTCCTTTCACATGCTTTTTATTTTTATTAAAGAGATTGTTTATAATAACAGTACTTATTATAAATAACATTTGATATATATCAGATGATATATATCTGATATATATCTGTAGATATCAGATGTTATATATATAATACTTCATATCCATAACATCTGATATCTACTCTTACACTTTATTTCTTTTTTTTCTGGCTCTCTATGTATAACTAGTATTAATATTTTTAACTGTTTTCTTTTTCTCGTGTATTTTCAGATAATAGTAAATATTAATCTCTGCTAAATGCTAAAATTTTTTTTCAGAACAATCCCTTAAAAATATATTTTGTACATATCATTTTAAGTAAAGTTCGTAAATGTTCTCGAGATAAGAAAATTATAATATTTTCCATATAGGAAATTTATTTCATTCTTCTCAAACTTAAAAGTGAGGTATAATATATTATTTCAATATATATTTGAAAATTAGGAATTACCCGATTATATAATCTTAATTTATATAAAATATTTCAAAATGATTAAAAATTAAAATTGAATGTAGTTCAATGTTTTATAAATTTTGTTCAGTCATTGTTTAGTAGTTGACAAGTGAAAAAATTTCATAGTTTTGCATATTAAAGTATGATTTATTGTTAAATCGTAGCTGTTCAAGAAATATTTTGTTTTGAGACATCTTCAAATAAGTCTTGATAAGTTTATTCTTTGGTGATAAAATATAATAATATTCTGTCATCCTATAGTCTTATCATATTACTGAATACGATAAGGCTGAAAATTAAACATACCTCTCGGTCATTGTACAATGACGGTATATTAAAAAAATGTTGAAAATAAAGAAAATCCCACACAGTCGAGCAGCGGAGAGATAGCAAATGTTCAACCATGTAGGGAACTAGAGACAGTAACTGTGTCGAAATATAATTGGCATAAATAGCGTGCGTTAAAGTTTCTCCAACACTTAGTTGACCGAAATTCGCCAATCTGCATACGTCATGTATACAGATTGGCGACTGCCCAGCGAGCATTCCCCGTCTATTTTAAGAAATACCCCCCACTCTTTCTCAGGAAAGGGTCGTTTGTACTACTTATCAGCTGCAACAACGAGTGTCCACGCAGGGACAAATTAATCCGACTAACCCCGGGGTGCCAGCGGTGTGCGGTACACGGGCGGCAAGTCTGCCCCGCGGTTAAAAAAAAATTAAAACTAAATTATTACTAAATTATTAGTAAAATAACGAATATTAAAATTATCATTATGCTAGATAACTACTTAGAGTTAAAAATGCATTTTACAAGTATAACTGGAAATAAACAAACCACATTGGTTTTAAAAACTCTACTCCACGTCGCAACCAGTTAGGAAATACATTGTTCGTTTTTGTTTTAACACGTTTTAACCCATCAAATAGCGTCGGTGCGGGCGGTTTTTGTCAGGTTGCAGGAAAATACTGTTTTATGCCCTGAGCCTATATACCACGGACCGGGATAATTTGCACTATATTAATTTTGTACTTGTCCATCTCAAGAACTGAAAAACAAAGCTTTTTGTCTCTAATTTTTGTGCTCGATTTTGTGATTGCTGACCAATAAAAATAATTCACAGGTAAGGAAACTTGATGATATTTTTTCATTACCATATCAGAGCACCTGACTAGAATCAGCAGAAATCCATCAAATTTGCCTCATTATTTACAGTGGCTCCCAAAAGTGTTCGTACACTTACGATTTTCAATGAAATAGGGGTCTATCCATTAATTAAAATGAATATTTCAGAATGGGTGTTTAATAATAAGATCTATAATCTATTCTTAACAAAACTACATGAAATATTTTAAAAACATAGTAAAACTTTATTTTTAAGAAACCAATAAACCAATAATATTTCGTTGTTTCATTTAAGGTAAAAATATTTCAGAGAAATTTCAATTAATCCATACGGTATGAGGAGGGGGGGGGGGGCAAATTTATTCTCGCTCACGGGCGGCAGCTACCCTAGAAACGGCCCTGTATTTACTAGCACATTAAAAGCTACTAAATTACTCTCAACATTTACATACATACAAACACACACTTTCTAATTTAATCTCTGATGAGATGGGTTTTTTTTTATGAAGCGTATTCGGAAAATATGAATACGGTTCATATCAATGGGTGTTAGAACTTATAAAATATTTGTACCTACATTTACATCTTCGTTGGTCAGCTATGTGAAATTTATCTGCAGTCATCAATATTTATATTTCATTTCCTCGAATCATATTTTATTGTTCTATACATCACTAGGTATAAAGTATGCGAATAAATACTGTAAAAATGACGAATAAAATTCAATGTACCTCAATATTTTAGTAACAATATTATGACTGTATAGAGGTATAAAAGGGTATGATATGTTTTTAGTGTTTTATCTGTTGAACATTTATTGAAATGCATTCGGACTCAATTTCATTTAAAAGAAAACTGTCACTCGAAGTATTTTACTTTATGCTATGAATATATCTATCTTCTGATAAATAAAAGCGGTCATGTTATTCATTGCAAAATCAATATACTTACCCCCCCCCCCAAAAAAAAAGTGCTGAAAATAAACTAAAATGGTCATGTTTATATAAAAAAATGGCTCCAATTTCAGCGTCACGAAATATTTAAATCATGAAATAATTATCAACACCATCACCGAAAAATTACCCAGCGGTCTACCAAAAAAAAAAAATATATATATATATAGCGCCTAACGAAATTGATCTTGGAGGAATGCAACTGCTTGTAGAGTTGCCAGGAAAATCGCAGAGAGCCAGAATTTGAAATGAAGCTCCATATAGATACCCGCTTTGGCATCCAAGAGAGTCTGCCGAAAAGTCCGTCTTAATCAAAATGAAAAACAAATTTAGGCAGGTACTACACTTTGCTCTCTTGTGCATAAACTCTTGATCGAAAAAATTATTCATTTGTAAGTGTATGTTTATTCCATTTCTATATAAGAGCCAAAAATAAATTAATATAATCTAACAATAGTTGATACCTGTCAAAAACATGACGACTAGATAGTAAATAAATGTAGTAATCCAAAAATTATATTCAACACATCATTGCCAAAGGTTGAAAATCATAATAATTCGCAGAAACAAATTGTGTTTAAGCGGCCTCGTGCTTAGTGAGTGTCTAAAGACTGATTTAAAAATGTCACTGAGCATGGGCAGAAAGCAATTTTTTTAAATTGTAAATTATCGCTAATTAAACACCATGAAATAAACAATTTCCATCAGGTATAGTGTTGTATTTCACAACTATAATTATCATAAAATAAATAAGGCAGAGATAGATCTAGAGAGACTCCTCGGAATAAACGTGTTTATCATTAAAACGTGTCACTCAGCATGCGTGGAAACAGTGATTTTCTAAAGAGAGATTTAAACATGCCACTGAGCATGCGTAAAAATCTATTGTAAATTTTAAATTAATGCTAATTAATAGAAAATGCTGTCAAAAAACCAAATTTGACAAATCTACAGATTACAATCTTTCGTTTAAGGCCAAAATGAAGTGAATTGATGCAGTAGTTTTCTCTCACGGACTTCCCTAAATGTCGGCTTAGAAATTTAAATATATAGATGATATATATTATGCATATATCATATAGTATAACCCAAAGATTATATTATGTCAGCCGTATACTTCTCACATAATACAATCTTTACATACAAGGAAAATTATGTGAATTTTTCGTGCAGAAGAAGTTTCACAAAAGTGAAATAAATATTTATGAAAAGTCTTTTTAATTTAATCTTCGCCTTTCCTTTCAAATCCATAATTCTGATGCAGATTTCTGTTACTTATGGTTACGAATCGGAAGTCCGATTCCGGGACGCACCAGATAGATCGGCACCTGGTCGATTCCCATCCAACCGTCACCGGCCCTCAAGAGCGTAAACACTACGAGATCCCCCGTCGGAGATTCGTAAGTCCACCATCAACGGTACGGATCATTTACCCCGAGCCTATCGTTCTACCGGCACCTCCAGCACCGGTCCGTCAAGTTGCTGTCAGTCTTGCGTTTGTTGGGTATATATATATATATATATATATATATATATATATATATATATATATATATATATATATATGTGTGTGTGTGTGTGTGTGTGTGTGTGTGTGTGTGTGTGTGTGTGTGTGTGTGTGCGTATGTGTGTGCGGGTGTGTACATGAGTGTGTGTATGTATGTACCAAATACAAAAAAAAACATCTGTGAAACTAAAATCTCAGTTGTACTTTGCTGTAAAATTTGTTTGCAGCAGTTATCTTTAAGTCATTCAATACGTCATTATTTACATACATACGTCTCATACTTTAGAATATTTTACATTAGCGTCAGTAAGAACTGAATATATCTCAGACTTTGTTTACTGAGAGTTTACGTAACCAAATATGTTTGTTTATAAGGTAAATAGTATTGATTTAGAATATGTGATATGCCCTGATCAAAATATAACTGTTGATCAAATATCAGTTTTTAATGAGAGCTTATCAGGAAATATGAATTTCTTGAAACTGAAATATCAAGGGGAAGGCAGTGTTAAACCGGGCCTGTAAGTCATGAATATGATCCTCTAAATTGAATTAAAAAAATAATAATTTGGTTAAGTACCGTGTGAGAAACAGGGTCTGTAGCACATGTATATGAGGCTCTAAATTAAATCGAAAAATAAAAAAAGGATTAGGCATCCAGTGTTAAACATGGACTGTAGCTCATAAAGATGAGCCTCGACATTAAATCGAAAAATAAAAAAAAGGTTAGTCACCCAGTGTTGTATAGGGCCTGTATCTCATGAATATGAGCCTCGAAATTAAATTTTAAAAAATAGGTTACTCACCCAGTGTTAAACAGGGCCTGTAGCTCATTAATATGAGCATCTACATCAAATAAAAAAATAAAAAAAGCTTAGGCACCCAGTGTTAAACAGAGCCTGTACCTCATGAATACGAGCTTCTAAATAAAATCGAAAAATAAAAAAAAAGATTAGGTGCTCAGTGTTAAACAGGGCATGTAGCTCATAAATATGAGCTTCTAAATTAAATTGAAAATTTTTAAAAAGTTAGGCAAAAGTTAGGCAGGGTCTGTAGCTCATGAATATTAGACTCTAAATTAAAACAAAAAAAAATTAGGCACCTAGTGTTAAATAGGGCCTGTAGCTCATGAATATGGTCCTCTAAATTAAATCAAAAAATTAAAAAAACTGGTTTGGTACCGAGTGAAAAACAGAGCCTGTAGCTCATGAATATGAGCCTCTAAATTAAATTGAAAAATAAAAAAAGGATTAGGCACCCAGTGTTAAACAGGGCCTGTACCTTATTAATATGAGCTTCTAAATAAAATTTAAAAATTAAAAGAAAAGGTTAGGCACCCAGTGTTAAACAAGGCCTGTATTCATGAATATGAGCCTCTAAATTACATAAAAAAATAAAAAAAATTAGGCACGCATTGTTAAACAGGGCCTGTAGCTCATGAATATCAGCGTCTACATTAAATTGAAAAAAATAAAAAAAGCTTAGGCACCGAGTGTTAAACAGGGCCTGTAGCTCATAAATATGAGTCTCTATATTAAAACGAAAAATAAAAGAGGAAAATTTTCATGAATGCCCTCTATATATCGAAGTGAGGGAAGAAAACATCAAATATAAGTTATACAGAGCAATCACTTTCAAAGAAGAGGCGTTAATGTTATGGGAATAACTCAAATGTAACAAATTTAGGCCTACACAAACGCTCTTACGCTTGAGATATTAATAATGCGTCACAGTTGAAACAGAACCAATTTCTTCTGCCAACCAAGTATTTCACAGTCACTTACAAAACGCTTTTACCTTTGTCCTTCTAGAATTAAATCGTAAAACTAAATTTATTCATTGCAGTAAAATGAAGTTTTATTTATTACTGAAATATACGTATAATGTTTGAAAGCTAAAAAAAAAACATAATTTAATTTGATGAATTCGAGAAACAATTGAAAAAAAAAGAACAAAAATTCACAGGGCCTGCGATATGTATCACTTCGATGCAATAAGCAGATACAATTACTTGAAAAAAAAATGACACCATGACAATAATTCAAACAAGACGTAAAGAATTCCATTTAGAAATAAATTACATTTCAGAGACGCTGCAGCCTTTTGTTTTTGTAAAGAGAGTATTTTTCCGAGAGTTACTAATGCGTTAATTTGTATTAGGAGCTTTCGAAGATTAAAAAATCATAAAAGGCTATTGTTTAATGTTCTCATTTATTTCAACGGAGCTTAATGTTAAGTACTGAAACATAACGCGTTTTAAAAGTTAATTAATATGCTAATAAATGATTAAAAAAACTTTAGAGACTATTACCTCGCGCGAAATTAAAGAAAAGAGCATTTGCATATGAAAACGTACAGGTAATTATAGCGATATTTTATTCCTAGCACGGTAATTTTAATTTTTGTTTTTTTACTTTTGTTGTCAACTTTAAACTCTGTTCAGAACTTAGCTATATTTCTTAATTACAGTAATAAGGCAATCTGGCATAATTTGAAGACGTACCACGTTCCGCATTTTCGAGAAAGCGTAATAATGGATTCTAATGTATTGTGTTACAGGTAAGTAAGTGCTTAAATTCTCTCAATGCTTTAAATAACATATGCAACTAAGCACGCATAGTTGTATACATTATTTATGGAATTACCGCTGCAAGTATGTTTTGATCGGACAATTTAGGGATCAAAGTTTAGTTGGAAATATACATGAATACTGACTATAATTTTATTTTCTAACCTCGCTAGTACCACTGTTTTTGTAATTCTCTATAAATTTTTATTAATATCTGATACAGAGATCCCATACACATGACAGTTATTCCAAAAATATTTGTAAGAATGGCTTAATGTAATGTTTATTTTTAAGGCCTAATCTTATTGGATTCACTCACCTCAACGTTAACCTATGGAGAAAATTTATCCAAGGATTGCTTATCCAATGAGAATTTATCCAATGAGAATTTATCCAATGTACACCGTAATATCGAATGAATTTTTACAAATCTGAGCATTTTTCGTTTGTTTTTTTAATGAAAATAGTTTTTAAAATTTAAATTATTCATTGACAAAAATCTGGTATGGTGTGTTTTAAACGCTCATTAATTCCTTTGGTTGACAAAATTTATAAAATGAATCATGCTGCAAGTTGCAGAAAAGTTCAGGCTATCTGAAATTACCATTTTTATTGGACTATCAGCATTTATGTAGGTGTAAACAGTAGACACCATTTTCTCCTTAGCTTAATATTGAGGAGAGCGAATCGAATAGGGTTAGTACACAGCTGCCTTAACCACTAGTACTGTCTTTATTTTTGTAAATGTTTATAAATGTGTACTAACATTTCAAGCAAAGTTTATCATTTGCATGTGAAATATTGGAAAATATTTATAAATTCTGACTTGCTGAAACTTTAATTTTTTAGCAAACTATTGTCTCTATTATTATAATTCTGTATAATTTTTTTAATAACATTGCAAACTTTCTGATTTATTTTGAAAATAGCTTGATTCGCTTTATATCTAGGCTTCACATTCTAAGCATGTACAAAGGACCCATTTTCAAGTCGTCCATTACTCTATTAGATTACCTATGTTGTGGGAAACCCCATAAGGAGTCTCAAAGGCACATAGTTCCATCATGGGTATTAATCCATCATGGGGCCCGAAGTAGCCTATCGGTAGCACGTCGGCGCCGATCGGTGCTTAGGTTACTCGGATCGACCATAAGACAATAATACCACAAGAAGATGGGTCTAATTGCCTTTACTGGGCCACGCCCTCTAACACAGGTTTCTCTGTCTGTAAGCAGCAGGAAACGACTAGACAGAAAGAATAGAAAAGGAGTAAAGTGATTGGGTCGCTCTTTAACTGTGATTTCATACTACACAGAAGTGAAGCAGCAACTTGCATGGACAGTACTTAGGAGGGTTAGCGATCGATGCTAAGTTTAGAAAAAAATGAGAGTAGAAAGTTTAGAGATAGCAACACATATGTTTATTTGTTTTTTAAGATTTTTAGTTGGTTTTTTTTTGCCTTGGTAAGCCAAGAATCATTTTTAATTTTTTTAATAAAAAAGAGAAGAGGACAAAACACACAAAATAAATGCAAGATGGCTCAAGGCCTACTCGGATGGAATCCTGACAAGCGCCGTTAAATACCTTCATTTCTAGGCCATATATGGGCACGTTATATCCATAGATTGGAATGTCTTTCTTTGAGGTCAGTGGGTAGGGTAGGTACGACCCCCCCCCCTCAGATGTTGCCCCTGTTCGATGCTGGATCAGAATTGTGGTGGCACCTTGCAAAGTCGGATTCCAATCCGTGTGGTGCTATAATAAACAGAAGCCGCACTACTCGGCCTGAAGACTATCTGGACCTGGTCTGGAACTTATGCCCAGGGTGCATTAGGAACAACAACAACGACAACAATATCGTATAAAGATTGTTATTTTGCACATCTTTTATCCTGCTTTCCGCGAGTTATTTTTGGTGATATCGCGATGTACAATATAAGCCAATAACAGTCACATAAAATTTTAAAAATTTGGAGTTAAATAAAGTATTTATACATAAACTCGCCTTTATCGGCAATTTCAAATCAATGGAGTCATGAAATAAAGAAAAGATTTAATTGGATGGTAGACTTTCAAATTACCGAATATCGAACATTTTTTTTTTGTGCATTAACCTTTCCCTTACGGGGTGGGATAGCATATATCCCAAGAATACGGACTCAAGAATGAATATATCTATCTATCTCTATCTCTCTCTCTATGTATATATATATATATATATATATATATATATATATATATATATATATATATATATATATATTCAGAGAGAGAGAGATAAGGTAGGTAGATATATATACATATATGTATATATATTGTCTGTAACTGAGAATCCAATATCTCCATGGTTGCAAGTTTTGTGACTTCAGTCATCTTGCGGTTACATGTTCTTAACTTCCACTCTGTCTAGCGCCAGGCTTGGTGTTCTTTGGTTAAGTACTTTTATTCAATTTTTAATCAATTCTTCTGTTTTTCATGGATTGTACGGTGTCTGAGTGTGTTTATTGTATAGATCATACTCATCGGAAACAATCCATTGGTTTTTAGACAGCATTGACACCGCTGATGAAGAGATGCTGTCTAAAATCTCTTTCATACTTTTCTTTTCATTTTATTTGTTCCTGGCTGCAAGTAGCTTTAGGGCTATTACTGGTTTTCTCTATCATCTATTTCTTACACACACACACATATATATATATATATATATATATATATATATATATATATATATATATATATATATCCTGTTCTAAAGAGGGAATCTGAAAAATTGGCCCCGTAAGCTAAAGGTTAATATTTTAAAAATATGTAAATATTGGAATAAAATGCATTTAAAAAATTTAATGAAAAGTAAAATGAAAACTTGATGGTTTTAGAAAAGTAAGTATTAAAGGTAGGAGAAAAAACATCTTTTAAATGGCTTTTTCTCAAAATGAGTCATTTCAAATGAGATTGGCAAGTCTTTGAAATGTTCCTTGCGTCATAATTTGTGACGGAATTTTATAAAATTTATAACAAAGACTCCTCTAATACATCAAAATAAAGTCATGGATCCATTTTAGGTTTTGACATCTTTCAGATTATCAAAGTTTAATCTAAGTGTAGGGAAGTACAATAATTTCACGAACATTCAGAGTCCAAACATAAAAATAGTTCCTAAAAATTAACTATTTAACGAAAGCACAAAGAAATGCATAACTCTGTTCAAAGTGTATTTTGAAGCAATATAAATGCAAAATTAAAGGGGAAAGTTAACAATTGGATCGCAAGGAGCATTTTAAATAAATAATAATAATTTCGATTTTTTTAAATATAATTTTTTTAAGTATTTATAAATTTGTATAATGTATTTCGTATAGTTATACTTTAATGAATATCTATGCAAAATTTTATATCTCTGAGGGAAAAATATCAAAAATTACTTTGTAATGTCCACCTTCCTCTTAATTCAACTTAGAAACGCAATAAAATAAAGTTAATAAAGGGTATAACAGTTTAGAAAAGCTTCGCACATAAATAAGTTATGTAACTGTCATTACTATAATTACTGGTGTTAAACTAAAAGTTATCAAGAAAATCTCTTGGTAAAGTTTAGAACATGTTGTGGTAGAGTTACATTGGGTGGGTCGTGATTAGGTATAGTGGTAGGCAATGATACCATTACTCTGAATTCTAAACCATACATTAATTTATTAACACAATATAAATATTAGTACACATTCAATTATATTATTGTTAATTATGAACCTAAGGAAATACTCATTATAGCAAGGTATTATTTGACTGCACTATTTCATTTATTTAAATTAATTTCATTTCAGTACGCAATATATCTATTATTCCTTAACTTCCGCCTATATTATAAGACTCGGGGTTTCATCGACGTTTTGGCAATAGGTAATGAAAGGTTACCTCCATTTTTGCAGACTGCAGAAGGGGAACATTGGCTGGCTTATTCATGTGCATCTATTGGGATATCTTTCTTCAGGATTCACTTTCGCTGGTGAACACGGTTATCGGAATCGCTCCCTGTCGTGGGAATAGGCGGACTTTAATGGCCGGATCGGTTCTCCATCTTTTGCTTGTGCGGGTCAGGCACTCTGTCTAGGTTCCGTATATCAACTACTATCATCTCATAGGTAACTTGCAGGGGTCAGGCAATCTATCTTGGCTCCGACGCTCCTCTATGCTCCTCTCATCACTAGCTTGCGGGGGTCAGACAATCTTTCTCGGCTCCACTATTCGTCTAATCTCCTCTCATCTTTGGGTTGCAGGCTTACAGCGATGCGCTAAGTCGGGGCGCAATCTCCCATATATTCTCTTTAGACTTCTCGCTTACGAGGCTACAACTCTCTATTTGGGTGCTAAGTCTGAGAGTCAAAACCAATTATATCTTTATATTATATTCTCACTCTCTCTGTATTTTATCTTCTCAACGCCCCGCCTTTTACATTTTCATTCGTCTCTCATGTTCAACCTTTTTTTTTTTACTTCCACTTCGATTCGCTAACTTTTTCATCCCCTAATCATTTCTTTAACCATTCAGAGTGAGGGGCGTTTTATATTCGAACAATCCCGTCTTCGACTCATCCCTGTCTTTCTAGGAATCGTGTTTTCCCCGAACATCTCCTATGTGTGGGGTCCTCTTCTCTTTGCTAACAATTCCCTTTTCATCTAGATGTCCCCTCTATCTAGACCCCTCGTTGTTTCGACTCTTAATTGTTGCTTTTCAATTTCTTCTTCTTCATCCAGTCCTTTGTCTGATAAGTGCCATTTCAATTTTCTCATAGTACCGCCGACTGACCTCTTTAATTGGGTTGTCTGCCCTTTTTGAACTCCTAACATATCGCATCCCCACGACATTCTTCTCGTATCGTCTGGCGTCATTTTACTATTCCATTTTCCGTCCCGTTTGTTAATTGGTTTTTATGCACCTTTCCTATTTTCTTTTTTTTATATGTCGTACCCCACGACACATGTTTAATTACTCTAGAAATCACAGTTACAAGGGACGGAATACATTACACATTACAAAACAATTGAAAAACATTTAGAGAAAAACAGTAAGTTGACTTAACATAGTCCAAAATTGGGCATCAGACCGACAGGTCTTTATTCTACGAAAACCACGATCTCGCTGTGTCTTAAAAAAAATGACAGCACAACGGAAGTTGCACGCAAAGTCTATCCGTATGGTGGCGAAATCTACATTTTAGGTTGGAAATATTATAACGTGTGTTACAGTTAGCACAACAGATTGTATTGAGTACCAGGAAACTCGCGGAAGAAGTAAAAACAGAATTTTTATGGCCCGCAGATACACGCTGCGCGTAACACGTGGAATGTCAATGCTCATTGACACCTCTGGCCCCCTTCGCTTTCGCGTATCGGCGCATGAAATCACTGAAGACCAATCGCTATGTAGCAATACCTGAATACGCTGCCGAGGGTTAATTTCCCAAGTTCGGTGACATTTTTCATTGCTGTGGGGCTAGAGGATGCCGGACAAACAGTACAGATCTGTCATCCACTCAAGGCACCCCAGGCCCCCTACGTAGAATGTTAAAAGTGAACATGCAATATTTCGTAACTTTCCTTTAAATTCCGAAAATAATCTTTCTGACTTGTGTTCATTTTATATATACTTGTTATCTCTCCCGCAAAACGTGAGAATTGCCAGATTTCCCGCTAGATATGCGATATTCTAGATTAGCGCCCCTTTCTTTTCTTATCAGGTTTGAACATTGTTCATATATATTGTGTTGAGAAAGCTTTCGTCACTCAAAGGGCAAAATGAACGACAACAAAGTATCAGAAATTAAATTGCACTAAAGTTAATGAAACAAGCCAGAAATTTGGAAATAAATCTACAAGAAATTAGTGGAAAAAAACTAACGTCGTGTTTCAATGTTTATCTAATCCTCAGCAAAAAAAAAAGAAAAAAAAGTTATTGATATTTTATTAAACTGACATTCTAGTTTTTGAAACATTTTCAATGCTTACTGTGTTTATTATTATATGATACTTATTTCTATAAAATACGGTTGATACGCTTTTCAAGTTATTCTTAGTGATAAATATCGTAATACATACATTCTCAAAATGTTGTAATAATCATTATGGATTTTCTAGGAACATCTAAACAAATCAAAAAGGATTTTTTTACACAGCAACAGCATACAAAATTAAGTATTTATCTATATGATTTTAAAATTAGCGATATGAAAAGGGTTAAAAATAAAAGTATATCAGCTGTTGCTAATTCGTTTCACCTGTCAGAGATCGTACTTGAATAAACCAAATGACAGACTTTTGCTGAAAAAACAAGGAAAATTTTTCTTGATTACCCTGTATTCCAAATAGCCCGTTAGAGAGGGCTAGTGTCTGCTAGGCGAGGGGTTTTTTTTTAAATTAACCGTGGAGTGTTTTATATGAAACGCTCCTAGCGATTGCCGTGACAACCGCAATGTTATAGTCTGTCGAGTGGCAGCAGAGAAAGTAACATAACCATATAATAACATTCTCCTGAACGGCAAGAGTAATAAAAAGCTGTCAGTTTTTAGATGTAGAGAACAATAAATAGCTTTCCTATAGTAAATTTGGCTGTTTTTTCTGTGTACCTCTAGCTGTATGGATTGGAGATTTTTGGAAGTAGAAGTAAGTACCCCCTTACATTACTCGTATTCATATTTGTATTATTTGGTTTCCGTATACCCATGGATTGCTCCATATTCGTATTCAAAATTCTATTCGTAGTGTCGCCATTTTCGAGACACCCTGGTTCAACTACAGATTTTACTGTCCAGATCACAAAGATGTGGCCGGAATAAATTTAAGTTATTTTCCAGAAATTTTCAGTTTTTTTTTTTTGGGGGGGGGGGCGTGAAAATTTAAACTGGAACGAATTAAACCACTCACAGTTTTGACAATCTATTATATAAAACAGTTCCTTAACTGACTGACTCACTGACTGACTGATTGACTTACTTACATACAACGCACAGACCAAACCGCTGGACCGAAAGGGCTGAAATCTTGTATGGCGAATCTTCTTATAGTGTAGAGGTGCACTAAGAAAGATCGTTGAAAAATTCTTAGATTTTTTTAAATTAAACTTTTAAGCTGTTTTAGTAACTCTTTTTTAAGTTTGCATTTGAAATAATAATTTGAGGGTTATAAAATTTACATCACGAGAAAGATCATAAAAATTCCTTTAAAATGAAATCGTTTTCGAATCTTTACCTCTATTTTCTGATTTTTGGTGAATTTTTAAAGATTAATTTTTAGAATTTAATTTATTAAATTCTGGTCAAGTGAATTATTTTTCTGGTACTTTAAATTAATTTATCGTCACGTGCATGATGACAAAATAGACAAAAAATATTTTTTTTGTTGCTAATGAGGCAGGTGATTGGACATTATCCAAAAAAATATTAAAATACAGTAAAAGAAATTCTCCTCAAACTGTACTAGATTAACTGTACTATATTCTTTAGTATGTTCTATTAGATTTAATTTAAATATTTACTTATACATTATTTTTTCAATACAAATACCCGTTAGGATTTTTTTATAGATATCTTTTTTCGTTCTTTTACATCAATTGCATACATTGATCGTTGTATTTATTATAAATATATTTATACATACTTTTGGCATTAATTGCATACATTGACCGTTGTATTTAATTTGAATGTAGTCCGTAGCGAAGTATGGGTTTTCAGCTATTTGTGTATATATTTGCAATTGTGGCCCTCTCATGAACGTTTTGTTCCTTTCATTTTTTCATTGTCAAGCACTTTAACTGCAATTCGTGACAGACATCACGTCGATTCTGCTGGATTACTGCATTTTGTTATTTGCTGGTAAAAAATTAAAGAAATTCACCTTTCCAAATCCACACCAGGAAGAGCATTGACTACAAAACATGACTATTTGGCAAATCACTAACTTTCCATGGTATTTTCGCAATGTTGATTGATATTTATCGGGAGATAAATCTCCCCACTAATCAAAATTATCATCAAAATCTTGCTATTAACTTCCATAAAGATTTATCAAATGATCTTATTAATAATTGCAAGATAAAAAGAACTTTTTATATACCATTTTTTTAAATTTTATGTTGAATCATATAAACTTGACAATTCTATGTATTATAAATACTTTTTAAAAATTATTTTGATGAATTATCCCATAAACTTGAAAGGAAATGAAGTTAATAGGAAGCAAATTTGCATATAACTTTTCGTTCCCGTCCCGGACGATAGATGGCTGCACCAGTCTACAAAACAAAATTAACTGAAAAAGAATTCAATTCTGCATAAAGATGGCTAAAAGTATTAAAATTATCCATTGTCATCGTGTTCTGAGCTATTCTAAAAGTTTCAAATGTCTAGCTAGTCGGATAGTTAGTTAAAAATCGATTGCAAGATTTGTAAGGGACAATCACACAAACAAACAAGAAAGCAAGTAAATAAAAACAGGGCAATAAAAATCTTGCCGATTACGACCCTGCTGACCCAGCTAACAACAAACGGTACTGTTCCATTCTTGCGCGTAATTTTTAATTGTTTGTCCTGTGCTTTGTTCGCCCAGTGTCTTTTTCCCCCATGTTTTACCTTTACTTGTACTATAGAAGCTATCTGTTTTTCCCACTTTCTATTTTTCTTCCTACTTTCGTGTTTTACTGATCACTGAAGTTTTTTGCATTGCTATATCATCCTACAGTGGAGAACCGGCCCATGTACTGTAGTTACCACTACTCTTCCTGAAGCTCCTGAGCATTGACTATCCCTTGATGAGTTGGCCACAATATGGGGTAAACCTAGATCCAAGAATGTGAGATACACTAGCGATGTACATATGAGGCGTTGAAAGGCAAAGTGGTGTAAGTCACATTTTCAACTTTTTTCCTTTGAGGGAAATTATGTAATCTCCATGTTCAATTTACAGTGTAATTGCAAATACTTATTATTTGCAGTATTGTAATAATTGTTATGAATTATAATTTGTTCAATTTATGGTGGAATTTTTTGTAGTTTTTGCAGTTAAACTCTTTTGACTTACACCACTTGATTTACTGACTTATACCACTTTGCCTTTCACCACCTCATATGATGCAGGGAAAGGCAAAGTGGTGTAAGTCAAAAGCGTTTTACTGCAAAAAGAAACTACAAATAATTCCACTATAAATTGAACAAATTATACTTTATAATAATTATTATAATATTGAAAATAATAATTATTTGTAATTCCACTATAAATTGAACTTAGAGATTACATTTTTGCCCTCAAATAAAAAAAGTCGAAAATGTGACTTACACCACTTTGCCTTTCAACGCCTCATATGAAATTGTGGCGACTGCTTCGAGACTGTTTCCCCTCCTATTCGAGTCTGTTTCACAAACGTTGATAAAACAGTCACTAATCTGCTAGTCTGTATATCGCAGCTCGCCAAGAAATGTGACCGAACTCAAAAATGCATCATTTGAGAAAAATCAACTTAAAGATTACTATACAGTTTGAACTAGCATTACAATAAAACTTATACAACTGCCCTCAGACAAATTGCGGGATAGAGATGTATCGTTTTTCAAGCACGATGAGGCACTTTATACATATTTTTCAAAAACATAACCTTAAAATTGACTTTTTTTTTACTTTTGTCACTTTTCTTGCCCGAGAGCGATATCTAATTACCTAGCTGGTCTGAACTTCAAGAAATTGTCTTGTCTCTGCAAAACATATTTAATTCTTTTAGTGACGATGTTTTGTCACTGAAAATAAAACGATTTTGTTCCCGTAGTGATTTCTAATAGAAAAACTTCCCGAAAAACTTAATACATGTTAAAAGGAGCTTGTACTAAAAGTGGGAAACCCTCTGAGCAATCTTTTTACAAACTTGTCTGAAAAACACTTATAAAAGATCTCCATATCTTTGGAGGTAACTGCTGTCCCAAATTTTGCGTTGCCGCGTAAACTCTGTAGTAAAATTTCTTTCACCCTTTCCCAATAAATGTTTCCTTGTTGATAATCATTATGTCACCCTCATGAGGAGGTAAGTCTTCCAGTAGCATGGTGTTTAAGGCACCAGCTTGGGCACGCGGCTTCATATCTTGCAAAAGACTAGGTTGTTAAATGGAGTAAAAGTCTGTCTTCGCGGACAAAAGGAGCCTCGTTTTGACAGAAGAACCTGCAACCTCTGTTGTCTATCGTCGGTGTCATAGCTTATCAATAAAAATTCTTCTTCTCTATGTGTGCATACATCTGTTTCCTGTCCTACCTTCCTGTACTTCAGATGTACACCACACTGGGTCTCTTAGTGCAGGCTCAGGTACATACGAAAAAAAATAAGGAAGTGAAACAGCAGAACTTCTACTAATATCCAAGTCAGGATGGATAAAATACATTAGATCTTTGTTTATTGAGCAACATAGCTTTTCTCATGTGGAATAGAAATAATTTATTCGAAAGACAGTACAATTAATATATCTGATTTAGCACCATCTCCCTAGAGTAGCGGATCTCAACCTTATTAGCCCCGATAACCCCACCCCCTCCCCTAAACGCAAAAAGGGATAAAATCGTGATCCCCCTCCAGGCTTCGTTATCCCCAGACCACAACTTAATAACAGTAATAAGATATAACTGCACGAGCAATTAGTTCAAACTATTAAGCTGCATAACATCCCTAGTCCTGACTTCTCTTACATGTCAACTTGCCCCCCCCCCTCCCCCAGGTTGAGGAAAAACTATTCTGGAGGTGTGGACGATTGACGCAGTGAGCAGAATGATACATTTGCAACGTTATGCGAGGTTTAAGAGCTACACTATTTTAAGAAGAGTTGTTTTCCAGTTATGTTGTAAATATCAGCACTGCTGTCGTAGTCTATAGCTTTACCATCAATGGGTGTTGTCACTGATGAAGCCGTTTATTTTGTTGTTTGCCAATTCGGGGCATCACTAAGCAAACGGTGAACGTTAAAATTTTTTTTTCAATTTGTATCATATAGGTATGAAATTTTGTACATATATACATTTCAACATAAGTATATAGAATACTTTAAAAGAAATTTCCAATCTTAATATAATTTTAAGATTTTTTTTTAATTTAAAATTTATAAAGAAAAATTTTAAACGCTCCTTGCGACTTACTTTTTAAAACATTTCCTCTATTTTAAATTTTAATCACTAAAAACTGTATTACAAAAAAATCTAGGTATTTATTATATAATCCCTTGAATAGTTAATTTTTGAGAGATTTCTTTCTGAATTCCATCCCTATTTTCATCAAAATTTTGCCTTTTAAAACATTATAAATCAAATTTAATTAACTTTATGAAAGCGAATTAAAAAATACATGCAGAGTTTCTTTGTAAACAGTATCAGGGGACTTTCTTATCAATTTTACAAATTTTGAACAAAAATTAAATCGCATGGAAAATTTAAAATATCTAAAAACCTTGATAAATCTGTTTTCAGAAAAACATATTTAAAGTTTATTGCTATACTTTACCTTTATTACTTACTTCGTAGAAGTTTCATAAATGATTTTTTTACTTGAAAAATACTATTTGTTACCATTATACTACAGAAATATATATATATTTTTACAATAACACAAT
Organism: Dolomedes plantarius; assembly: GCA_907164885.2. Classification (NCBI taxonomy): domain Eukaryota; kingdom Metazoa; phylum Arthropoda; class Arachnida; order Araneae; family Dolomedidae; genus Dolomedes; species Dolomedes plantarius. Next base: position 61,352,911 of record OU015503.1, read on the forward strand.
CAATCTTCTATACTAATAAAGGGACAAGTGGATGTCGAGATCTCGTGACCGTAACTCATCCGGGCGGGCCACTCCTCGAAAAAAAATGGCCGACAAATATACAGGAAAATCGGTGTATTTTTTTTTCTCATGAAAGTACATAAATGTTACATATTTGGAAAGATCTTCGAAAACTGATAATTTTTCTGCGTACACTTATTCTGTTAATTCAACAGTTTTAGAGATATTTTCATTCCAAAATCACTCACTGCTGAGAAACCAAATCATTTGGTGCAGTGATGCTGCCATCTGTCGGCAGCGACGGGAATGAAAATTGAAATGAATTTATTCACTTGAATTTAATACATTTGCAGGCTTTTTTTTTCTTTTGTGGGGCCCGAAGTACATAAATATGTTACACGGATGGCTTGAGCGTAGCTAGGCGAAGCCCGAGCCTAGCCCGGCGAAGCCCGGCTAGTATAACAATAAAAAAGAACTCGAGAATCTTTGGTTGCTTTCAATATCAGCACTGTATAGGTTAAACAACACCTTCGCCTGGTGGCACATGAATTTTGAACAAGCATTTCTATAACCGACATCTGGGAGGTTCGTACCTTTTCCTACCTTCTCTGACATCGTAGAATGAAATACGTTTATTGTTTGGAAAGAAATCCTCTAAATCATACATAGTACCGAAGACAACTTCAATAAGTACCCATGAGTACAGGGTTAGTAAATAAGACAAAATCCGTAAAATTTTATGTGTTCACGAGACTATCAGTACGAGACAGAAAAAAAATATATAATTTAGAAAAAGAAACATTTTTGGAAGTTTCAAAAATCTACTTTTTTTGTCCCTAATGATTAGAAAATAGTTTTCAAGCAGCCGTGGTTATTTCTTTGCAACCTTTCTGATAGAAATTTGTATTGTTAGGAAAAACAAATAAGCTAGAGATAAGATTAATTCTCGCGATAAGACTGTTAGTTTTATTCAAAGAATGTGTTATTTTACACAAAGTCTTAACGAGAAAGGAACAAAAAAAATGGCGCAAAACAAGTATTACACGGGAGTGCTAAAACACTTCTGTTGTCATTTCCTTGTACTCGATAAATTCGCTTTTTGTTTTTGGGTAGTGTATTTTTCCTATGTAAGTGTGCTTCACCCGTGTAGTGTCATGTTAGATTGTCTTGTATTATCACTTCTCGAAAGAATCTTGAAAGGTTAATATTTCAAAAACTCTCGGTTGTTTTCAGAGGTAAGAGAAAGTATATAAAGTTTTCGTGCTTCTAGATAAGAGTATTTGCTTTGAAGATCTTTCAGACTTTTAAATATTTCTTCTGAAGCATAGTCACTTCTTTTGCTTTAAACTGCCAACATATTTCTTACATAATGTATTAAAATACAAGGCAAATGACCTGAAATTTTTTTTCCCAGAGTACTCAAGAAAATTAAAATTTAAAATTCAGAAGAAGAACGGAAAAAGAATTTATGAATTATTTTAGAGCATTTTTAGGGAAACGACGGTAAGTTTTACACTAAGGACAAATGACTGTTGTGCCGTGAAAATAAAATTGTTCATAATATGACATATTTTTGCCAACACTCGTTAAAAACTGTCTTAGGTCTTCCATCTGGCCAATGACCTCGCTGAACGAAGTACCCTAAAAAAGGGACGAAAACTAGATTTATAACTTCTGATTAAGCTAGAAGTTGCATCACTTAGCACAGGAAATTCTCATCTTAGGGGTTTATATAAAAACACAATATGATGACTTAAAAAATATCTGTTCTGGTTAGTAATGTACTCTGGATAAATCTTAACAAGCTCCATTACAGGCTGCGAGACGATAAATCATAAATCAGAGGTATTGTCCTGTAAAAGAGCTTATAGAAACTTTTTGACAAGTAGGTCATACCTGTAAAATGTTGCTTCATGATTTTTTATTGTGAGATTTTTGTTATTGTTGCTGTCAATAGAAACAACCTTGGGTATTTAAAGCTAATACACTAGATGTCAAAGATTAAGGAAAAATCACAAAAAGAGGGTTAACACGTTCAAAACTAAGCCAATCTGTTTAAAATTTGAATATGTTGTTAAGTAAAAAGTGCTGAACAATACTACATTATGCAAAATAGTGGTACTGCAGTCGGAATACGTAATTTGCGAGGAGCATAAAAGTGCATGTCTCAGAGCTAGGAGGAAATTGGCGCTGCGAGGCTGAGATTAGACATCTGGCATAGCCAAATTGTAACAATGACTTCCAGGCATCATTTGACCGAAGAACTGCGATGTCGAGCTATTGGGAGACTAGAGGCAGGACAAAGTCAGACAGAAGTGCCTAGATGGCTAAATGTGAGTCCGTCTGTGGTTCATAGACTTTTGAAGCAATTTCTAACCTCAGATTCGGCATCCAGGAGGTTCTGTCAAGGACGGCCATATGCTACGACGAGTGCTGATGACCGATATGTGTCATTATGAGCACGAAGGAATAGAACCGCAACTCCGTCTGAACTCAGTCCTCTCTCGCTGCAAGCTCCGGAAGGTTGGTATCAACTTCAACCGTGCGTAGAAGGCTTCACGAAGGTGGCCTTTTTGCTAGGAGACCAGCCATTTGCGCCCCGTTTTCGCCACGCCGTATGCAGGAACGTTTGCAATGGGCAGTCAACATGTCCACTGGACGCGTGATCAATGAATGGCTGTTTTCTTTACAGATGAGTCTAGGTTTAGCCTCCAAAGTGATTGTAGGCGTATTTTGAATTTGAGAGAACCTGGAACTCGTTTCATCCATCACACATCCGTGAAAGAGATGCATTCGGATCAGGCAGTGTCTATGTTTGGGGTGGTATCTCTTTGGGTGGACGCACAGACCTCCATGTCTTTCCCCGTGTAAATGTGAATGCTCACACCTATAGAGATGACATCTTTGATGCTTATGTGCACCCTTATGCCGGGGCAATAGGTGATGCTTTCGTGCTACAGGACGATAACGAGAGACCGCACAGGGCGCGCATCGCAGATGCTTGAGCAGGAAACAATTCATCGCATGGAGTGGCCAGCTCGATCACAGGACCTGAATCCTATCGAGTATGTTTGGGACGCTTTAGGACGACGTTTAGCTGCTCACAGTCCTCCTCCTAGGACCCTAGTCACGCTTGCAACTGCTTTGCAAGAGCAATGGCTCTCACTTCCTACCGAACTCATAGACCGCATAATTGACAGCATCACACATCGTTGTATGTGCTGTATTGCTTCTCGGGGGGATCATACGCCATATTAAAGGTACTTTTCCTCTACCAAACTGACACCGCCGATTTGTTCATTGTATACATATGCTGGTTTCTATAACACAATAATTGTCTGGCGATTTCTTTTTATGCTATTTTATACCTACCTATGTGTCGTATAATGTGTATAAGTTTCATTAAATTCTACGCGTAACTTTTTGAGTAATCGCTATTTTTGTGACTTTTCCTTAATTTTTGATAACCAGTGTACATATATCTCACTATATATAAAAGGCAAATACTGACTGATCATTGTATCTTTCAAACCATAGTCCTAGAAATCTGAAAATTTGTATCTCGTTCCTCTTAGAATCTAGATGTCCGTTTAGTAATCTTAAAAAGAGTAATTTTAAAAAAAAATCAATCTTAAAGGATGTTAAAAAAGGTTTAAAACCGCAAAATAAAACACTGAGTGAATAACACTCTATCGCTGAAACTATAAGGTCTAGGAAGCTAAAATTTTGAAGGACACGCTAAGAAAAATCAGCATTTAAGGTGACAAGGTACCTTAAACCCCGAATTTTTAAACTTTAGATTTTTAAAACTACATACAAAATGAGATATATTTATATTCTTTTTTACTACAATTAAAGATCCTTAGAATCCAAATTAATAACTTTTTGGTAGAATAATGCCTGTTTTTAGTTTTTTATTAAAAGGATGGCATTTTTCCAAATAAAAGCTTCAATTTTTTTATATAAATCTGCTTTATATGTATAAACATAATAGTGCATTGATTTTTATGCTGTTTAAATCTAAAGCGTTAGATGATTAATCTGTCTGTCATTTTTTTGTGCTTTTGCATGTTTTTACCTTTATTTCATGGTCTATAAATTTTAAAAATATTTGTGGTTTCAAAGAATGATGCACAGGTTTATAAAAAACACTTCAGTTCACAATCCTCAGAAATTTGGAAGAAATCGAGAAGAAATAAATCCACATGGAGCATTTTGAAAAATTCTAGAATTTTTGAAAAAGTTTTTGAATAACATGTATTATTCTTACAAAATACTTATTACTGAATTCTAAGCAAATTCAGTGTAGTAGAAAAGTATATTAATTATTCTCATTCATTTTGTATATAAAATAAAATATTCAAAAGTTATAAAAAGGAAGTTGAAAGTTCCTAGTCCCTTTAAGAGAGTTAAAAATGGATTAAGTCCCAAAAATCTATATATATAAAACACGTAGGTATGCGGCACCAAAATCGACGGTATTCCTATACTCCGAATGGCAATGGCTGCAACTACGAGATGTAAACATTAGCGGCCGTCCGCAATTTGCAACCACATGTGTGTAATGGCTCGACGATAGCACGTAATTTGGTACAATTTTATAGCACAATTTAATTGTATTTTTTTTGTACAAGTTTTCAGTAATTGCTGAATTTTTACTCCATTTTATAACTAAAGAAATTTTCCTAACAATTTATTATTTGATATGATTAAGTGTAGATATCTGAATTGTGAACAATAGTACATACAGAGAGTGGTGTAATCCCCACTATATTTTAGTACCTGCTGACATTTTGCTCCATTTTATAAGCGAAGAAATTTTCGCACCAATTTATTATTTAATATGATTAAGTATAAATATCTCAATTGTGACCAATAAATAGTAAATAGAGAGAGTGATGTAATTCACACTATACTTTAGCTCTTGCTGAATTTTTACTCCAATTTATAAGTGAAGAAATTTTTGCAACAATTTATTATTTGATATGATTAAGTGTAGATATCTGAGTTGTGAACAATAAATAGTACATACAGAGAGTGATGTAATCCACACTATAGTTTAGCTCTTGCTGAATTTTTACTCCAATTTATAAGTAAAGAAATTTTCGCAAAAATTTATTATTTGATGTGATTATGTGGAGATATCTGAATTGTGGACAATAGTACATACAGAGAGTGATGTAAACCACACTATATTTTAGTTATTGCTGAATTTTTACTTCATTTTTTAAGTGAAAAAACATTTCCCCAATAATTTCTTATTTGATGTAATCATAAAGTGTAGATATCTCAGTATATTTGAAAAGATGTAGATTTGAAAAATAGTACATACAGAGCGGGGTGTAATTTTGAAAATCAGTGGTGTTCGGTTTCTCAGTCTTATCTTTAACTCGGTTCTGAAGTAATGGAAATTCACATTTTTTAATCGCGATGATTTAGAATCAGCCTTATAGAGAATTTAGCAGTGAGTATAATCTTTTTGGATGATCCCGCACTGTCCCCTAACAACGTATATTTATGATGATAGGAAATGGTAACATTCCTTGCGTATGTTACTTTCAATTGAGCTGTCTTGCAAAAGAAAATATAAAGCTAAAAGCGACCATGCTGGTCGTGCAGCGACTAGTAAAATTATTATATATATATAATAGCCGTTGTCTCTGTATAACACTTTCGGGCTGTACTCATCTTTCAATTGAAGCCCTCAGTAAACAAACAGCAGGTTAGGCTTAATTTCAATTTCAGATGTGGATCAGAATTTTTTCTTACCTAAAAACTAATATCTTCTCCATCAAATCACGTTTGTTCAGCCTATTTTTCTATAAAACATTCAGAACTAAAAATAATTGGATGCTTTTAGCTGTATATTTAACAGTTTTTAAAAATCTGTTTACTTTTCCGATGAATTCTGAAAGTAAACAAACTTGAATGTGAATGAATCAAGTAGCTCAAGTATTCATATCGCGTAGTGATCTGTAAAAAACTGGATGGCAGTCTACTACTCCAATCGCATGAAAAACTAAATAAATAAAAAATAATCAAAGAGTTTGCTTTTGCAAGGTGTGGATTAAATGCAATATTGTTAGATAATTTGGGATATTTTTTAACTTTCATATACTTTTTCCATTATGACGTCATTAATATTATCATGACGTCAAAATTCCGGGTTGGATGGCAGTCTACTACTCCAATCGCAGGAAAAACTAAATAAATAAAAAATAATGAAAGTTTCTGCTTTTACAAGGTGTGGATTAAATGCAATATTGTTAGATAATTCGGGATATTTTTTAACTTTCATATACTTTTTCCATTATGACTTCATTATTAGTATTATGACGTCAAAATGACGGGTTACCTTCTAGTAAAAAAAGAATATAACAAATAGTAAATGTCGGATCACGGTTATTAAATTACAAGGTGAACTCTTATGAGGAATGACAGCACTTTACTGATAAAGTGAATTTAAATTAAATTTACCATATGACATTATTGATGGTACTAATGTATTCTGTAGTGAAGCACGGGTATTTAGCCAGTCATGTATAACCAAACAAATTTTGAAATATTATTTGAAATTTTGCTTCAATTAAACGGATAAAGGACCTCCAACCTCGTTATTTTAAATTTTGAATATTTATATACAAAATGAAAACAATTTATATTATTTTTACAACATTAAAGATACTTAAAATTCCCAAGATATATTTTATAGAAGAATAGGACCTGTTTTTCAAAAAAAAAAAATTCAAAATTGTTAGAATATTTCAAAATTCAATTTCTCATTAATTTTCATCTTATTTCTTTTCCCAAATTTCTCAGGTTTATTAACTGAAGTGTTTGTCCCCAAACTGTGCATCATTCTTCGATACCACAAATATTTTTCAAGTTTATAAACCATGAAATAAATAAATGCATAAAAAATAGGCAGTTACAAAAAAGTTAAATTTAGGATTTAAGATTCATAGAAAAGAAAATTCAATGCACAATTATGTTTTTTATATACAGGGTGTTTATAATTAAAGTTCCACTTTGTTATGATCATAAAAGGAAAACTACTGGACCAAATGTTATCAAACTTGGTAATAGTTTAAAGGACGTCATGGGAATTTCTTTTCCGCCAAAAAAAAGTCCAAAAACTCACCATCAGGGGGGGGGAATGGCGCTGTATGCAATATTGTTAAACGAAATAAGGGTCGGAATCTAACTTAACCTTTTGTTACACGGATTTAACATTTTGCATACCCTTGAGAAACATTGAGCTAAACAAATTACCATTTAAAGTGTGCGCATTCCGGAAATAGTTTTCTTACAGATCGCTAATTTTTGAATTTTGAAGCCTGAATTCGACCCTAAGACATGAAGATATCGGTTTAAAACGTTTTTTGTTGTTTCTAAAACGAAACTGTTTGTGGGGTTATGCAAAACCGTAATGGCTTGTAATTGGCTTACGGCAGGAAGAAGCAAATGATTTATGCAGATGCGCTTTACACGCCATTAGATTTTCCAGATAAAAGTGAGCTTGCTTGTCAGAGTTCTCATTGTTACGAATCGACAATGTCTCTAACCATGCAACACCGATGTCTTCATGGCTTATTTCGTTGAACAATATTGCATACAGCGCCATTTCCCCTGGTGGTGAGTTTTTTAACTTTTTTTGTCGGAAAAGAAATTCCCATGCCTCCTTTAAACTATTACCAAGTTTGATAACATTTTGCATCGAGTAGTTTTCCTTTTATGACCATCTCAAAGTGGAACTTTAATTAAAACCACCCTGTATATGTCAAACTTGCATTATAAAATTTAATGTTTTCTGAAGATACGGAACTCGCATGGAACACTTTGAAAAATAAGAGCAATTTTGAAAGAAAATTGGAAAAAAAGGCATTATTCTGCTACAAAATCCTTAGTTTGAATTATATGGATCTTCAATGTACTAAAAAGAATACTAATTATTATAATTCTGTATGTAGAGTTAAAAATTGAAAATTTAAAAAATCAAGTTTGAAAGTCACTTGTCCTCTTAAGTTGATAACAATAATACTCTTTCAACAAAATTTAGAAATGTACTTGCTTATTACATGTAAGGATGATTTGTATTAAACACTGTAAGAAAGGCAAATTCTTAAAATTTGACACATAACAGGATAAAAAATTTACAAAGCTATATAATTTAAATTTACTTAAGCTGCTATTATTTGCATCTTGCAAGCATAAGAATCAAATCAAGTGTTCATACATTTCTCATTGAAATTTGTCTGCATGCGCTTCGATATTATTGCACGAATACATTTATGCATAATTTTACATAGTTATTGCAAATTACAGTTTATGATTCAACAGATAGGAGGCTTTTGAATTGTTAATATATACATTAATATCGTCGCGGAGGCGTTTCTTTGTTTGTCTGCTTTTGTGCACTGTGATATATCAGATAAATATTTCAACGAAAATGAAATCAGGTAGAATTAAAATAGATGAATCTGATATAATATGCGATAAGTCCCATATCCTGTGCCGGAAAATTTGGAGATTTTTAGGGGGCGATAAATTTTTCAATATGGTGTATTCTCATTCGTTTTTGTTGAGATGTTTTTAACTGTGATTTTCATTTTTTGGGAGGCATCTCCTTTTTTATGGAAAATGCAATTGAGCCTACCCAAAATCCCTTCCGTAATTGTTTCCTCAAAACGTGGCTTTCTGGTAAGTTATACAATTATATTTTGTTTTTATTTGTTTTGTTTTAAGACTAAGTGACGCCAAAAAAATGGCATCGCTTAGGTAGGTTGCATTAGTCTGAGTTTTCCGAAACAGCACCAAATAGCGCCAAGCGGCACAGGATATGGAACTCTTCCCAGTAATATGTATAAAGACACTGATAATGCATAAATTAAAATTAATAAATTATTAAATTTTACTAATATAGTATTTAAAAGTAGAAAGTTTAAACAGTTTTGTGTTGTTACTTTTAACTTACGTTTGGCCTTTTGAATGCTTTCAACCAGTGGTGAGCAAAGTTTTTGGGCCACTTTCTTAAAATAAAAATAAAAAACCACTCGACCCCCAAGGAAAATATTTTGATACAAACACAATTTTATTATAAAAAAATCATAAAAATGTTAACCAAAAAAAATACATGTATATTTTTGGGATATAATTTATTTTGCATAATAACAATAAAGAATTATTTTGCTCACCATCTTCACTTGTGTTTGGTAAAACTGTTCGACAACTTATTTAAAAATATCATATAATTTTTTCACATATAAAAAATATAAATAAAATTATTAAAAATATGATAATTATAGAAAATAATTTCAGATAATTATTAATAATTATAGAAAATTTAAAGCATTTCTTTATTTGCAAGATTCAATATTGAAAATAAACTTCAAGCTTTCAGCGACCCATCCAATTATTTTCACGACCCCCCCCCCCCCAGTGGTTCGTTCCCCACAGTTGGCACCCCACTGCTTTAAACCTATAAAAGGAATGTTATAAGAATACCGCTTAAATACAAACTAAAATATCATACTTATTTATTGTTTATAGAGAATATGCACTTCTACCCTACACCTTTCGGTATGTATATCTTGAAGTGACACTCTAAATAGTTTCATTCAAACACAGTTCTTACATAACAACAATGTTTATTCAAGTATTTGCATTTGTAAATTTTGCTTTTCAACATAAAGCAAGCGCACTAGTAGTACGAGATTTATAATACTATTTATGCAAGAGAAATACAATTCAATATATTTTCTGGTATAACCATTCATGCAATTAAAATACAACTTGAGATACTCACAAATATTTCGGAAAGTCGACCAGCAATGCTACTTCGTAAACTTTGGGCCTAGCAAGAACTCGAGTAGGTTTGGAGCAACCTAGCTATGCCTCGAGAGGCTGCTCGCGAAACTCAACTATTATTAAACCAGACTCTAAGCCTAGCTCCAGCTCGATACTTCGCTTCGTCATCTCTACTCCTCCTTTCACTTCCTCTCACTTCGTCAACACTTCATCAACATTCCTAGCCCCGTTTTTCGTTTAATTTAATTTAGCTACTCGGTATTTATACCAACCGCGTATGCCGCAATTAGGATATCTTAAGCGGCTTCTTTAACTTTATTCACCTAAAAGTTCGATTATTGTGAATCGAATCTTATGTAAACCTTACATGTTAACTTATAGGAAATACATGTCGAACTTATGAAAATGTATGATTTAGTGTTCTGCAGTGCATTAAATAAATATTACTGCAGAAATAATTTTAAAATCAGATGCAACCAAAATGAATGATATTAAAATAACATTTATAAGACCCAGATGTTGCAAACAAAAAAATAACAAATCTTAAAATTTGACGAACATACTATTTAAAACTTGAAAACTTAAACATTTGTCTGTTGTTTACATTTTCTTAGAAAATATGTCCGACCTCGCAAAAATTTTAACTCTTTAAAAGAAGTGTTTGAACAATATGGATTAAATACAAACTGGAATATCATATTCACTTATTGATAACTTATAGAAACGTATAAAAATAAATTCTCATAGTAATTTTACTTTTGATCTTTATGATAAAAGATCAGAATATGACTTTAATATAGTAAAATATCAAAGTTTCTTAACTTGCTTACATAAATCTGTATTTAATAATATTATTGTTAATCAACTAGTAAGAATAAATCGGCTATGTTCTAAAGACAATAGGCATAAGCATATAAAAGATTTGTTAGTAGTGCTAAAACGTAATTATTACCATGATAGTCTTTCCAAGCACATAATTGGTTGTTTTAGATTTAATGAATAGCATGTTCTGTTGCTAATAATTAGTAATACAAAACTAAAAGATTAAAGTTAGTAAATAACTACTAAAAAGTAAATAAAAAATAGTGTACTTAAAATAATAAATAACTCTTAGTCATAATAAATGTCTAAGTTAACTTAGGTTATTATGCCCTATAAAACAGTATCCTAAGTAAGTATGCTAATGTGATTCCATTGGCTCCATGGTCGCAATGTTTGTGACTTCAGTAATCTTGGGGGTCTCCTAAACTTAACTTTCACTTTGTCTGGCGCCAAGTTTGGTGATCTATGATAAAGCCACTGATTATTCTTTCTTTTGTTTCATATGGATTGTACGGTGTCTAAGTATGTTTATTGCTCAGATCATTCTTATTAGAAACAATCCATTGGTTTTTAGACAGTATCGGCAACACTGATGAAAATATACTGTCTAAAACCTATTATTCACTTATCTTTTCATGTTTTTGGTTCCTGGCTGTAGTGGTTTATGGTTTATACTGGTTTTTCACTTATAACTTTGTCTAATATATATATATATATATATATATATATATATATATATATATATATACAGGGTGATCATAAAAAAACTTTACCGATATACGGACCTCTAGCAGCCGTCCCGATCAACCTATGGAGATGAGATTTCAGATATAGTTATTCCGAGGTATGAGCTCGGGTTACTGCGAATGACAACAACATGACGCTCACGGTTACAGTTCTTGGTACAGAAACTTGAAATTTTCAAATGGAAGCGCCCACTTTTTCCCGTCGTAAAATGCTCAAAGCATGCGAAAACCCTAAGAAGCCTTCGAACGGTACGTGTATCACAAAAAACGGACGCATTATGCAAGCACAAAAAAACAGCTCTGGGAATGTTTAACAGAATCAATATATGGACCTCTAGCGGCCGTTGCGTTCAACCTATCGAGATGACATTTCAGATATAGTTATTCAGAGGTATGAGATCGGGATTCTGAGAAAGGCAACACAGTGATGCTCACGGTTATGGTTATGGATATAGAAACTCGAAATTTTCAAATAGCAATGCCCACTTTTACCCACCACAAAATTCTCAGCGCATGGGAAAACCCTAAGAAGCGTTAGAATGGTACGTGTATCAAAAAAAATCGGGCGCGTTATGAACACACAAAAAAAACAGCCCTGCGAATGGCTAGCAAAAACACGACCAGAGAACTTTTTATCGGTTTTCTACGCTGAATATCTGGCGCACGGCGTTCTCTGATTCGTTTCTAGCCTCTGTCATATGCAAATGTCCTCCGTGCCCCCCCCCCCCGATCGTGTCTTTGTTGGCCGTTCGCAGAGATGTTTTTTGTGCATGAATAACACGTCCGTTTTTTGTGATACACCTACCGTTCCAACGCTTTTTAGGGTTTTTGCACGCACTAAGCATTTTACAACGGGAAAAAGGGGGCTTTGCCTTTCCAAAATTTCGAGTTTCTATACCTGTAACCGTGACCGTGAGCGTCATTGTGTTGCCGTTCTCAGAATCCCGAACTCATACCTCTAAATAACTATATCTGAAATCACATCTCGATAGGTTGAATGGAACAGCCGCTAGAGGTCCATATATTGGCATAGTTCTTTATGACTACCGTGTATATATATATATATATATATATATATATATATATATATATATATATATATATATATATATATATATATATATATATATATATAAATATATATGTATATAAATATATATGTATATATATATATATGTATATATATATATATATATATATATATAAATATATATGTATATATATATATATATATATATATATATATATATATATATATATATATATATATGTGTGTATATATATATATGTATATATATATATATATATATATATATATATGTGTGTATATATATGTATATATATATATATATATATATATATATATATATGTGTGTGTATATATATATATGTATATATATATATATATATATATATATATATATGTGTGTATATATATATGTATATATATATATATATATATATATATATATATATATATATATATATATATATATATATATGTGTGTATATATATATATATATATATATATATATATATATACACTCGAGCCAAAACATTATGACCACCTGTCAATAACGAGTTGGCCCACCTTTGGCGTGCAACACAGCTTCAACCCGCCTTGGCATGGATGCCACAGGTCCTTGGTAGATGGCCGGAGACAGATTGTACCAGATGTTTAAGCAACGGACACGCAAATCCGAGATAATGCGAATTGGTGGTGTTTGAACTCTGAGCTGCCGTCCCATGACATCCCAAATGTGTTCTATCGGATTGAGATCCGATGAGTTAGGCGGCCAGGACATTAACTGGAATTCAGCATCATGTTCCTTGAACCACTCCAACACAATTTTAGCCTTGTGACACGGGGCGTTGTCCTGTTGGAACATTCCATTTCCAGCAGGAAAAACAGAGGCAATGTAAGGGTGCAACTGGTCCGCAATGATGTTCAGATACCCTGTAGCATTCATGGTCTGCTCTCCCACAAACACGGGTCCCAGAGACGCCCAAGAGAACGTCCCCCTAAGCATAATACCGCCACCACCGGCCTGTGTATAACCTACTGTACATTGAAGGAGCAACAGTTCACCTGGAAGACGGCGTATCCTGACACGGCCATCGGCGTGATGAATGACAAACCGTGATTCATCTGACCAGGCAACTCTCTCCCACTGATCCATGGACCAGTCGCGATATGGACCAGTTGGCGATGACGCTTGGTCAGTAAAGGCACACGAGTGGGACGTTTGCTGCGTAGCCCCATATCCAACAGTGTCCGCTGAACAGTGTTCTGCTATACTATTCTATTTGGCCCTGCATTGTATTGTGCTGTCAGCTGAGCCAGTGTCTGGCTCCGGTTTTGCTTCACCATGCGAGAAAGTCTCCGATTACCTTTTTCTTTGACAGCGTGTGGACGTTCAACACCATGTCGTCTACTGCTAGTTTCACCGTCATTCATCCACTTTGCATAAGTACTAACAACTGTAGGTCGCGAACAAACCACGAGTCGTGCAGTTTCGGAAATACTTGTTCCGAGCCATCGAGCCATTACAATCTGCCCTCTATCAAAGTCGCTTAGATCCGCAGCCTTTCCCATCACACACAGAAGTAAGTGAAAGATTGATTCTTCAGACTCTCCAGCAGCAGTTAACTACCACTTCCACCTGATCACGTGCCTTCCACGTCATCCAGGCGAATTCATTGCAAAATGTAGGGGTGGTCATAATGTTTTGGCTCTTGATTGTATATATATATATATATATATATATATATATTTATATATATATCTGTTTGCATCTGTTTAAATTTATTTAAATTCTTCTAATAATGTTCTTGAAATATGAAGGCTATTGTAAAGATAGCAAGAGTTTTCAAACAGAAAATGATTAATATTAAAGATTTTCCCTGCAAAAAAAAGTTTCTGAAAAATCTAAATTTTGAAGGACGAGCACGACAGAAACTACTGTAAAAGATTTTGAAAGATATTTCATGATAGAGTGAAGACTCAAAGTGACAGAGAGTGAATGATATATGATTTTGGAATAAAACTTTTGAGTTTTGATTAAATTTTAGGATTTTTCCTTAAATCTGATTGATCTTCGCTGTTTAATATACGGTTGCGTGTTAGGAAAAATATAGTTATTCCTCTTTGGACCAACTTTGGAGCAACACATCTTTCTTGAAAATAAAAAGAAATATTTCTTGAAATTTCTCTTTGATATCTTTGTGTCGGAGCTTTGGCAAATATGGGTGAAAAAATAGTTGAAAGAGAAAATATAAGAATAGAAAATAAAAATACAATCCATGTTTTGACGTTTTAAACATTTGAATTGCAATTTCATAATGTTGAAAAAACTATTGGAATATAAATTAATTTCGTAACATTGGATAGTTAACTGCTGTTATGTATGCAACTAAATTAAAAATTTGTTTCCGTCCATCTGTTCTAAAATAAAGCAAAAGCAAAAAAAATGTGTAGTTTGTTGCCACTTAAAAATGGCACTTTTTTTAATGAAAAAGAATATATTTTCAGTCTAGACATTTTCCGATAAGGCGACTGAATGATGCTTTTTTTCTTGAAATGACTGTTATAAAGCGTTCATTAATAACAAAAATGAAAAACAAAAATGAGAAAGTCTGTCTACTAAGTGTGATTTTCTCTTAATAAATTAATAAATGTGAATATAAGTTGTCAAACGTTTTCAAAAATACTACTTTTATTCCTCACTAAATTCATTTGTTTGTTAATTTAATGAATAGTTATTCATTGATTTAATTTATGATCTCGTAAATGGAGTTTAAAAAGTGTGAACATTATTTATCACAGGTTTTAATCTTTTTTAGAAAATTAGTGAAGTGTTAAAACTGAATTCATCAATATATCTTTTTATACAGAATTTTAAGGTTACATTAAATATCAAAATATAATTAATACGAATATTTATACTTGTTTTCCTTACAAGTTTTTTGCTTACACGTTCTAATAAGAAAACTTTATATATTGATTTATTTTAAACTGACATTACTCAGAGCCATCTGTAGCGTGATGTATCAGCCGGAATTTCACCAAAATTTATTGACGGATTAAGGACGACATGGGAAAGAGTTTCCGTGAAAAAAAAAGTTCCAAAATTCGCCGCTAGGGGAAAGTATGGCGCTATTGTTTTCGGCGCACCCGATAATTAGCATAAAAGGCAAGTAAAACATCAAAGTGAAAATTCACGAGTATGTAATTGAAAGCAGCGCCAGTATTCGGTCTATAAATATAAGGGATGAATACCGAAAAAGTTGTAAGCAGACAAATGAATAACAAAGAAATTTCAATGCAATATCACTTTATGTAGCAAATTCAATTCTCCCTTCTTCAATGTTACCACAGTCCTGGTGAACGGCAAAGTGCATCCAGAACACTACGTTCTCAAAGGCCAGGCGTAACATGTCATCAGGAAAATTCATCGATGTCCGGGATATGTTGACCTTTAGGGCTGCCAAGTTCGAAACTCCACCAAGATGCACATTATACTTGATAGAATAAATAACCCCACAGAAAGATGTCACATGGATTAGGTCCGGGGAGCGAGGTGGCCATGCAAGTGGAAAAAACGACTAATGACTCTTTCTTCTGTAAAGCGAAGGCGCAACAGATTCCGCACCGATCTTTATAGCCTAAAATACTGGCGCTGCTGTCGACTACGTAGTCATGAATTTGCATTTTGATGATTAACTTGCCTTTTATGCAAATTCACGGGTGCGCCGACAACAACAGCACCCTATCGTTCCCTAACGGCGACTTTTGGAGCTATTTTTTCCACGGAAAATCTCCCCCATGTCGTCCTTAGTCCCTCTATCAATTTTGGTGGAATTCCGGCTGATAGATCGCGCTACAGATGGCTCTGAGTAGTGTCAGTTAAAAAATAAATTCATATATATATATATATATATATATATATATATATATATATATATATATATATATATATATATATATATATATATATATATATATATATATATATGTATATATATATATATGTATATGTATTGTGTATATATATATATATATACATATATATATATATGTATTGTATACATATGTATATATATGTATATATATATATATATATATATATATATATATATATATATATATATATATATATATATATATATATATATATATATACATATATATATACATATATATATATATACATATATATATATATATACATATATATATATATATACATATATATATATATATATATATATATATATATATATATATATACATATATATATACATATATATATATATATATATATATATATATATATATATATATATACATATATACATATATACATATATATATATAATATACATATATATACATATATATATATATATATATATATATATATATATATATATATATACACATATATATATATATATATATATAATATACATATATATACATATATATATATATATATATATATATATATATATATATATATATATATATATATATATATATATATATGTGGGTGTGTGAATTTAAAACTAACTATATAGGTAATTTCAACTAGATAAATTTACGAGAAAATTTTCTTTATCTTTTTTCATATATTCTATATATATGTTTTTAAATTTTTAACAAAAAAGGCTTTATGACATATATTTCTTACATAAGTCTTCAGTGTCGAAAGGGGAAACAGTCATCGTAAATGTCCCTTTTATGATGTTTCTCACAAAAAATCTCCGAGGGAGAAGTCAGACGCCAAAAGTCCCCATTAATCACAAGGAACGGTTGCACTTGGTTAAGCATTTCTATCAAGGGCAGAACTCGAGCGTGGCCCATTATCAGAAATGTGTGTTAGTCCGATAAGGAAGCTGGAAAAGAAAACTGCGCTGTAATTGCGGTTAAATTGTATCGTGTTCTTAGTTACACATGCAATAATATTTCGTGGGAGACTTGTCGTTGATGCACAAAAGCAATTTTGTATATATATATATATATATATTTTTTGGTGTGTGTGGGTGAAATTATAATCAAGAATTTTGTCTCTTAATGTAACTAAATCGATGAAGACAATTTTTAATATTTCATTCCTTGTTAATGAAAAGGGTCTGCCCCTTATATTGATGGTACTTTTATAAGCTATTTTTTACCTCCGTCTATATTTTTTTAGCTTTTTTCAACTTCTTTTCATCTTTTGGGGTGTTTTCAATATTCCTCATTTTTGGTTCTTTTACGTGGCTTACAGTAGAGTGAACTGGCCGAAATCGTCACTTAAGGAAAAAGCGTTATGCCCCTTCCAGGCGACCTTCCTTATCTTGCTATTGCTGGCTTGTGGCTCCCACCCTGTCACCGTGAGTTCGATCCTCACTGGTGCGTTTCTCACCCCAGGCACTCGCGGGTGTTCAACTCCGGCTTTTCTGCTATTTAAAATCTCAACTTAGTCTTAACTTAATGTTTTCTCCTATTTTATTAATTTTTAATATTTATTCAATCTTTTTTTTATTTGGTGTTAATATGAATACAGTTAGTTGTAATTTTAATTCTAAGGTTTCTTTAGCTTTGTTGCAAAGTTTTCACTCGTTATTTCAGCTTGAAAAGGCATTTGAAAGAAAATCGTAACCTGTGTATAATAAATGAGATTTAAGGTATGTGCCTATTTTTGGGGCACTTTTTTTGAAAAATGTGAAATTTTTATTAAACGCATTTTTTTAGTTAAAACAGGGAACAAAACTATGGATTGCCAAACCTTCTATAGCAAAATCTAACCAATGTATTTCCCTATTTTTCAACAATATATTAGTAAATCACTTATCTGTGTTATGTGGCAAACGATTACCAATACCTCTTAAATTTACTGAAATATACCAAATTTTGTATACACAACATGGTTTTCTTTAAAAAATATTATATATTTTTCAATAAAAATAGCTCTTGAATTAATAAATACATAATTACAACCTATATTTTGCTTAATAACATACCATTAAATAAGCAGAACCTTGTGACATAATTTCATTTGGAGGTTTTTTTGGTTAAATTCTCCTAACGAATCTCGTAACGATGATCAGAAAAGCAGAAAATAACAGAAGATTGTAATGGAAGCTAGTTGTATTTGTTAATACGAGATGGCGTCCATATCTGTCATATTTGAACAAGAGTTGGCGCCACGAAAATATATAGAGCAAACGAGCTGTCTTGATCCACTCCTCTACAGGTGACTTTTCCATCTCTTTCTCTTTGTCTCTTTTTATTATATACGGTTCTATGTGTGTGTGTTCGTGCGAGTATCGAGATTCGAGCAGCAAGCATTGTGCGCGGTCAGATGTACAACCTCAATTCTAAACACGCGTAAATATTATTTAAACTTATGTTTTGTTTGTTATTGTTTTAATTCACACGAAATTTATATTGTGTCGTTATTGAAATTTTATAATGGAAAGTCGAGAAACAGAAACTGCAGCAAGTATAAATAATGCAAACTTAGAAAAGTAAATTAATATATCATAAAATTGAATTTCAATCATATGCGTCTTATTATAGTTACCATAAGCCAATAATTACCATGATACAATATAATGATGAAATTTAAAAATAATTTTTTCTTATTTAGAATTTTTTATAGATAATTTATAATTCACTATCTTATATTTAATTTTTAATAAATGACTATTTTTCCTAAAATATTAAATGAAATTTATTGATTTAAATACTTACTTTACATTTTTGCTTTCAAAAAAAGGTAAAAAATAAAAATAAAATATACAAATTAGAGAGAGAGAGAGAGAGTTAGTTAGTTGGTTGGTTGGTTGGTTAGTTGCTTGGTTGCTTGGTTGCTTGGTTGAATAAAAGAGTGCTGCGCTTTTTTGGCGTAACAAAAATACACTAATATAATCAATAGAAATCTACATATTAAATCACGCTTAGAGTTGAAAAAATAACGTAAGGAACTTCGTTACTGACGGGGGTCCCCCGACCGTACAATTTTTTTTTAAATTTAAACTGTGAAGGGGAAATATTCCCTCACAGTTCCATTGTTGTAGAATGCCAATATTTTGACTCCTTTGCCTTAATGTGTGGCAACACACCTAATCAGAAAAAAAGATGATTTTTTTTTATTGAAATTCTGTAATGGAATTTTAATTTTCAGTTTCTTAAAGTTAACATTATATAGTTATTTTTAATCCCTCACATGTTTAACCTATATATATAGGGTGTCCGTAATAAAACTTCCCTACTTTAAAGTTGTCTACAGTCGAAACTATTGTTCAGAAATTTATGAAATTTTGTGTAGGACATCTTGAAGGGATGAGAATTTCTTTGAGCGAATAAAATATTAGTTCAAAATTTCCCCACCAGAGGGCGTTTTTGATAAATTACACATTTAGCTAACATTTACTATAATTAAAAAAATTATCACGACAAGACATGTTTAACATGACGGCCATCATTTTCAGCTACCATTTGAAATCGTAAGATAGCATGTTCTACAATTGACCGCAGTGTGTCCGGGGAAATGCTGAGAACATGTCGTGAAATGCAGTCTTTCAGGTCAGGTATAGTTCTTGATTTACCAAGACTGAAATAGATGTTTCACATGCCCCCAAAGTCAAAAGTCGCATGGGTTGAGGTCTGAGGATCGGGTAGGCCACACATTAGGAAAGTGGGGCTGATAACACGTTCATCTGTAAAGTGAAATTTGAGAACGGTCTTAACACGAAGGCTAATGTGCGAAGGAGCTCCATCTTGCATAAAATTTGTGCGTGAAAGGCACTGACATGATTGCAGATCCGGAACAATTTTATTCAATGACAGGGATGCATATCACTCCCCGGTGACCGAGCATGTTACTGGACCTCTAGGACTTAATTCCTCGGAGAAATACGGCCGAGAATAAAAATTGCAGAAAATCCACACCACATTGTTACTTTCGGTGAATGCATCGGAACATCTAAGATAAAATGCTAATTTTCTGGTTCCCAAATTCGGCAGTTGTGAGTATTCACCTAACCGTCCAAATAAAAGTGTGCTTCGTTCGTCCAGAGGATATTCCAAGGCCATTCTGCATCAACCTCAAACCGAGCAAGAAACTGAAGTGAGAACCGCTGTCGAGTCTCGAAATCATGTGTAAGCAACCTCTGCACAAATTAAAGCTTGTAAGGATAATACCGGAGGATATTCCGCATGACCTTCTGGACAGCTAAACGGGGCAGATCCAATGCTTCGGCAACACGTCGGAGACTGGTACTAGCCTAATCTTTGAAAGCTTTGTCCTCTTCCACCTGATTCGCAACCTTCTCTACAGCTCTCTTCCAGAACGAATGGTAAAAGAACCAGTTACTTCAAATTTGGCCACCATTAATCGAAGACCTTTAACAGTCAATGGACCTTTTCATATCCCCTTCAAACTCCGAAATTTTCGTAAAGCAACTAGGGCTGAATTATTGGTTTCTTAAAACAATTTTACTAACAAAGCTCGATCTGGTAATCGTAACGGTGACATTCTGATTAGCAATAGCAAGCAATCTGAAAACAAAATCTCCATGAAAGTTTCTAGGTTTTATAATAGCTTCTGCTCTACGTCGACAAACGTTAATCTGCTATGTGTTTGTTTTTCGTTTCTTCAAATCATTTGTCCGAAAATTAGTTATAGAACAAGTTTCCGATTGACTTAGCAATCTCTTTAAAGATTGTAAAATTTAATGAGTATGAGTTATTGTGTTAGGGTGACCTATTTTAACAAGATGGAGAAATCTTAAGCAAAGACCCAGTCATAAATGTGCAATTCATCAAAAAGCGCCCTCTGGTGGTGAAATTTTTAAAAAAAAATTTTTATTCTCTCAAACAAATTCTCATCCCTTCAATATGTACTACACAAAATTTCATAACTTTCTGAACATCAATTTCGACTGTAGACGACATTAAAGCAGGGAAGTTTAATTATGGACACCCCGCGTATATATATATATATATATATATATATATATATATATATATATATATGTGTGTGTGTGTGTGTGTGTGTGTGTCTCTGTGTGTGTGTGTGTGTTCGTTCGTTCGTTCGCATGTATGTATGTATATATAACTTTTCTACTTATGTTTCCTATTAAATTTTTAAAGAGTTTAGCGAAACTTTTATTGCAAACCACTACAAGCATTAACATAAATTTATAGCAGTGTGCAAATTAATGCTGTTCTCAACTATGATGTTAATTTTTTTTTAAAGACAATCTAGTATTTCTTTCCAAAGCTCAAAGGATGATACGTGTGTGTGTTTGTTTGTTTTTTTAATACAAAACATAATACCTAGCTTCGTTGTTGTTACTAAGTTAACTCCCTAATCATGCAGACCAAATTCTTGATTACAAAGTAGGTAAAAGATATTTATGCGGGATGTTACACATATCTAGAAATATAGACCTAAATAATATGCATTGCAGTTTATTTTACTAGCTAAGCGTTTTCGCAAAGCGCACACATAAAAAAATGCTGCTTCCTGCTAAAGAAACTATTTACATGTAAATGTCGAGTTTATAAATATATAATTTTTTTTATTGAAGGTTCAGACAGTACGTATACTAAATAAGTTCTCATATTCGGCTTATATGAAGACCGGTAAGTCTAAACAAATAAAAATTAATATTTCTTTCCGTTTTTGTTACAGTTCATCTTTCCTAGTGTTTTTTTTTTCTTACTGCCTCTTTGAAGAGCCATAACTGAAAAACAGGTAAAAAAATGAAAAATAGAGCATAATTTTGAAACTTTTTACAAAATTCAAGAATTTTGGTCGAAATTTACCAAATTTTTACTTAAACTACTCTACCTCCACTAAAAAAAAATATATTCATATAACGATAATTTCTTTTTATCACTTGTACAAAACCCTTTCGTGAGTGTCATGACCAAAAAATTAATCCTACCAAAACCTAACTCAAAACCTTAATGTATTCAAACGTTAATTTTAAATGTGAGTGTGATTTTTGCTTTATGGTGAGTCATATTTTTGACTATTTTAAACAAATCAGGTTTATACTTATTACATTCAAAGCTTAATACACCATCAAGGTTACAACCGGTCAGCCGATTTCTGTATATCGTTTTTTCGCAAGTTTCATTTGAGTCGCCGAATGCCAAAACTAGTTATATCTATAAAAATCAAAAACTGAGATTTTAGTTGATATGGATACTTGTAGTCCTCTGCTACATATTCAAGTTGAGAAACAGCTCAAAAATAAGTTGAATGCGATTGAAAATAAATGAAGAATGATGAAAGATGCAACACCAGTTATATCCCAAATGGCCACAGTTACTTAAGGGGACTCACTACCCTTAAATCATTAAAAAATTTGATTTTTTTAAAAACAAGTGTTAAAGACTGATTATTTCTGAACAAAATAAAGCAAAACCGCGTGAAAATATTCCGCTTAGTTCCGGAGATATTGATATTCAAATTATTTAATTACTGATCAAGTTTATGATACGAAAAAGTTTTAACTAATTTTTCTCAAAATGTAATTTTGCATCATTCTAGAACTGATATCTCAAAAACTAAGAACCATAATTACATGAAATTATTATCACTGCATAATCATGTTATTTTATTGCGTCTGAACCAGAATTATTGAAATAACTGCATATTTTGTTATTGTTTAAGGGGTAAATTAATGCAAAAATTTAGGAAAATTTTGAGTATATTTTGAGCAGTTTTAAAAAATTGAAAAAAAATTAATGTTGAATGTTTTATGTTCAATTGTATTTTGAATTATTTATTTTAAATATAAAATGGGAATTATACATGTAAGTGCAAAATTAATTTCTTAGTTCTGTGCGCACGCCAGTATACAATAAAAATACTTTAAAAACAAGGTATATCTAAAGCGTTTAAAAAATAATTTAAAACTATTTTGAGAGTTAAAATTTGTTTATTAAAATAAATATATCAATTTATCAGATTCATAAAATTTGGAAAAATTGGGAGTAAATTGAAATAGTTACATAGAGTCAAAAGTATGAAAATATGCCTTATTTCCTCGACTTAAGGGTCGTGAGTTCACTTAATCAGTTCTATCTTTTGACAGTTCCAAAATAAGTTACTTCCCACAAACAATAATAGCTTTCTTCAAACTGCAGTAGCAAAACCAGTTTAATTTCTCACTAACCTATTAGATGTACTTTAGTTTCAGAAGTGGAGTGTTTAATATAGTATTATTAGTTTAAGCTTTGTAAATACTACAGAATTTAATAGCGTTCTGTTGTCTACCATGATCATGAACATATTATCTATATAAATAAAGCAGAGTGTCTCTATGTATGTATGTATGTAACGTATACAAATTTACATTTCTTGACGAATCTGATTGAAACTTCGTATACTTATGTTTTGAAGCCTGGAGATAATTCTAATATAAGTTTGGAAGCTTTAAAATGCTTATATATAAATACAGTTTTTTTAAAAATATTTCATCTCAAGGCGTTGGAATCAATCATTCATAAAAACTGCGCATGCGCACCTAGATGTTACAAGGTAAATAAACGCATTGAATATTGTTGCTAACTTACGATTATTTACTTTCTGAAATTTGGTTATTAGGTATTTTACATATTGTGTTTGTACTTCAGAATGTTTAGTATACTGTATTTTATATTGTTCCTAATTTTATAATTCACGATGTACTTTTAAAAGCATAAAAATTAGTATAACTTAACTAAAAAGAATCAGTCTAA
Organism: Dolomedes plantarius; assembly: GCA_907164885.2. Classification (NCBI taxonomy): domain Eukaryota; kingdom Metazoa; phylum Arthropoda; class Arachnida; order Araneae; family Dolomedidae; genus Dolomedes; species Dolomedes plantarius. The sequence goes on from OU015503.1 coordinate 61,377,036, forward strand.
ACTACGGTTAACTATGTTCGTGTTTAGCTATTCCATTTGTTTGTTTTTAAAAATGATTATTTAAAGGGTTTTTTGTGTTTTATGGTAAAATAGCACTTAAAAATTAAAAAAAGGAACAAAATTTTACCTGTAAATAGCATACTTTTTCTATAAATTGGTCAATTTGAAGTAATTTTTATTGAAATTTAGCTAAAATGCCTATAACTGCATAAAAATCTTAATGCTACTATTTTAATTTCCTTCTCACACATGATACATATGACAGTTATATTCAAAATGACCTACAATCTTAAAAGAAAATTTTAAAATGGAAAAATAATACACGCAATTTTATGTTCTAATATGAAAATTTTCCCCAATTCGTCATTCCTTTCCTTATAAAAACAGCCCAAAATAGAAAAACTACAATTATATCACAGAAATATTTCAAAGAGTTGTAGACTAAATGTAAAATAGAAAAGTAAATATAACATAATTATATTTCACTGCCCTTCAGAAATATTCAATTATAACACAATTTCCTTAGCAATACAAAAACAAACAAAAGTGAAAACAGTGTGTGACTATCACAGAAATATTCCAGAGTTTCAACAGTAATCCACATATTGGGAATTAACCCAGTAGAAAAGGATTAATGAAAAAAAGAAAACTAAAGGAGTAATATTAGAAAATTAGCTTTAAATAACTACGAATTAACAAATCCATGCGTTCACTTACCTTGGACATCTAGAATTAACATATAGTGGGTGCGCATGTGCAGTTCTTATGAATGATTGATTCCATCGTCTGGAGATGAAATATTATTTAAAAACTGTATTTATTTAGAATTATTTTAAAGCTTTCAAACTTATCTTAGAATTAATTATCTTAAGGCTTCAAAACATAAGTATACCAAGTTTCAACCAGATTCGTCAAGAAATGTAGATTTGTATACGTTACATACATACATAGACACTTTGCTTTATTTATATAGATAGATATATGTTTTGCCCCGTAAAATAGAAATATATTTATTGTATTATTTTGGACCTTTTTGTTAAAAAAATATGTTAAAAGCTGAATGCTTCAAAGGAAATATATTTTTCAAAATATTAATATGTTTACATTCGAATCCTTTTAAGTTAGATTCTCCTCATGTTTCCAATTCTTTAGAAATGTGTCCAACTTACAGATTTCGTTATACATTATTGGTACTATAGCTTTTTGCAGTAAATGTCTTGAACTCGGAACAATATCCACCCTCCTGGAAATAATATTTAATATGTAATAACTATTTTTTTACATTATAATATACCTAACTGGTTTAATATTGTCAAATGATTAACATATTTCATTTTAATGTAACTAAATATAGTTAATTTTTTATATTATTAGTTTCACTTTTCATTTACTTAAATTCAAGTTGAATACATTTAAAATTAATGCATCTTCCCCTCAAAAAAGCGGAGAATAGAATAAACAAACTGAAAAACTTTGCTCACCATATTTATATATGTTTAACCATATGTTGCTCTTACGTTTAGCTTCATCTCTATATTTTAACCCTTTGAACATAACGATTATATTAATGAATGTGTGAAAAATAACATGTTTAGTTATATTAGTTGTTTGAAAACAACTGATCTTGCATTTATGGTGCGTGGATCCCTAATTGCAGATTTCTATTAACCCATTAACCGCCAAAACTATAAGGGGTGAATTTTTTTTATAAAAATAATATTGGCTATTCATTTGAACATATACAACATTAATTTATGAGTAAAATAACAAAACTGGTCTTAACTTTCGAAAAATCGAGTGTTGCGTTCGCGCAACGTCAGCGGAATAAGAGTATTGACATTAAGTGAGTTCAACTGAACTTCTGCAGGGTTTTCTTTGATTTGAGCACTGGGAATTTTTTTTTAAACTTTGTTACACTTTAGAAAGATAATGATCACTTTACAGGTAATTTATTTATTATAAAGATTTAACCTATTTTTCCTTTACAAAATTATTTATTATATCCAGTAAACAGTTTCTATCACGAAAAGCTTCACTACAATCACGATGTAGAGTAACGTGGCAAACTTTGCATGGATAAATTGTCTGGCTATGGCATTGTTTACTACGCAGTCTTCTGCTGTCTTCGGACTTGACAATAAAATGTCCACGTTCTCTACGTAATGGCTTTTGCATGCTGAATGTCCTTATCAAGATATCAGTAAATTTCTTCCTGAGGTAAAGAATAATATCCCGTCGGCAACAATATTCCAATGAACCGTCTCTTGTAGGCTTCAGATGCTAAAAAATGGGGGTGATTCTTTTGTTGGACACATGAGTTTGTCTATTCGACGAGAAGGGAATAAACCTCTGAGCTAAAGATAAGATCAAAAATCGCTGCAGTAGTTTTATATTGTATTATACTTTTCATAGTTCCGATTTGATCCTTTTCTTCATTTTTCGGCTGAGACATATTCAATAGTCCCTTCTTTATCCATTTCAAATCTTCAGTTTTTGTTTTTTAAAATTTTTTAAAAACTTGTACTGCTTTTAGGAGGCAAAAACTTCTTTTTTACTCACACTTCAATTTCGACAGCAGTATCGCATGGTAAATCATCATTGTCACTATTCAAAATATTATCATTTCCTTCTTCTGCACTAGCCTCTGCTGTCTCTGGTAGAATAACAACAATATCAGTTTAATTCTCGTCATCATTATCTGAATCTTCGTCGAAAATACTTTAAAGAACTTCTTTAAACGCAAAGTATCTAGTTTTAGGCATTTGTATAACCATAGAAAGGGGGAAAGTTCTACGGAGTCGAGCGACACATGTGAATACCCTTTTCCCGCTGACGTTGCGCCAACGCAACACCTGTTTTTTCTTCCTCCCCCACCCAAACAAAATCAACCGATTGATGGAATGTTCTGATAAACTTTGACCTTAACTAAAAATAAATCACCGCTAAATCTCACGTTTGTCTCCCTATATTTCTTCTGTGAAAAAGACCAGGAGAAAGTTCTCGTTCAAAAATGCTTAACTATCTGTCTAAGTTTGGAACTCGTTAATTAATTAAAAGAAATGTTGAAGGCACATATTTTTCAATTCGATTATTAACCCTACTCAAAAACTACTGTTAACATAAAATTCATTTGATAGCTAAAATTTTATACGCATTTATTTTGACCATTGCCTCAACGCAACACCAGCGGTTAATGGGTTAATTTTTACGTTTGTCAGTGGCTTCTACCTATACTTTAATTTTTTATTCTTTTCTAAATAATCTTGCATTTATGGTGCGTGGAACTATTAATTGCAGATTTCTATTAATTTTTTTGTTTGTCAATGCCTTCTAGCTATACTTTAATATTTTTGCTACAAAATCTTGCATTTATGGAGACATTTATTATGCAGATATTAATTATGGAGATGTTTATTGCTACAGAATCATGCATTTATGGTTTGTGGAGCCCTAATTGCAGATTTTTATTAATTTTTACGTTTGTCAGGGTTTTTTACCTATATTTTAATACAGGGATGTCCAGCCCGCGGGTCGCATGCGGCCCAAAGCAAGTGTTAGTAAGGCCCAGAGTGTTAGCGAGAGAGAGCTCAAAGCGAAAAAAAAAAATTAATAGCCTGCCTTGATATAAAAAGTAATGCGGAAAAGGAAAAAAATGGACCATGTTATGCAAATCATCTTCAAAATGGTGAATTTTATGAAGGCTTGGGGATTGATTCATAGCCAGTTTTAGGAATTTCTTAAAAGCTTGGATGCTGAATATGGCAATACTTTTAAGAAATAAGGTAGCTCAGTGGAGAAAATATTAAAAAGGTTTTATAGCCTACTTGATGATATCAAATTGTTTATGACATTGAAAAGTAATCTGTGCCAGAACTTTATAACTGGCTTGCAGATTTTGATAGATCTGAAGGCCCATTTAAATGACTCAAACACCCGTCACTTCATGGATTTTACTTCAGTGCAAAATCCATGAAGTTGAAATTATGGCAAGCCAAATTAAATGTTAAAATTTTTTTGCGTTTCGAGACGCTGACCAAGCACAATTCTAAAAATGTTACAAATATGCAGCCCTACTTTCCGATTTAGTACAAGAATTTAAAATTGATTTCAGGATTTTGGGGAAAATAAACAATTTTTTTTTTGCATGTTTTCTACTCTATTTGCAGTCGATATAGATATAATGCTAGCAAATTGTCAAATGGAATGCATAGAGTTGCAATCTGACATCTAACTTAAAGAGAAATTCAATTGAGTCTCTTAGTTGTACTCATAAATCATACTTGCCCAGATATAAATATCCTTCACTGCATAGTCAAGCGTTATGCTGGTCATCAACGTTTGGAAGCACGTACATCTGTGAACAAATATTTTCAAGAGTGAAGCACATTAAGAGTCAAATTAGAACCAAAATTTATTTGTTGTTTTTTAGTATTGATGTGTATGACATTTCCCATCCCTTTTTTATACTGTGTTATTTATACTATGTTTAATTTTTCATGCAGAGTTCACAAGGCAAAAGACAATTTGACATTTTTACTTTTCAGCTTTTAGTGATGAAAGGCTGAATCTATCTAAATTCTGAGATGTGTATAACATTTCACATGTTTTTTTCCTATGTTATTTATACTGTGTTTAGTTTTTAAGTTGACTTTGGTTAACAAACATTCATATTGAACCCCGAATCAAGAAATGAGAAACATAGTTTATGAAGGTACTTGAGATAATATTTGGATCAGTTTAATTTAACAGAGATTTATAAGCAGTTTAATAAGGACAGGATGTTTCTATTATTGCTACAGAATTTTGCATTATGGTGCGTGTAGCCCAAATTGCAGATTTCTGTTAATTTTTTCATCAGTCAGTGCCTTTAACAAATACTTTAATACTTTATTTATATATTTTTTTGGCTACAGAATCCTGCATTTATGGAGGTATTTATATGGACAATTAGACATTTTTACTTTTAAGCTTTTAGTGATTTATTATAAATGTATATATTTTATGATATTTATACTGTTATTAAATCTATGTTATTTATACTGTGTTTAGTTTTTAAATTACTTTTTGTTAACAAACATTAGACAATTTGACATTTTTAATTTAAACTTGCAAAATAAAAAGGCTGAATCTACTAAAATTCTGAGATGTGTATAACATTTCATATGTTTTTTTTAAATGTTATTTATGCTGTGTTTACTTTTTTAATCAATTTTGTTTAACAAACATTTGACAAAATGACATTTTTACTTTTCAGCTTTACTTTTTAAACTCTTAACTTTCCAAGAGACAATTTGACATTTTTTCCTTTTCAGTTTTTAGTGGTTTATCATAAATGTATATATTTTATGTTTTACTTTTCAGCTTCTTTTGCTCGAAAGATGAAAGGTTAAATCTAGATGAATTCTGAGGAGTTAATTATAAATGTATATATTTTTATATTGGATTTTTTTTTTATTATTTGGGTGTATAACATTTCACATACTTATTTTTTATGTTATTTATACTGTGTTTAGTTTTTAAATTGATTTTGGTTAACAACATTCGACAAATTGACATTTTTCCTTTTCAGCTTTACTTTCCAAAAGACAATTTGACATTTTTCCTTTTCAGCTTTTAGTGGTTTATTATAAATGTATGTATATTTTATGTTTTACTTATCAGCTTCTTTTGCTCCAAAGATAGAAGGTTAAATCTTGCTAAATTGTTTAGATTTTAAATTGATTTTGGTTAACAAACATTCCACAATTTGACATTTTTACTTTACAGCTTTTAGTGGTACAATGATGAAAGACTGCATCTACCAAAATACTGAGATATGTATAACATTTCACATGCTTATTTTTTTTTGGCTATGTAATTTATACTGTGTTAAGTTTTTAAATTGATTTTGGTTAACAAACCTTCTTAAAATTCCGGGCAACGCCGGATACTTCAGCTAGTGTTAAATAATTACAAAATAGAAGTCAGCTTCTTCACATGTTTATTAGCTTTTTATTCTATAGTTTGTAACCTACTGCATTCTTTACTCATTATTCCTTTAAGTTTTCGTTAATTTTCTACTTTAATATGGATCGAGATTTGAGTGGCCCAAGTTTAAATAAGACTGTACTGTAAACAATGACTTAGATATGACTCGGAAATGATTATTGAAACTCCAGTTAGAAGGTTCAGAATGACAGTCTGTTTATTTCCAAAAACAGTTATATCCAACCCTACAGGCATAAATTTTCATCAAAATCAACATTTTAAACGTAGTCGGATACCTTAGCGATGCAAATGATCATTAATGCCTGTCTCCGTTCCAATCTTACTGGCTATAAAGTGGCATTAATTCGAGTCTCCTATCCTTAATGTGTTAACAAAAAACATACCTAACATTCCATGTTTACTTGATATATTTATACCTATTTAGAGCGCATATAATGGTGATAGGATATATAGATGCAAAACTAGGGAAACAAATTAGAGTTTAGAAAAAACGCACTCTGTTTACCGTAAATGGCTGGAAGTGGAAACTCTCTTCCCGACTTTCAAATGCAAATTCAGCCTTCTTCAAAAGTATCAGAGCGGAAATCCTTAATTAGCAAGGCAAGACAGTTAAAATGTCACTGGGGTTAATGATGATGTTTACTCACTACAATAGCGGAGAGTTAATTTTCGCAAAACAGATAATGCGTATGCGTGAGCAGGAATTGTTTTCGCGCGGATTGAATTGCTAAATATTTCTATGCAGCTAAACGAAATTCGGCTGAAATCGTGCACTTCGTAAAACTCAGGCAAGATACAAACATGAACAATTATTTCGATTGACTTCAATGAAACCTTGTTACTGGACACATTTAAGCAAAGAATTTATAGTATCGTACAGCAAAACGCACGGACGACATTATAAACTGAGTAAAATTTCTTACAGCACTTTTCTCCTATATTAGTATTTAATTACAATCTCTCTCTCTCTCTCTTTCTCTCTGTATATATATATATATGTATATATATATATATATATATATATATATATATATATATATATATATATATATATATATATATATATATATATATATATATGGATAGTTTAGCACTTGTTGATAAAATCAGAAATTGATCGGTCAGATTAAGTAAGGGAGTGATGAATATATTTTGGCATAACATATATATATATATATATATATATATATATCGTTTTTCAAGGAATCGACTGAACTGGACGATAACTGCGGAAAAACGATAGATGCGGAAACAACAAAGCAATATGGTCGTTGGGACTTGGTGAAATAAACGACACATACGGGAAAACGATGATTCGGAAAACGATCGATAGCGATTTCACTGTATATATATATATATATATATATATATATATATATATATATATATATATATCTGTGTGTGTGTGTGTGTGTGTGTGTGTGATGGTATTCACGGAATTACGATGGAAAACAGGCCGGTGAACACTAAACGTCACATATCATCTTTGTAGTCCATACAAAGAAGAAAAACAGGCAAATGGAGAATCACTTATCCAAACAGTTGATGCAATAACGCGTTTTATTTTGGGAACAGTTCTTCTGGACGGAGTTACAGTTCGTCTTTAGTACATTTTTGTTTACCACAACATTGTCATAAGTACAAGCAGGTATGATGCTGCATGAACAGAAAAGGATAAAGAAAGGACAAAGGAACGCAGCGCGGCTAGTGAGGCACGAGGCCCCTCTAGCTCAAATTGACACCAGCGAGACTTTATATCCTTCCTGGTAAGGAGCAGGCACTCAAAACCTGCAGAGGTGCGAAACATCTCGCCCGAGTAAGGGTCTATTAAACTTCTAATTGGTTAAAAACGGACACATGACCTCATCAAACTACAACGACGAGATCACGATCAGCTTCTAGAACACTCCTGTTATGTAAGCTCTATTTTCGCACGTGGCGTTTAAGGGGAAACTACCCAACAAACACAAAGTCATCGGGCCGGGGTCGGAAGGTTCCGGCCAGCCGATTTCACCACTGCCGGGCCGGCGCATTAGGTCAGTATCGTTTCCGTCACGGCTGTGTCCTCTCGCCCGCGACTACCCCGTCGACTTCTGGGCCGCTTCCGGTAGGAATCGAGCCATCGTTCATCCGACTGCGAACCGTTAGGCAGCCGCGATTAAGCCATCGATGCGGACAGATAGCCGGAGCGTAACCGGAGGTTGACGGGCCGGTTACGGGAGCAATAATTGGTGTCGACATACCGTCATCTACCCATCTCGTAAACAGCAATGTGCCGTAGGTCCGGGTATCATGCCAGCATTCTACCAGAATCGGACCGCCGGCAGTTTTTCAAAGTTTTTCGTAGGACCCTTTCGTTTATATGCTTATTTATTTCATTGACGATTAACCTCTGATATCAACCCTTTCACTTTTTTTATTATTATTTTTTTGCCTTCATATTTCTAGTATTCAGTTTTGCCTTATGTATTTTTAGGTATTGCCAAATACTGATCTTTGTTATTACCTAAAAATTTGCATATGAATCATTAGTTTACTTGTTAGAACAAAACCTCATTTCGTATTAAGATACATTACCCAAATTAGAAATTTAAGATAACATTAATACCAACCATTAAAGCTAAATCATCTTTCCATTCGATCTAAGGTTCCAGTTTGTTTTTTTTAAATTTAGAATGAGATTATAGTATGTAAACAGTACTACTTTAATAATTAACCCAAAAAATTTGTACTTCCCCAGTATAAAATTTATTAACATAATTTGATATATTTATCTTTCAAACCTGAGTAATGTGTAGTGTGTATGATGAAACCCATCTTTGTGAGCTTGTGAAAACTTGCTCAGAATTTATTTAAATTATTTTTTGGTGTAGAGTTAATAAATACAGACACACATGTTTTTTAAATACAGAAAAGAGCTGGTTTAAAGTAAAAATAGTTTATTTAGAAAGTACATAGCACATTTGCACAATTTTTTTCTATATTTTCTACAAAACAGGATCCTTTTGCTGTACCTCTGGCTCCATCTTTCCAGCATCTAGGGAAAAAAAAGAAAGAGAAAATCAGTTCATAAATTTATGTGAAAGGAAAATGACTCCCATCCCCAGATATAATTTATGAATCAAAAGAATTTATTTAAATTATTTTTTTGATGTAGAGTTAGTAAATGCTCTGCAGATAAGAAAATTATTTTTTGCATAGTTTTGTACATTAAAGGGTAATTTATTGTTGTAAAAATAGTTGATTGTTGAAAGTAGTTGAAAAAATTCATTGTTGATAAAGTAGAATTAAATAAATCCAATTAGGAAATATAAATTCTGAGACAGGGGTTTAAAAAACTTGATATAAAACAGCACCCAACACATGAGTGCAGTTTTAAATCTGTTGTCATTTTATTGATAACTACTTCCGAGAAGTAAATTCCTACCACATTTTTTTTTTGTAAAACCAATTACATACTGTGAAAACTACATCATGTAAAAAATATTTACTTGATTAAATAAATATACTAATAGAAAATAGTTATAAATATTTGTAAAGAGTATTCCCCTTTTCACTAAATTTCTCTCTGTACAGTAGAAAATCCAACCATGTCGATTAATTTGTTATTATATATATAAATAAAATAGGGTAGATTGCCTTGATAAGAGTACAATAATCAGTTTTAATGTTGAGCATAATTTCAGCTCAACATTGAAAGCTGAATCAGAGACTTGTCTAGAATGACACCAAAATTTCCTCTTCACTATTGACAATAATGCTGTTGAAAGTAGAGAAACACAAGAATAAAGATTGAATGCTAAGTAAAACATTAGCATACAAAATCTTAAAACTTCTAAATTTGATTACAACATGCCATACAGAGCATTAATACAGATGCTGGGTCAGATTTAGAAATTAAAGATTTTATATAGTATTCAATCTTCATTCTTGTGTTTCTTTACTTTCAATGTGAGAGTGATTCTCGATAGTGAAGAGAAAATTTTGTTGTCATTCTAAACAAGTCTCTCAGTCAGCTTTCAATTATTGTACTCTATCAAGGCATTCTAATCTATTTTATTTATATCTGTAATAACTAATCATTTAATTGACAGGATTGAATGTCGTACTGTACTCAGAAATTTAGTGAAAAGAGTGAATACTCTTTAACTAATCTATTACTATAATAATGAATAAAGTAAACATTTATTATATGATGTAGCTTTCACAGTAATTGGTTTTACAAAAATTGTGGTTGAAAGTAATTTGGGATACTAAATTCTGCATAGTATTTTAATAGAGCATATCTTTTGTTACTAAATTGTCAAATTATGGTGGAGATCTGTGTATAAAGTATTTTTTATTTGCGAGCAGCTGTTATTAGGGATAACCACAGTAAAAAATATTCAAAATATACTATTTAGATTCAGTAATTACTAAACAATTGTTATGATATATTGTTTGATTAGTCTAGGTTAATTTGAAAAATGAGGTGGGTAATATTGACTAGCTGTCAATGTTGAGTGAAATGGCATAGATTCTATTATAAAGCGTGAAAAAACACTTAGACTTTTTGAACCAAGCTTCTAACCCAAATTTAAGTTTTTTAAAAATATTTTGCTAATGAGAGTATTTTCACAGATCTTAACAATGGAATAGAAAACCTGTATAGTCAACAAATTCATGGATAAAACGATTCAGTTCTAAAAGCAAAAATCCTGGTTTCTGTATACTGTTGTAACATGATTATTATAAAAGTATACAGAAACCAGGCCTTTTGCTTTTAGGGCTGCATCTTTTATCCATGACTTAGTTGACCATACAGGTGTTATGTTCGATTCTTTAGATCCATGAAAATATTTTCAATTTTAAAAGTTTTATTAAATTTTTTTTTTAATTTCTGGTTAGAAGTTCGGTTTGAAAAGTTAAAAGTATTTTATTGCACTTTGTAAAATAATCTATGCCACTGCACTCAACTAGAGAATAAAATTAAGTTTTAGCAGTAAATTTACTTTTTAGCAGTAAATTTACTATTTTTTAAAAAGTAACATTACATTAACCAAAAGGTATTAAATACATGACTTTTTAAATACCTCATTGAATCTGTGTATTACCAGCAGCAATATTAGACACTGTCCAACAGACTTTCTGAAATGAATAAAAATAAATATATAATAACACAAGGCAAGCTGTTAAATTATAATCAGAAAAATTTCTCCTCACATGGAATTTTCAAATCAGATTGAGTGAAAATTACTCATAATGGAATATGCACTGAGCATATAATTTAATACCAAAATTGCCTGGTGATTAAAAGTTGAGAAGTAATCAGACTTTCAATGTGCTGAATATGTTTAGCACAATATTAAATAAGACTTTAATATACATGAACTAGATACTACCTCACAAAACTTCCAAGAAACAATTTCAACTTTCCATAAAACTCCAACTGATGTTTAGAATCAGTTGAGTTATTTTTCAGGCACAACTTTATCAACATATTTAATATGAAACTTTGAGAAAGTAAAGACAATTTACAATGCATTTCCCCCCATTTTTTAAACAGCTAAACAAGATGCTCAGTGGAATTTTAAAAAATTTAGTACAATCAAATATTTGACAAGGCAATAAAAGAAATTCTAAGCATAATGCAACAATTTAAAGAACAACATAAAACAGATGCTGTCTATGATTTTTTTCATTAACCCAAGCTCATGCTTAACTTGAAGAGTTCAGAATCAATGGGGAGAAAAAAAAGTACTAATCAGAATTTTTGAAAAAATTCCAGTTGACATACCATATACGAGATGAGGTACTAGTTCCCAGACATACACTTAACTAAAGTTTAGATTTAATGAGTTTCTAACTCTTAATTTTAGGATAGTAAAACATAGTTATGTCTTAACTGGCTAATGTGTGCATGTGCACGTAAGAAAGCACATAATAGATATATTTAGGATAAAATATTAAAGATATTTTTTTTACTGCCTTCATCTCTAATAACACAGATAAAAGTGATTTCAAACACGATACAAATTATAAAATTAAGGGGCTAGGGTTTGAAGTCTAAGCTTCGATTCATTTTCGAAAACCTGTGTCAACGAGATGTTGTATTGTGACCCAGACAATTGGCGAAACTTTCCAAACCTATTTTCAATAATGTCGGTTTGAATTTTTCCTGTTAAGAAATATGCCATCCCCAATTCATTGCAACAATATGTTCACATTTCAAGTACAGCATGTGTAGTGTGAGAAAGTGTGGTATATGTTTTAGTTAAAAAGCCAGAAGTATATTTAAGAGAATTCCAAGTATCAAGCCAAACTAAGAATTTTTGTAGGTACATAACCTTTCATTGGATGAATTAGATGACAAAGACTCACAATACACATCTCGTTTATGACCCCCTTTTAACTTACTTTACACATTCATTATCTTCCACCATTTAATAATGATTGCAATATATTCAGATGTTTCTAAACAAAAGGTTCATCAGTATGTGTAGAAAGCACTTTCAACCCTTCAACAAAATAGTCATTGAAAATTTTAAGGCATAGTTTTTACATTTTGTCTCTCCATAGAAGATGGAGTTTTTAAAAGTTAATCCAAACACATATTATGTTTAAATATGTGTTTGGATATAATTATCCAAACACATTATGATAACACTATCTGTCCATCCTCTAAAGAATGGATACTTTTAATGGTTCTAAAAGAGGCAGTTTTAGTTAAGTTATGATCATTAAAAATCAATAAAATGCATACACTGACCATAATTCTTCTGATTCAGCCAATTATTTCTGACACACTTCAGAATGTGTACAGGATCAAAAATATAAAATAATGGTCTATTAGGATTTGAAGGATGATTATATAATATACTTAAACAAGGGGGGTAGCAAATAGGATATTGTTTAATAATAAAGTCAGTTGTTCAGTCAAGAAGTCAATTATTGTATTTTGATGATGAGAAATTTTATGTCTTAGAACATCAAGCAATTCAATTACCACATTTAATACATTTTCACCATCACTCATTACTGTTTTCATTTAATCCAAATTCTTTATATAAGTATTAAGACTTAAAATGGAATAAACATGTTTAACAGAGAGAAAAATTTATGGCATGCATAAAATTAAATTTTACCAAAATTTAAAATTACTTAGCCCATTAATTAATGATCTATACATCCAAAAGCAATTTCCTTTTTACTACTTCTGTAATGAATTATCAACGAACCTCTAACAACTTATCAGGAAATTCTAAAAATATTTTAAAATTTTAATGTTAACCATTAAGAATAATAAAGCTTGGCACTTCACATTTTCATAATATAAATATCATTTTTCTGTTATTATAAAAGACTCTGTAAACCAGGCGTTTTGCTTTTTGGAACTGTATCTTGTATCCGTGAATTCATTGATTATACAGGAGTTCTATTCCATTATTAAGAAAGGGTTATTTCATTCACTTATCAAACACACATTTTGATATAATAAACCACAACTCACAATGAATGTCTTATCTACAGTTTTATAAACAAACTTTGTCCATGAAACAGATTTTATATTTCTAAATAAACCTTGGCATTTTATACTTTTATAATATAAATCTCTTTTTTTGGCAAGAGTTAAAGACTTTCAAGTTTTTTCACAAGAGTTAACATGACCAGGGAGTCATGTTAACTGAAATCCCTGGATTGCACTTTCTCACTCATCTAAAACCTTAACAACAAGCTTCACAGTTAAAAAGAATAAATAAAGAAAATCAATATTCTATCCACAAATTATTGAGACCAAAGTTATGAGAAAGTTCAGATTAGCGTCTAAGTTAAAAAAAACTAATTTGAAATTTTTAGTTGTTTAATAAATATTTTTATAGTTTTTTCATAGAAAAATTTAATTAGTTAAAAATAAATCTAAAAAAAATATTAAAAACAGTGATTGTGCCACAAGTCCACTGCTGAAAATAAAAGTATAGCTCGAGAATAAAAAAAGGTAGGCTCAGTGACGTTAAACAAAAACCTTACATGAGTTATGAGATCCAAGTGGTATTTGTCTTTCAAGCCCGAAGTTAGATTCCAGTTTCAAAATTCTGTAAAGAAACCAATATTTTCTTATAATGCCATAATAAAAATTAATGTTTATCAAACCAAGAAGTATTGAAAGTAGAGTTCTTTATAAACTTGCTTATCACTAATATAAAAAGGGGAAAAGAAACTAATTTTACCCTTTATATATATATATTAAGCCAATAAGTTCACATTTATTTTGCACAGCATGACAACAAAATAATTTCCAAAAGACCTTTAGAGATGAACAGCTTATAGATAGTTATTGAGAACATTCTCAGATTTATAAAAACTCTTATCGTACAATATCTATTACAATAAAGCAATTTTTTGTATGTACACATTCTGATAATCTACAAATCTATATACTTATAAATATATAATTTAAAAACATGGAATGCAAATTAATAAGTTAAGAAACAATTATGTATCTAAATAGTCTATTTTGGAATAATTTCACTGCCATCATCTCTAATAACACTGATAAAAGTGATTTCAAACACGATACAAATTAGAAAATTAAATGCACGTGGCATCTATATTGACACAAATTTAAAACTCTAAACTTCTCATTACTCCAGAGGTTCTTTGAATGAATTCAGGAATACAATGGAGTTCACATACATACAAAAATTAATAATTCTTGAAAATATATATACACTCAATTGCAAGAATATATACACTCAGTTGCAAAAAGTATGCACCATTATGTTATTCCTAAAGAGTGAAATTGTTTTATTTTATATCTTCAGAGAGAGTAGAAATATAATCTAAATATCAAAGCCAGTTCAAAATATTGATTAATAGCAATTGAAATTCAAAATGTTCCTTAAATAAGCTTTTTATTTAATGAGATATTCAAAATAAAAAATGCTCCAATATTTGCTATTGTTTCAATATTTACTTGACATGTGGATACTGATTAAACAATATTTTGATCTGGTTTTGAAATTTTGAATATATCTTTGCTCTCGATAGACATAAAGAAATTTCACCCAGTAGGAATAACATATAAATATATAGCAATTGAGTGTACACATAGAACATTATAAATAGAATTTTAAAAAAATTATATTTTAAGGCTATTAAGATTATACATGAAAAATACCTATTAGTGTTTAGCATTTAAATTAAAATATATAATTATACTAAATACATTCTTTTAAATTATGAACACAAAATTTTAAGAATATTTGTTCTTTATTTCTTTATAATGTATAAAATGCAGTGTATTTATAAAGTTTACTCAAAACACAATTTGATAAGGAATTCAATAGATCCTTTTGTATGATTTACAAGTTCATTTTTAGAATCTTTTATAATGTGGAACGTTTTTGAATCCATCTTTTAACATTTAGACATGGATAATTTGTTGCCTATTGATACCTGGCAATAAGAACATTGTAAAATATATTTAATAGGAAAATGGACAATTTTTCCACCATTGAATACTATGCATGAATTTACTATGGAGGAATCATGTGTAACTGATTTATCAATCCAGTAGTAAAAAAATGTTTAATTTGGATTAACATATTAAAAAAAATTTCATTATAATTTTCTTTCAAATTTCTTTAAAGAAATAAAATGGAAAATATTATACTGGAAATGAAAATACATTTTTATTTTTCAACTATGTAGATTTGGAATTGATATTTGTGTCATGTATTTTATACTTTCTAAAGGATATAAAAATCTAAATAGTGCGTACAAATTACAATTCTAAATATTAATTTAATTAGCAAATACTTAAGACTTTCACAAGAGTCCATTTACTTCCTTTGTCCATCTAAAATATTAACTGAAACACGAATCTTAAATTATTCCGAAACAAAATGTTTTTATTTATACATACGAAAGTGCTCGTAAGTGCCATAAGTATTGCTAATTCAATACACTCAGTTCAGTAGAGTTTGATCTGAATATGGTCAATTCATATATAACTTGGATTAAAACACTATCTTATAACAGAAATAGAATAATGTTCACTATGTAAGGGTGTTAAATAAAATCTAAAGGCAATAATTTAAGACTAACGAATGAAACTTACTTGGGGATTAATTTCAACGAACTTGTAATCAATCTTTAATGGCGCCTTTTCAATCACGTGCAACTGAATGTCCAATCAGATGACACTAGTGCATTGTAGTATGACGAGGCGAAAAAAAAGATGGTTTGAAATTTCATTATGCTATAGCTTTCAAAAGCTGCCTTTTGGTATTGAATATAAAATTTTATTGCTCTACTGAAATATTTTTCAGGTGCTTCAAATAGATATTTTTGTGAAAAGAGATAAAATTCTTTTTTTCTGTTTATTTTATGGTATATTAAATTAATAATATATATTTTTTGTAAATAAAATATTCAAAATATTTTTACAAGAAACTTAGGTATTTCTAAGTATTCTAATTTTTAGATGTCATTACAGAACAACTGATTTTGTAGAATTTCGCAATTTTCATCATCTTAATTTTACAGTAGTATATTCTTATAATACACATTGGAATGAAAAAAAACAATTTTTAATTAACGGACCTTAGTTAAAATAAACAAATCACATTTATTTAGAAAAATATTAATGTAATGTCTTTAAAGGCAAAGTGTTATTTTGAAATAAACATTCATATTTTTCAAAGTCCATAGTAATCATACATGGTTTGCTTTACTTATTTCACTGACACATTGAATTGCTTTCTGTTTGTCATCAGAAATATGCCTCTTCATAGGAAGTCCTGTTACTTTAACATCATTCCATTCAATCATATCAATATAATCCTTGGCATCAAAGTTTATACGTTGAAATAAAACTTTTGATGCCACCTTCATTTCAGCCCTTGCTTTTAGATTCCGGGGTAATCCAAGCTCTCTCTTACATGACTGCGATCATCTGATATCATACAAAGGACGAGATTTTCAGAAGCAGATTTCTGGCACTGGAAAATGTATATAAGATAGCATAATAGCATTTTTCAATGACAACAACCAGAATTTAAACATTACTGTAATTGGAATGGGTGGAACTGCCGTGAACACTGGATTGAATAATGATGTGGTTCGTTTATTTGAAAAGGAATTAAGAAGGCCACTGCAGTGGTTGATTTGTCTATTTCATGGAAATGAACTGCGCCTACGTCCTAATTTGGAGGAGAAATAGGTAAACAACTAGAAAACTGCTATGAACTTCCAGTAATTGAATTATCACCTATTGAAAATGGCATTCCATTACTAGAAATTAAGGATGATTTAAGTGTGGACCCAAAATATTTGTTAGAAATGTCTAATGCAATCTCTGTTGGAAGGTGCTCTTCTGATTTGTCTATGAGAAACCAGGAAAACTTTGTTATTCATGATAGCTTACATTAGCAAACCAAATACTTCACTTGTATGTGGGAACAGAATGTACTGCAAAAAAAATCTCCGAATACTGACTGAGTACATTTTGTAAGTATATGCATCTGTTTCGTTTCACATAAAGCGGAAACTATCTTATATCCATGGATCGAAGCACTTGTGGAAACTTGTAAGCTATTCACGTTACCTCCATCAGACTCTTAAAAATGTAATTGACCCAGTCATTCAAAGAAATTCGTACTTCGCTGCTTCTGAAAATCTCCTCTTATGTATGATATCAGTTGATCGCAGCCACGTAAGACAGCTTGGATTACGCCGGATTCTAAAAGCAAGGACTGAAAAATGAAGGGGGCATTGGAAGTTTTAAGTTCAACGTATAAACTTTGATGCCAAGGATTATATTGATATGATTGTACGTAAAGATGTTAAAGTAACAGAACGAGGCATATTTCTGATTATAAACTAGGAAGCAAAATAATCTGATCAGGAGAGTCAACGTACTGACTTCAGCAATTTTCCATGTCACACACAAGCAGTAGAAAGGATTGTTAAATTCGTTACCGAGTCACCCTTACCCGTCCGTGGCACTTCTGCAAGAGTTACATTGATAAAAACGAAAATACATTCTCAAAAGATAATGCCAAAATTTAATAATAAAAACAAAACAAAACACAATTCAATGTGTCAGTGAAATAAGTAATGGAAACCATGTGTGATTACTATGGACTTTTGAAAACATGAATTTCTTTTTTTTCAAAATAACGTTTAACATCCCCAATCTCAAAGAACTTTTTAATCTTATGCACAGTAAGTGTGCGTTTAAATTTTCTTCTACACCCACTTTTGATTATATTCCTAAATCTGAAAAAGTTAACCTCTGAATCAGGCTGATGAGCTTAAGCAGGGTGTTTAACCTTTTGCAGCATCTGGGCCACATGGTAAATTTTTTCAAGGCAGGCGGGCCGCATAAAAAGTCAACTACATTCAAAAGTTTAGTTTTATTATGAAAATGAAAAATACATTGTATATGTAATGTATAAAATATTATAATCTTGGTATGCAATGTGATGTGGTAATTTTGAACGAAATCGAACATAATGTGATTTTTTAAATTTGGGTTGGTCTAAAGCGAATTGCTCTCGAACTTAACTAGCATTAATGATCGAATCAATCTCTCAAACCAATTTTCTATCCTAGGAAACTGTCGTAATCCGGAGGAAAGAAATTCCCGCTGCTATGATGAATTTCCTGTTAGGCGGGGAAACCAAACCTGAGCCATGTTTTTTTTTTTAATGGCGGAAGGGTACAAAGATACCCTCAACAAATGTACAACCTAGTCAAAATTCAATATCCCAAATCAATTTCATGAAACTTTCTCAAAATCTTATCTGAAACATTACTGCAATTGGATTAATATCGGACCTTTCAAAATTACTTAATTTACTTACGCATTGAATTTTTTGGGAAAAAAAATCCCAAAACCGAACGGCCACTTAAAAATTAAAATTTATGTTCCGATCTTAATATTTCAAATCTTACCCAGTCCATTAATTGTTCACAGAGTTAATTCTGATAGTGTTATTCTGATAGTGTGGTTTCTGATAGTGTTTAACATTTTTCCTTATTTTTCTGTTCCATGCGAGGCAGTTTCCTCTTATTGAAGTTCCACACTTGATACCCTATCAGGGAATGCTGGTGTGGGGCGTTCGTTTTTGCTTCCCATGCTTCAGTCCTCGGTTCGATCCTGCAAAAGTGCAGTTCTGTTATCTGTACTCACGGATGTTCAAACCTGCCAATTTAATTTATTAAATATAACTTACTTATTATTTTAAACTTAATTGCCTTATTTTTTATTTCTAACATTTATTTAAACTAATTTTTTGCCTTTTTTTTCTTATTGTAAATATTATTTCTCGTATCCTGATTCAATTACAAAAAAAAAACAATGTAATATATATTCTTCAATGTACGTACTGAGGATAAAGGGTCTTATTTTTGATATTTTTTGGTGTCTCATGACATCTACTGTCTATGTCTCTGACATTACATTACATAATATTTTTCTAAATATGTGTGATTTGTTTATTTTAACTAAGGTCTGTAAATTTAAAATTCTTTTTCTTTCATTCAAATTTGTATTATAAGAATATGTTACTGTAAAATTAATACGATGAAATTCGAGAAAAAATTCTACAAAATCAGTTGTTTTATAATGGCATCTAACAATTAGAAATACTTAGAATATGTAAATTTCCCTGAAAAATATATTTTGAATATTTTATCTACAAAAATATATATTATTATGTTAATATACTATAGAAGAAATTTAAAAAAATACAAATTTTAATCACTATTTCCTCTCTTATAAATAAAGAGTGGTGAAACAAGGACCCATTTTAAGTAGATATTAATTTCTCCAGTAATATATAAAATTGAAACTAATTTTCATCTGTTTTTATAAGCTTCTAGGGAGTTAAAAACATACACACAGAATACAATCTTACATACAAGGAAATTATGTGAATTTTCAACATAATACAATTATACAATTTCACATAATACTTTTCACATAATACAATCTTTACATACAAGGAAAATTATGGGAATTTTCCGCGTAAAAGAAGTTTCACAACAATGAAATAAATATTTTTGAAAAGTCTGTTAAATTTAATCTTCGCCTTCCCTTTCAAATCCATAATTCTGATGCAGATATCTGTTACTTGTGGTTACGAATCGGAGGTACAGTTCCGGGACGATGCAGGGTAAACGATTTCGGGTGCGATTCATATCAACCCATAAACAGGCCCTGAAACACGTAAACGGAAAGCGTTTTCCCCTTCGGAGGTTCGTAAACAACCCGCAGTGGCCCGACAAAATTCTCCGTACTTGTCGTTCAAACCGGTGCCTCCAGCACTGGCCCGATAAGCTGCCGTCAGTCCTGTGTTTGTTGGGTAATAGATTACTTTCGTTGGATATACGTAAAAATCAGAATGAGGGACGGTGTTCTATTGCGATAAGATGAAAGAATTTTGAATAGAGACGTGTTAATGATAATGAAAAGGTTTAAAATGTATTTCATATTATATTACTTACTAGCTGAAAAACCCGCACTTCGCTACGGAGTACATTCAAATTAAATACAACGGTCAATGTATGCAATTAATGCAAAAAAAAATAAACATATATATTTATAATAATACGATGATCCATGTATACAATTGATGCAATATAATATATATATATTTATAAAAAAATCGTAAGGGATATTTATATTTTTTGGATAATATCCAATCGTCTGCTGCGTTAGAAAGAAAAAAATATCTATTTAGTTTTTATGCACGTGACGATAAATTTATTGAAAGCACCAGAAAAAGAAAATCACGTGATCGGCATTTAATAAATTAAATTCTAAAAAATTAATCTTTAAAAATTCACCAAAACTCAGAAAATCGAGGTAAAGGTTCGAAAAAGATTTCATTTTAAAGGAATTTTTTATGGTCTTTCTCGTGATAAAAATTTATAACCTCAAATTATTATTTAAATGCAAATTTAAAAAAAGTTACAAAAACAGCTTAAAAATTTAATTTAAAAAAATCTAAGAAGAATTTTTCAAAATCTTTCTTAGTGCACCCCTAAATCATAAGAAGTAATCGCCATGCAAAATTTCAGAACCTTGAGGTCCAGCGGTTTGGTCTGTGCGTTGTATGTCAGTCAGTGAGTCAGTTACGGAACTGTTTATATATATAGATTATCATATAGCATATCGTATGAAGTAAAACAAGGTTATGATAATAATTATTTTATTTTAAATTTGGTGAACTTGAAAAAAGAGAAAAATTCAAATCTGTCAATACGGTAATAATAGCATCTAATAAATAAAACCTCAAGGAGTTAGAATTGACTCAAATATTTACAATATTCAGAGCATAAAGAATTTCCCTTATTGCTATTTCGCTAATTTAATTACTAGTGACAAAACTCATCTTTCATAAAGATAAATGATGAGCAGAATTAATGCGGTCATTCTACCACGCACTTGTTCGGCACTTCTGTGAGAAGGAACGAAAGGCAAATTCATCAAGGCATTTGACGTCGCTCGAAGCCAGGCATAATGATAAATAATACTTGTTTTCGTGAGTTATTTTCTTCACAAAAAAAGGGAAAAGATTCCGGTAATTTTGGTTTCAGATAACACCGGCATTTTGCTCTGGGTTATAACATATTCCCAATTTTTACAGGCATCTACTGAAGCTTATACATATCATCGCAGGAAGACTTGAGTGCTGATTTAATCTCAATATTGATCACTGCTAGATATCTACTTAATACTTTTCAAAGTTGTTGTTTTGTCATGAAAGCGAAATAGGGTTTTTTTCTCTTTGGTAGGATACGGCAAGCATTTCTGAAATCGTGGTAGATAAAGATAATTTTTAGTACATATATTCTTTAGAATAAAAAATGGCACGTTAACCTTGTAGGTTCGCGTGTTGCTCAGATGCAAATTTCTGCTAGCAGCGCTGTGCATGCCAGCCAAAGTGAGTTCGGCGCAGATGTTTGAGCTATTTAAAGGGCACACGCTGAGTTGGCAGGAGCCCAATACTGAGAAAGCCCAAGACGGGAGCCCAATACTGAGAAAGCCCAAAACGGGAGTAGCGATACTGAGAGAGCTCAAGACTGGAGTAGCGATACGGATAGAGCGTGTATTGGTATTTAGCCGAGGTGGGCTGCACGACTTCGAGAATTAGCTCAGAGCCGAGGTTTACGGGTATGTTTAGTGAATTCATACTCTGCCTGAGGGATTCATTGCGACCTTTAGTTTCTTAGTACCGCGGGTTGCGGGTACTGATTGTGTATTATTTTGGAAGCCCCAAGTCTGTAATATGTTAGTCTGCCTCTACGTAGAGAATAAAGAAGTTATTCAGAAGTAGCCCTCGTACTTTATAATGTGCCTGGACCGTTAGATAGAGATGTAGTAAAAAGAAAGGAAGAACCGCATACTGCGCCCGAGCATTTCGACCGAAAGAGAGGTGAGTGTTTGTACATTATAAAAAAATTGTCAATTGTGTTCTATAGTGCTGTGGAGTTCGCACGAAGAGTGCCAAAGAAGTAGCGATTGTGTATGGTGTCATTCTATATAGTAAAACTCTGAGTTTTGTCTAAAGTATAATATCTACGGCACTAGGATGTCAGCAGAGGAAGTAGCTCAGCTACGCGAGCAGTTAGAACAATTAGCATTAAATGGCCGGGAAGAACACCAAACAGACCAGACTGCAGGGTGGCAGCATTTGGCTAATTTTGTGGCCATGACTGCACCACAAAATGCTTGGTTTTCGGGGGAAGGATCTGTCATTAGATATTTAGAGGCAGTTGAGGAACATTGCGTCAGCTATCCTGTCTCAGACGCACAAAAGTTGGTGATTGCAAAGAAGAGGGCTGCGGTGAGCGGCTAAGCATGGTATGATGTTATTGGGTCCAGTGGGATCACTATCATTTGAGCAGTTGCTGAAAAGCTAAGGGAAAACATTTCCAGAAGTAAGGGATACCCTTAAGTTGGAGCAGGAATTATATGGAGTATGTCAAAAGCCAGAGCAAACCGCGTACGAGGTGGTCCATTCGGAAATGTGATTTATTGAAGAAACTCAATGAGAACCAAACGGAAGAAAGGAAGGTTAAATTAATTACAGATCGATTAAACCCTAATGCGCCAAGATTTTTTAGAAATTATCAGGCCCAAAGATCTAACAGAGCTAATTGAGGGGGTGATAAAGTACGACCAAAGACACCCACCGAGTATACGAAAAGCGGTTCCGGACAATGTTGGGAGATTTTATAGAAGGCCACAAGTGATAGAGGGATCCGACAGAGTGGAAATTGGTCATATCCTCCTAGGTATAATAGGCCACAGGCCATTACAAACCCTAGATACCCTGATATTCAGTATGAGCGCAATTTTAAACTAGGGAGGGGCACAAGAAGAGGGGCTCGTTGTCCAACACAGGTGGAAAAACCCCTAGGAAAGAAATTAAAAGTTTAACATTAAGAAATGTTGAGCTACCATATGTGGTTGTGCAGCTGGATCAAATCCCGGGCGAAGTTATTGGACACAGGGCTACGAAAAATTTCGTAAGTAAGAAATGGTTTCGTGATACATTTCGGAATAAAACTGTGTATAGAAATAATCAGATCCAGGTTTTGTCGGCGCAAGGTAGGATTGCACAGTATGGGGGCCAATTTGCAGCCATGGTGCGGATTCAAACTGAAATACTACATACACATTTTCATATAGTACAGGATCTGCAGGAAGATGTCATTTGGGGATGGAGTTTTCTGCCACGGCTAAAAGTAGTTATGGATTTTGAGAGAGAGTCAATGTCCGTGCAATGAATCAAGAAAAGTAAAAGGGAACGAAACAATTGGATATAAAGTGGGAAGACTCCGTTTGTAACCCATAACCAAAAAGAAAAATTAATGCATGTATTAGAGGGCTTTTCCGGAACTTTTTTCTGAGAATCCTGGATTAAACTCATGTTAGTACTCATACAATCGATACGGGCGAAGGTGCGCCAATTAAAGGTCGACCATATAGATATGCCAGATAAAAGAACGGATCATCGAGCACATATGAGGAGATGCTCAAGCAAAATATTATCAAACCCATTAGTAGCCCGTGGGCAAGTCCAATAGTGCTTTGTAGAAAGAAAGGGGATTTACCGTTAACAGACCCTAAAGCATGGAGATTTGCGATTGACTATCGCGCATTAAAGTTACTAAGTTTCCGGCCTACCCGATGCCGCTAATCGAAGACATCTTACATAGTTTTAAAGCAGTTAATTATTTAACAACTTTGGACCTGACATCGGGGTATTATCAAGTAGCGGTGAATGAAAGCGACATACCAAAAACGAGCTTCATTTCAAAAAAAAGGGTCGTATGCCTTCGTGAGGATGCCTTTTGGGTTATCGGGAGCCCCCGCGACTTTTCAACGTACGATGGATACAATCCTCAAACCAGTGTTAGGCCAAAATGTATGTGTTTATCTGGATGATATTATTCTATCCTCAGAAACATTTGAAGAGCATACCGAGCTATTAGCGAAGGTATTAACATTGATAAAAGAAAGCGGGCTCACGGTAATTTGAAAAAGTGTAAATTGCACGGAAAGAGCTGCAGTATCTTGGGTTCAAAATTACGCAAAATGGGAGAGAAGCTGAACGATTCAAAAATTCAAGCGGTAAAGGAGTTAAGATTCCGAAATCAGCACGGCAACTTGCATCGTTTTTAGGGATGTGTTCATATTACAGAACCTTTATCCCATCATTTTCAGAAATAGCTGAAACCATTATATATGCTTCGTAGACAATATACTAAATTTCGTTGGTCATCAGAAGCGCAGGACGCGTTTGAGAAATTGAAAGCTGCCCTGATTCAAGCCCCAGTACTTGGTCATCCAGACCCGCAAAAACCTTTTATAATACATACGGATAGCTCAGCAGTGGAATTGGCGCAGTGATGTCACAAGAAGGGCGACCCATTGCGTATGTATCCCGAACGCTAAATGCAGCAGAAAGAAATTATACCACAACAGAGCGCGAAATTTTTGGCAATTGTTTTTGCTGTGAATAAATTCAAGGGATATTTTACAGAAAAGCCAGTAGTGATTTATACCTATCATGCAGCACTCACGAAATTATACACGGGGAAAAATTTAACCCCAAGAGTTATTCGCTGGGCACTTAAGCTGCAAGAGTATAATTTAGATATCCAGTTTAAAAGTGGGAAGGAAAATAGGGTGGCTGATGCGTTATCCCGCGCACCATATCATACTGAGTCGGGTCAACTGCGATGTGCACTACTCACTACAGCGGTTGTTGGAAAATCGAGAGAAGTTGGCGGCCGAATTAGAAAGGGATCCAAAGTTTGCAGATATCTATGCTTATTTGAAGGATCCGGCCAATTATCATGCCCCCAATAAAATTGAAATTCAAAATCGTAGCAAAAACTATGAACTCATCGACGAAATCTTGTTCTATACCCTACATCGAAACGAGTTTGGGGAACTTCGACCCGTGATTCCAGAATCTATGAGAATGGAAGTATTACATGATTTGCATGATTTGCCAATTTGTGGCCACATTGGGGATCCGGAAAAACGTTGCGCGAGCAAGAGAAGCAGTATATTGGCCTAAATTGAAAGAATGGGTCACGCAATAGTGTTCGAAGCTGCGACACATGTCAAAGAATAAATTATGTGATCAACAAGCCTGCAGGGTACCTCACAAACATTGTAGCGACATTTCCTAATGCTATCGTCGGAGTGGATTTATTGGGACCATATCCCAGAAGTGCCCATGGAAGTTTAGATATTTGTTAGTGATCGCTGATCATTTTCAAAATGGGTGGAAATTGTACCCCTGAGGCGCGCATCAGCTCAGGCAGTCACAAACGCGTTCATGCAGAAATATGTGTTTCAATATTCTGCACCAGTACAATTAATTAGTGACAATGGCCAACAATTTGTAAGTAAGCATATTTGAGGATATGTGTGAAAAGTTAAACATAAAGCACTGCAAAATGGTCACATATCGAGCGCAATCTAATATTGCGGAACGAGTAAATCGAATATTGTGGCTGATGATCGCAGCTTACATTGTGAAATACCACCAAAAATTGGGATAAGTATATTCAAGAATTTACTTATGCACTTCGCACGGCTCAGCACGACTCCACGGGGAAAACACCAGCAGAAATTTTTTTGGGACGAAAATTAATGACACCCTTATATCGAATGTTTTTTGTACAGCAGCGGAGATGCTGAATTTCAATGAAAGATATAGAACAGTTATTACATGAAACGCGTAAATGGAATGATGCGCTCGAAAACACCCAAAAGAAATACTATGATACCAAAAGGCGAGAAAATAATGTTCAAGTTGGAGATTGGGTACTCATAGCAACACAACCATTTATCTAGTGCTCAAAGCATTTTGTAAGTAAATTTTCACCAAAGTTTGAGGGGCCCATATCTAGTGCAAAAGTTCCCGAAATAACGTTCTGACGATTCAAAAGCACGGGAAGCAGATCGCGGTAAATGTGGATCAGTGTCGAGTGTATATTAATCGACAAACCATGGTGGATTTAGATCAGAAATTAGAACAAAAATCGAAATCTACACAAAGTTCTGACTCCAGGGTCAAAATGAAGCAGGCCCCTCAAAATTGCAAAAACGTGTTTGCAGACACACCGATGGAGAATTCCGGAAAGAAACAGCAGAATCCGCATTTTCAAATGAACATAGTCCTCCACAGTCATGCTTGAAACGGAAACATGAAAACGGGAGATCAGACAGCAAAAAAAGTCCAATTTAGAATCCCAGGGCCGCACATAAGGGGAAAACGAAAGTTTTCAAACGGTAATGCAATTCCAGAAAAAAAATGCAAGAAGAAAGAGGGTCCAGCAAAACCCTATTTTTACACATCCAAATTTAATCCAAGGAAGGTGCGACGAGAAACAATTGACCGGAGAATACCGACCTGCAGTTATACAGATCAAAGTTCAGGGCCCACACCAGGACCCCCGAAATCCAGCAGCCATAACACTCAGAAGCAACCGCCTGAGAAACGGCAGTTGCAGACGGTGTATTGGGCAATATGAAAAACAACCACGGTACGAACTCAGAAAGAGGAGAGCGAAGACGCAGATGGGTACTTCGCAAAGGAAACAACGCATTTCAGCGGTTATTCCAAACAATAAACAACACCGAAAAGGCAGAATAGCTTCGGGAAAGTCTAGACGGAAGCCTCAAGTCAGGAAGGAACGATTTATGACATTCTGATGTTCGATGGATAGCTTGGTTGGATACAGTGCGAGCCCAGATGTGTGGTGATGTATCAATTCAACGTTATTGATTTTCAGATTGGAGCCGGACTTCAGAGTCTTCCAAAGTCGAACTTTTTTTTGTGAAAATACATTAATAGTAAAATACCTTGGAACGCAGCTCTGATATTTTGAGTAATCAGTGCTATGAGTCCATAATGATATAATTGATTTTGTTATACAATCTGAATTCTGATTGGTATGTAATAACTTTAATGATGGCTTTGTAATAATTTTTGACGCGAGGTATTTTCAAAAAAAGTGTCATGTGAACTCTGGAATTGTAGTAAGTGAAACTTGTTGATAAAAATGTAATTTTATGGCATAAAATGTAAAATTTTTGAATATATTGTGATTCTATTACATAAAAATGTAATTTTTTTTTAGGAATATAATGTAATTTTGTATCAAAGTTTGACTTGAATGTGTAATATTGCTTGCGAAATATTGGATGTTGAATGCGTATTTCGAATTGTAATAATTAAGGTTAAACACGTGTCGTCACTAAGCTGTAATATCCCCTCTCTCAGAGCGATCAAGGTCACACAGAGGAATTTGCAATTTAACCTCGGAAGAAAACCATAGTCTCTTAAATTGTAAATCCCCAACGGCTCTGACACGGACCGACACATTTAACTAATTGATCCCTAACAACACTAGCGCGCGTTACACATTCCACGCACAAACAGATTGCTTTAGTAGTATAAATAGATATATAGATTGTTTTGTTAGATATTTGTAGATGTATTAGAATTGGTAAATATTTACATGTATTGTATTCAACTGACTGTACATAGCAGACATTTCTTTACATTTGACATTTGTGGTGTCATGTCTGAAATTTTTTTTAAGTATCCTTAGAACTTGAAACTGAAAAAAAAAAATAAGGCTTTTAGTGTCAGCCTTGCCTAGATTTAAATGTCATTATATTGAGATCCAGGACAGAAATGATTAATGAACTAAATTTAGGTATCTTATATAACACAGTTTAAATTCTGAAGTATCAAGAAAGTATATGCCTAATTTTCACTTTTTTTATACAACTAATAAAATGTTAATACTATGTTTTGTTTGTACAATTGAGAAAACTAACAAGTGAAATACAATTAAAAATTGAAATGTGCAACTGTTCAGTTAGAAATACTTAGAAATTGAAAGTGTAGTTTTAGAATGTTTAAGATTGCAGGTGAATTATATATTTTGGTGCAGGAATAAGATTACTGTGAAACTTGTATTTTAGATGTCTGAACGGGATTCCGGTCAGTCAGACATGAGTGCAGCTCTACGTTTAAATTAGATTTTTTGTTTAAGTAGACGGAGGTGTACTTGCAGTGAGGGATACCAGGAGGAAGAAGTGCTGGCTACAGAATGAGATGGACGCACCAGCAATTGCCAGGGAGCCGAAGGACAAGTTCCGATGAAATGCTGCCGATCACACTATACGGCAGAGAAGGGCTATTATTCATTTGAGTTAGTTTTTCCGGGATT
Source organism: Dolomedes plantarius (assembly GCA_907164885.2). Classification (NCBI taxonomy): domain Eukaryota; kingdom Metazoa; phylum Arthropoda; class Arachnida; order Araneae; family Dolomedidae; genus Dolomedes; species Dolomedes plantarius. Next base: position 61,405,785 of record OU015503.1, read on the forward strand.
CCAGCTATGGACTCCGAATTAAGAACAACCTGCCGATGATGAAGTGCAGAGACTTTTTGTAATAAACTTTGCTTCTAGGTTATGTTACTCAAGACGAACGAATGTTAAAAGGGGTAAGGAATCAGTTCAGGCAGAGAGTAGTTTCTACGGGAGTGTAGGAAATTGCATAGACTCCCAATCGCGGGGGGAGTTTTATTAAAAATCCGCGCCCGCACCCCGTTAAAGGGGTGGCGGTCTAAATTTTTTTGTTGGGTCAGGGAGAGTGTAGGGTTCGCGTGTTGCTCAGATGCAAATTTCTGCTAGCAGCGCTGTGCATGCCAGCCAAAGTGAGTTCGGCGCAGATGTTTGAGCTATTTAAAGGGCACACGCTGAGTTGGCAGGAGCCCAATACTGAGAAAGCCCAAGACGGGAGCCCAATACTGAGAAAGCCCAAGACGGGAGTAGCGATACTGAGAGAGCTCAAGACTGGAGTAGCGATACGGATAGAGCGTGTATTGGTATTTAGCCGAGGTGGCTGCACGACTTCGAGAATTAGCTCAGAGCCGAGGTTTACGGTGTATGTTAGTGAATTCATACTCTGCCTGAGGGATTCATTGCGACCTTTAGTTTCTTAGTACCACGGGTTGCGGTACTGATTGTGTATTATTTTGGAAGCCCCAAGTCTGTATATGTTAGTCTGCCTCTACGTAGAGAATAAAGAAGTTATTCAGAAGTAGCCCTCGTACTTTATAATGTGCCTGGACCGTTAGATAGAGATGTAGTAAAAAGAAAGGAAGAACCACATAACCTCAACTGAAATATTGCCATATAAATTCTTTTATACAGGCTCCATATCTTCTAATATTATATCCAGTGGGAGTATTACAATTAACTTCCATCTAAAGAAATTTTTAATATAATTTTTTAGCATAACCCCCATTTTAAAAAACAAACAAAAAATATTTTAATATAGTTTTTTTACAATCAAATAAAAATGTTTCAAGTAGGTGTCGTGTTGCTACATCCAGTTTTTAGTTTGTTGGGCGCGTATCGTAAATTATTTTGGTTAGTACAATTTATGTATATCTATTTTGTTAGAAATTATTTGGGTGCGTTGTGTTTTATTATTTATTTTGTTGAATGCAACCCAAAGCCCTGGATGTCGAATTTAGCAACAGAACAGAAACCAATAAACTATTCTCAATTTTAGATCATGCAATTTAACACCAGCAACTTTCAATTTAGACAAACAAATAGATTTTAACATAACAAAAGCTTAGTTTATATACATACTTAATATTTACAAGTATAAAAAGAATCTTTCATTTCTCAATCAAATCACACTATTTTTATCCCTCACAAATTGTATTTACTATTACTTTGAAAAGGTTAGGGAGCGTCCCGAGCACAAAACAAATAAACCTATCTATTAGTTCAACACTAAAACACTTTCTCACTAAAAACTCTTTCCTTACGAAAAAAATCTAATTTACCTAGCTCAAATCGGAACTGAACAAATCAAATTGAGATTTAACACTCACCCCCAAAAACTTTTCATCAACCCAATTTGCTATTTTTGACTTCTCGCCTCGCCGAGGGTTCGGGGTCACACTGCTCCACTAGGCAGGGGGCTGGCTCTACTTCTTTCTAGATGAGGGATCTAACTCTTCACGTCGTGGAACGGGTCGCTGGGCTCTCCTCGTCATAGTAGGGGAGCATATGTAGTCCCGTGGCGGTATTAATGATGGGAACATGGGTGGATATTTTTTTCATCAGAAACTACCTGTAGATGAATAATTTCCATGGTGTCACTCTTTGGTGTGTGGTGTATAGCAGTAATGACGTCATCAAGATGGCCGCCATGGAATTAAAAAAATCCACTTTATTTCGGTTATTTATAGGCCGATTTTCTTTTGTAATACCTCATATTGAAGATAAATAAAATGTCTAGATGACAAATGCAGAATCAGGGGAGACGGAGTCATCATAGAGCACAAAAGGGAGAAAGTGCGTCCTCTGAAGAAGATGGTTGGCTCGCAGTTGGAACATGTGTTATGCTAGGTTAAAGTTACATTGGAGACCCTCCATGAAGGATAAAAAACTTTTGTCCTTGTAATTAAATTAACATTATGCATAAAGACAAAACACTTCATGTCGGCTGGCCAGCCATTGAAAAAACAAAGAAAAAAAAACACCCCTGTAAATTATGCATAGAAAGTGCATAAAAAACACATGGAAAAATGGTAACAAAATAATTACAAAACAACTTAAATAGGTGACATACATAAATGAATGCACTATAAGAGTCAACCTTGTGACAAAGAGCATGGTTGCATAGTAAAATAAGTGTCATTTCTATATAAGGAAGGTTACAAGACACGTCTGCATGAAAAACATAACCCTCAAAACAGTGTATCACACTGTACCATGCCTAGCACAAAAAGTAAAAAGGAAATGTGCTTACAAACTTAACACAAGTACAAAAATTACATTGGGATACACATGTTAAGATGAGTACATACCGTAGAGCAGGGGTGGGCATTTAGTCGATCGCGATCGACCGGTGGACCACCAAGACATTTTGGGCTGACCGCCTTTACTAAGACCTAAGACGCGCATACTAAAAGAAACATATTTTTGGAGCACCGACGCGATTTGCTTTAAACGCGGTTTTAGAATCCATAGAAGTAGAATCCATAGATCGTTTGCTAGATTCTTTTTTGGAAGGTAATGTTGTCACGATGGCAGATCATGAGAGACACTATAGAGATATCTGTCACTGGAATGGTGTTAAACGGCAACACATGTTGTCAAGAAAATCTCTTAAAATACTTATTGAGCATGAATTATTTTACATGAATGTAGTATTTAACGACCCTATCTTCAAAAATCAATCACAGCGTATTTCTTTGAAATTTGTCAATGATGTTTTGTTGTCGCAGTTGGAATCCAATTCTGATATGAATGCGAGTATGGAAGTTCTGTATCAAGCAGCTAAATTATTACGTAAAACCATACTGACAGAGAAGAAATGGAAGTTTACAAGTTCTATAACGAAGAAAAAAAATCATAAATATCATACCGAAAGAAGTTCTATACTTTTTCAAATGGTATATTGGAGGGGAACAAAAAAAAAATGGAAAGTTTGCAGATTGATAACAAACATTTGAACCAAAGGGGTGCTGCATTATCACAAAACGCTTATGTATGAGTGACAAACTGAAAGACAAACCGTTTATAGTAGCACGGCGTTAGTTAAACACAGACACTCAAGGGACCTTCCTCTACAAGTTGCTGTTGGCCTAACGATACATAGTAAAACTCGCAGAAAATTCTTGGTTCAGCTCATGCATGGTTCGGGTTACTCGATTTATTATAATAAAGTTTTCTGCCTTGAGACTGCTATAGCCAATGAAGTTCTGAACCATATGGAAGACAATGACGGATTGTATGTCCCACCCGATATTGTGAAAGGGAGATTTATCTTTTGTACAGCAGATAATTTAGACTTCCTTGGAGACACGCCTGGTGGACGAGGAACCCTTCACGCAACTGTGATGACTTCTTATCAAGAATATAACGAAGGTGAATTCCAATCTATAACTCTGTCTGATGCTGAAAACACAGGTACCCAATCGTTCGCTACAGAAACGATCCAGATACATGACAGACTTTATTCACTACAATGGGTTCAAAATTCTTAAAGCCTAACAGTTTTGCTTTTAAGAAATCTGATATATATATATATATATATATATATATATATATATATATATATATATATATATATATATATATATATATATATATATATATATATTATATATATATATATATATATATATATATATATATATATATATATATAAAATTCAGCGTTTAAAACTACGTAATGTAGAAGATTTAGCGTGGTGTCTGTGCAAAAACAAAATAATACGTGATACAGAAGAAATATCCGATAGTTCCGGAAATCGACCTTCAAGTTCTAATCATGAAAGTAGTTATAATCCAGCATCTGATCCAACTTGGACTGTCTTTAATGCAAAGCTGTTAAAAGACCAAAAACCAATCACTCACATATGTCCTCTACCAATCATACCAACTACTCCAACAGATCGTTCCATACAATTGACTTTCTAGACGTACTTTGAAAAATTTACTATATATGTGTGTGGAGTAGATTCAAAATGCGTTGTTCCATTAGATTTGGGTCTTTACCGTCCTGTACAGCAACTTATCATGGGTCAACAGAATCTTCGAGATCGCTTTGTGCTACAACCTGGAGAGTTACACATATGCATGGCCTTACTACGTGCTATTGGCACATTCATTGAGGCACATTCATTGAGGCACATTTTTATTGGCACATTTTGGGGGGGCTCTTCCTCTCTTTTCTAAGAATCACACACAGGTCCCAACGGCGAGCCAACCATCTTCTTCACAGGACGCGCTCTCTCCCTTTTGTGCTCTGTGATGACTCCGTCGTCCTTGATTCTGCATCTGTCATCTAGACATTTTATTTATCTTCAATATGAGGTATTACAAAAGAAAATCGGCCGATAAATAACCGAAATAAAGTGGATTTTTTTAATTCCATGGCGGCCATCTTGATGACGTCATTACTCCTATACGCCACACACCAAAGAGTGACACCATGGAAATTATTCATCTACAGGTAGTTTCTGATGAAAAAAATATCCACCCATGTTCCCATCATTAATACCGCCACGGAGCTCATTTTTTCGACATATGCTACCCTACTATCATGTACCTTCTCGATTTCGTTCGCGATGGGGATCGCTTCTCGGCAGTTGGCACGGAAGCTGGGTCTCTTCGTCTCTGCTGCAATTCGAGTGCGGACTTCTCTATTTTACGCAGTCAACGCAATCGTTCTCTATGAGTTTATCGTATATGAAATCTGGGTAGCTCTTCTCTTCTACCCACTCAGTAGCCGGAACGGGTTAAGGTGGAACCATCAGGTCCACTTAAAGTATCACTTTTTTGTCGTGCTGGAGATGGGGATCTTCCGCTTCCCCGATCAAGAAAAAAAATCTCTCTCTTTTTCTTCCACTCTCGTTCTATATATTTTATTTTAATCCCCTTTCACACCCATGACTCCACCTTCTCATAAACTTCAATCAGCCATTCCGGACACCGTAAACTTTTCATTCGCTATTCTCCCTTCACACTTTCTCATTGGCTTATGAACTTAAAAACCTCACGCCCTCACTGCCTGCCCTTTTTGGACCACCCAAGATTTGCACGTGGTCACCGTCCAAAATGTATACCATAAATTCAACATAAAAGGCCTTTGTAACATAATGTCACCTTTCGGCTCCGTCATCTAAACTGTGTCTCCATCTCAGACCTTCCCATCTTCAAAGCTCATAAAGCTGCCTCGCACGGGCTAACTCCTAAATAACTCTATTCTATAACTACTGTCGGCGTTAAGTTTGATTCCGGCCTTTATCACAAACATGTAATAAAGCTAGCTTTTTATTTAAAAGAGCTTTACTACAGTAGTCTCTTCTAACGAAACTTCCGCGGGTTATTAAAATAGGATTTCTTATCGTTGCTTACCTCTTTTTTTGACGCATTTTTGGTAGGTTTCTTTTTAGCTGTTTACTGCTATAGGGTTTGGCGAGCTGCCAAAATTATAACTTGTGACGACTCTGAAATTTTGCTTTCCAGACGACCGTTATTGAGGAAGATAATTCTACGTTAAAAAGATTTAAAAACAATTTTTATATTTCCAAAGGTTTTCTTTGCAGTAATTTATGGAATATTATGTTTGTGTGGGGGGATGGGGAGGAAATACATGTAATTTATTAACATTCTCTTTAAATATGGATTACGAAAGCACTTTATTCTTTACATTTAAAAAAGTTAGAAATCTCAGTCTACCCTATGTTTGATAGTTTCAATCACCTTTATCCGATAATTTGCAAACTTCATCTTAACTTCTATTATAAGTACACATGTAGTGCGTGGCGGTTGGATATTATATCAAGCCGTCGTAAAGCATAATCAACTGTCATAAAATAATTTTGGTTTATACATATAGATTTAAAGAAAAAGGTGATCTGTGTCTGATAGTATATGCACCCGATTTTTTTTTTAAACAGCACATGATTAATCATAATACTGTATAAATCAGAGCCATCTATTGCCAGACATAAAAGGAATTTAAGAGCATAGGGAAGTAAAAGAACTACAGTTCAAATTAAAGTTCAATCTAAGCTTTCCACATATATACAGATACTGTTAATGATGTCTTGCATATTATTCGTTATAATACAGAAGGTCGGTCGTATTTTATGGAAACGATTTTGCAATTTATTTTTTGGCGTTTGCATTTTGAGATAAAAATTTGGCAACTTCAGAATAATTGTCTGCTACTGTTTTGTTTTCATTGGAATGTAAAATAAAAGATTTATTTTGAAAATGGCTCCCAAAATTGATAAATGACTCGAAGTTTACGTAACTGCGCTTTCCTAGGAGAAATATTCGTATCAACAAATTATAAAGCGGTGTAAAAATCGCGGTTATGGCATTTATAAAAAATGGTCTTTATAATATATTAAATTTGAAAGGAAAAAAAACGTCTAACTGAAAGTAAAATTGAATGCATGACCGCAAAACCTCATCCTAAGACTGTTCAAACGCACGTAAATGTCAAGAAAGTGAAGTCCCTGACCCCCCAAAAAAATCCGCCGACTCAAAGATCCATTGCATCGAAACTAGGAATGTCTTCCAGCACTGTAACTAATATCATTGATAAAGATTTGAAGTTAAAAAAGATGTTTAAACCTAAAGTTCATCTGTGTGTGTGTAAGTGACTGTAATAAACAAAGATCAATTTTCTATTCCTCAACTGATGGGAATGGTCGTACAAAATGACTTCGTCAGTGTGCAGAAAAGTTACCAAAGGGATTCATGATAGTTGCAGTATTTTGTTACAACGGCAAATTAAAAATAAAAAAAGTCTCAAGTAAAGCGAAAATTAATTCACTTTACTATCAGTAGAATATTTTAGAACCAATTTTAGAAGAAGAAATTCCAACCTTATACCGAAAGGACATTAATGCAGTTGAGCTTCTTATGGACAAACCCTCTAGTTACACGTCTAAATCAGCTGCCGCCTATTTAGCAAAGAAAGAACAGAAACAGGAATAAAATGCAACCCATTTAGTGAAATACTTGTAAAATCCCCTGACGCTTCTCAAATAGACTTTTGCGCTTTCGGTTTATTAAAACGAGCCTTAGGAAAACGGCGTCCAAGAACACTGAACGGACTTTGGAAAACGGTCAAAGAGGAATGGGGTAAAATTTACATGACACTACTAAAAAAAAATTTACTTTCATAGAAAATTCGATGTAGAGCTATTGTCAACAGCCATGGCTATCAGATAGAAGCAATTCGCCTCAAAAAAGAAAGCATTTATACATAAAACTTAACTATCAAAATAGTTTACATAAAGTGCGAACGACCTTCTGTACAACTTTATATTTTTGGAACACATTTTCACTTATCGCAAATTCTGTTCCTTCATTTCATAAAGAGAAGTTTGGCTTAATTTAATTTATCAATACGAGAACATTATAATGTATTAAAATCTCAATCTCACGACGTGTTTTTTTTATTTAATACTATAGCAAAATTTTTAAGAGCAGGACTTACACACTAAACAATATTACTTCAATTATATTAATTATCTAAGTTAATAACTCAGTAATTAAGGGGCATTATATATTGCATATTTTTAAAATTGTATAAGTATAATTGTTTCTCTATTTTTTCATTGTATAAAGATAATTTTAGCATAATTTAGTTTATCAATATGAGAAAGTTATAATATATTAAAATCTCAATCTCACGATTTATTTCCTTTTTATTTATTACTATACCAAAATTTTAAAGATCAGGACTGACAGACTAAACAATATTTCTACAATTGTATTAATTCTCTAAATTAATAACTCACTAAGCAATGTGAATTAAATAAAAGGGTTGATGTTTTAAATTGTATCAGTATGTGTATTTCTATTGAACACCCATACAACCACGACCAGTTTAAATGAAAACATGTAGCAATTTATTCTATTTTTAATATAATTTAACAATAGTTACCATCCCTGGATGTATAAAATTATATTATACTACATATTGATGTATATATTTATCTTAACGATATCAGTACCATGATTAAAAACATCATCTTGATACATACGTCAGTAAGTATCCCACTTTTAAAAATGTTGAAAAATAGATTTGAATAGGAATCAAATAAAAGAACCTGGATTAATAAAAGGAAATTGTAATCAGATTTAAATGAATATAAAACACTCTTTTGTTAATTTATGGTTCCAGGAAAATATATTACCTTTCCTTTCAAACGTTGTGCGATCACCAAGATTTCAATTTTTTCTGGAGCTTATGCAACAAAGGAATTATTAATTAAACTGATGGCTTCCTTTGTTTGTAAATGAAGGTATCATGTATTAAGTGGATTTTTTGTTCCCTTATGTCAAAGAAATGTTGTTATATATATATATATATATATATATATATATTCTGTCACAAAAAATATATATGCACCGAGAAACAAACGAGCTACTATCACAAAACTTAACATGTATGTAGTGTATGAGGAGATAAGAAAATGGTTACAAATTCAGAAGAACAGGCGGTTTTATTCAGAAGATATGGCATGTAAAAGGTTACAAATCAGGAAGTACTAAATTTATATCAGGCAGATATACAAGCCGAAACACGGCGTGGAATCGAATCAATAAGGTCACCTATGACGTCTTGCGGAAGATCACACCATAATCTTAGCAACTGGGCAGATAATTCACCAGTATTCAGGGACGGCTGCAGTTGCCTTCCAAGCACGTCCCAGATGTTCTCTATTGGCGAGAGGTCTGGTGACCTGCCTGGCCGTGGGAGTACGTCATATTCTTGAAGACATTGTTGGGAGAGTCGCGCAGTATGTGGACGAAAGTTGTCTTGCTGATAAAAGGCACCTGGGCCACTTGATAGCATGGGCAGTACAACTGGCGTTAAAACTTCGTCCACGTAACTGCGTGCCGTCAAAGTGCGTTAAAGTACGACTAGAAGTAATTGTGTGTCCCAATAAATCGCTTTCCATACTGTCACACCTTGTGAAATCGCCGTCTGCCTCTCGACAACAAATGCCTGATCGGACCGGTGGCCTGGCCACATCCAAACGCGTTTGCGCTGGTCATTCGTATTGAGAATGGATCGAGATTCATCGCTGAAGATCGCACGCCTCCAATCGGCCACACTCCAGTGTGCCCGAGGTCGGTAAAAATCCAATCGACACTGCCTATGATGTGGGATCAGTGGTAGGCGTCTTAATGGACGTCGGCTCCTTATACCTGCGTCGGCCAGTCGTCTCCGAATGGTTACATTTGATACCACCGAATGGCTGGAAGGTGGTAAATGGCGTCGAACCGATTCTAGTGACGTTGTTGTTGCTGACGTGGCCGCTCTTATGATTGCGCGATCCTCGCGCGCATTTGTTTTCCTATAACGCCCTGACCCTCCGCAATGGTAGGCTGTCCCTTCCGTGATACATTGTTGCCAACACCGAGGAACTACCATATCACTCCGAGTGAGGTGGTGGCCGATTCGCCTGTTTGACCAACCTGCTTTTCTGAGACCTACTTTACGCCCCCTCTCAAAGTCCCACAATTTTTTTGTACTGTTACCGGTTACATCTCAGAGGCATCTCTAGTCACAATGCCGTCCATCCAAATCGACCGATTTGTTTGAATAACTCTATGGCACGAGCAATCATGCTTTTAAACTCTCTCAGCTGCGCATCTCATATGCGCATAGCGCTTACCTTTGTCTCATTGGAGCCGAAATTTTAATCATCTGCATATCTCTTACCAGACTACATTCCTGCCAAGTTTCGTGATAGGAGCTCGATTTCTTCTGTGTGCATATATTTTTGTGACAGTGTATATATATATATATATATATATATATATATACACACTGCACAGTTGACAAGGGTAGAGGGCCAGTGATCTAAATGTCTCTTGTTCGATGCCCGTCGCTGCAAATCCATCGTCGTGTACACTAATGGCGACTGGTGCACGTAACAGCTGTCGTAGCTGCAATGTCCTTCAAGTTCTTCAATTCTTACCTCTGTAGGTACGGGGTCAAGTATTCAGTTCTCGTCATTTGACTCAGTTCTAAATTACGGAACCGGCTTGCAGGGGGTAGTGATGGCCACTTATAGTGGCCCCTTAAATGAATGCGCAGCAGTCTTGCGGTGTGAGTTTGGCCGCTACTGTTCTTGACTACTAATGTTCTAGTGTCTGCAAGACGTTGTCTGTTCAGTAATTCACATTTAGGCAAATGTCTAGCGACAAGTGCCCCCGCTTTTGACACACACACACATACACACACACAGACACACACATATATATATATATATATATATATATATATATATATATATATATATATATATATATATATATATATATATATATATGTACTATTACATATCATCGATTTTTTCTGAAATTCTATTATAAATATTTGATATATTGTAGCATAAAATTATCTGATTCTATTTTGCTATTGGATAAATTAATGTAAATGAATTATGCAATACAATTAGAAGCTTGCCGATAAAATTTTATACAGTATGATGGTAGCTTATTATAGAGTTTTACATCAATTTCGATCCAGAAAAAAATTCTGCGAGAATCCTCTTCAATGATCTTTTGTGTGCGTATTTTAAAAATAAAAAAAAATAAAAACTTTAACCGATCTCAAAATTCCTATGAACTTTTCAACATTTTTTTTTTTTACTTTATTGTTGTTTATATCACGAGCCTTACAATGTGAGCTGAAGCTGAATTATAAATTAATTATTTATTAAGTAAAAATGGGGAGAACCGAACCATTTCTTTCATATTTAAATTCAATGTTATTTTCCGAGCATTTCAAAAATGCAAATGATTGAAGACACTGGTTCATACAGAAAATCATGAAATATTCATGGCGATGACAAAAGCGGAAACCGGAGTTCCCCCGGGAATCCAAGACATAGTTGAAAATTTTTTAAAGCTGTATAAAAGAAGAATTTGTTATCCAGCCTCTTAAAAGTTTCGCCTTTCTCCCGTTTTATTTGAAACGAATCTCACAAACATCGCATTATGTAAAGTACTCTAATTATGTTGCTATACATGCATTAATTCATATTTGTTAGCATGAAATGATTCATAAGAGTATAACAGCAGCTTATAAATTTCTCACAAAATGCTTCGGGAGATATAAAACAAAGAAAAGTAATTTTCTTTGTTTTAGGGGACCCTGAGGTAACACTGTCTTATATTATCTTCGGATAAATGCATATGTTTTAATTCATCTGCAGTGGAATTTTATAAGCGACTAGCTGAAAACCCGCGCTTCGCTACGGAGTACATTCAAATTAAATACAGCGGTCAACGTATGCAATTTATGCCAAAAAATAAATATATATATTTATAATAAATGCGATGATCAATGTATACAATTGATGTAAAATATATATCTATCTATATATATATATTTATAAAAAAATCGTAAGGGATATGCATTTTTTTTGGATAATATCCAATCGTCTGCTGCATTAGAAAGAGAAAAAAATATTTATTTTGTCTATTTAGCTGTTACGCACGTGACGATAAATTTATTGAAAGTACCAGAAAAAGAAATCACTTGATCAGCATTTAATAAATTAAATTCTAAAAATTAATCTTTAGAAATTCACCAAAAATTAGGAAATGGGGGTAAAAATTCGAAAAATATTTCATTTCAAAGAAATTTTTATGATATTTCTCGTGATATAAATTTTATAACCCTCATTGTATTATTTTAAATGCAAACGTAAAAAAAGTTACTAAAACAGCTTAAAAACTTAATTTAAAAAAATCTAAGAAGAATTTTTGAAAAATCTTTCTTAGTGCACCCCTACACTATTAGAAGAATCGCCATGCAAAATTTCAACCCTTTAGGTCCAGCGGTTTGGTCTGTGCGTTGTATGCCAGTCAGTCAGTCAGTCAGTGAATGAATGAGTCAGTTACGGAACTTTTTTATATATAGAGAATATAACCGGTGAGAAATATCTAATGTGCGAGATCTAATGCATTTTCTAAAGTATATTTGTGTAGTTATAGTGTTTGTGTTGTTTCCTTGATCTTTGATGTACTATCAACTTGATTATAAATAGATCCGACCAGAGGCAGCCTTCTGGTAGCTCACTGGCTATCGGTGCTGAGGGTGTTCGGATCGAATCCCGACCATTAAACACCTCTATGTCTAGGCAGGATATGAGCACGTTAAATCCGTAGACCAAAAAGTCCCTTTATGATGTCAGAGTGGATGGAAGAGGGTACGACCCCCCTCATATGTCATTCCTCGGGGGTGCTCGGTCAAAATTGAGGTCGCAACTAGCTAAACCAGACTCCAACCCTTGTGGTGCTGTTGAGAAAGTTTCAATTAGGTAGCGCTACTGTGTTTAAATGATTATAGATGAAATTTGGTGGCGCTGCTTGTCTGATTTAATATCATACCCTCTCTACATAAAATGTATTTGATTTAGATTTCTATATGGAACTAGCTGAAAACCCGTACTTCGCTACGGAGTACATTCAAATTAAATACAACTGTCAATGTATGCAATTAATGCCAAAAATATGTTTAAATATATTTATAATAAATACAACGATCAATGTATGCAATTGATGTAAAAAAAAACGATAAAATATATTTAGAAAAAAATCGTAACGGATATTTTTGTAGATAAAATAATGTAGAAGAAAATATTCAAATTAAATTAATAGAACATGCTAAACCATATACTACAGTTTAAGGAACATATCTTTTACTGTATTTTAATATTTTTTGGATAATATCCAATCGTCTGCTGCATTAGAAAGAGAAAAAAATAGTTTTTTGTCTATTTAGTTGTTACGCACGTGACGATAAATTTATTGAAAGTACCAGAAAAAGAAATGACGTAAGAGCTTATCTTCGAACGCTTAACCACACACGCGATTATATAATAAAAAGGGTTTTTTCCTATCCCATTTCGCGCGTATTGAAATATGAAAGACAATAGGCGATGTGTGTGTGTGTGTATAATAAATACGACGATTAATGTATACAATTGATGTAAAAAAACAAAAAAAATATTTATAATAAAATCATAAAAGATACTTTTATAGACAAAATAATGTAGAAGAAAATGTTCAAATTAAATCTAGTAGGACATACTAAAGAATATAGTACAGTTAATATAGTACATTTTTAGGAACATATCTTTTACTGTATTTTAATACCTTTTTGGATAATGTCCAATCGTCTGCCGCATTAGCAAGGGAAAAAATATTTTTTTGTCTATTTCATTGTTATGGACGTGGAGATAAATTTATTTAAAGTACCAGAAAAAAGATCACGAGATCAGCATTTAATAAATTGAATTCTAAAAATTAATCTTTAAAAATTCACCAAAAATCAGGAAATGGAGGTAAAAATTCGAAAAAAATTTCATTTTGAAGGAATTTTTATGATCTTTCTCGTGATATAAATTTTATAACCCTCAATGTATTATTTTAAATGCAAACGTAAAAAAAGTTTAAAAAACAGCTTAAAAATTTAATTTAAAATAATCTATGAAGAATTTTTGAAAAATCTTTCTTAGTGCACCCCTACACTATTAGAAGAATCGCCATGCAAAATTTCAGCCCTTTAGGTCCAGCGGTTTGGTCTGTGCGTTGTATGTCAGTCAGTCAGTGAATGAATGAGTCAGTTACGTAACTGTTTTATATATATATAGATGAGTGTTCCTATGGGCGAACGAGTTCTATGTTCGTAATATTGATTGGGTTTTTAAACCCTTAATTTCTCATGATTTTTCATGTTGTTTGCGTGTGCCGTTAAAGGTTTCTGTCAAGTTCAGCCATGTATCAGACTTCTTTTCACTATTTTATTTTGATTTGCCACTGTCGATTTTGCAAAAGGGAACAGAGAGGGTAAGCCCACCCCCATACGTCGTCCCTGGGGATGTTCAGTCGAAATTTAGGTGGCAAGTAGCTAAACCGGACTCCAATCCTTGTGGTGTTATATAAAAGCCTCTATGGACCTGGTGGAGAAATTCCAGCCACGAGGAATTAGAAGCAACAACGTGAAGTGATGCAAGTATTAAAATATTTTGTACCAGTCGATGGGGCAAGGAAATCAACTATTGAAGGAACGAGATGAAAATATCCTTATGTCCCTTCCTATCGCAGACGTCGGCGTGTTTTCTCGCTGTTCCTTCCTCACGAGTTCGATTCCCGGTGACGACATTTCTTCTAAAACTAGAAGGTAACCCGTCATTTTGACGTCATAATACTAATAATGACGTCATCATGGAAAAAGTATATGAAAGTAAAAAAATATCCCTAATTATCTAACAATATTGCATTTAATCCACACCTTGTAAAAGCAAACCCTTTCATTATTTTTTATTTATTTAGTTTTTCATACGATGGCGAGTAGTAGACCGCCATCCAGTTTTTTACAGCTCGCTACGCGATATGAATACTTGAGCTACTTGATTCATTCACATTCAAGTTTGTTTACTTTCAGAATTCATCACAAAAGTAAACAGATTTTTAAAAACTGTTAATTATACAGCTAAAATCATCCAATTTTATTTAGTTCTGAATGTTTTATAGAAAAATAGGCTGAACAAACGTGATTTTATGGAGAAGATATTAGTTTTTAGGTAAGAAAAAATTCTGATCCAGATCTGAAATTGAAATTAGGCCTAACCGGACGTTTGTTTACTGACGGCTCCAATTGAAAGATGAGTACAGACCGGAAGTGTTATACAGAGACAACGGCTATTATATATATAATTAATTCCATCACTTAAATTTTTATTTAATTTTTTTTTTTTATGATGATGGCCTAGTTTTCCATATTTTTTACTTGACTGAGCATGTGTACCGTGATTCCTATTAACTTACTTACTGGAGTTAAAGTCTATAGACCAAGTCACTCTGTGAACTTTTTGTTCCTGCATTCCTGCATTCCTTTGGTTCAATGACTTAATTTTCTGTCACTTTTGAATTAGATGATTTTGTTTCTTTTAGTCTTATACATCGTGAAATTCAAGTGCAGTGGTGTGCAAGCTGTGGGGTCGTGACCAACAGAAGTGACGTAGAAAATAATTAGAGGGGTCATTGATAGTCTGAAATCGGTTTATATCCAATTGAATTATTGAATTAAAAAATATGATAACATTTTTATCATTATTATATTATTTTAATATTTTTATTTTTTAATGTGTTAAAAATGTATGACATATATAGAGAATATAGCTCACTTCTACCCAGACTTGGGTGTATATAATTTGAAGTGGCACTCTAAATGAATTTGATACAAACACAGTTTATACATGAAACAATGTTTATTGAATTCGTTGCACATATAGAATTTGCTTTTACAGCAATAAGCATACGTACTACTTGTACGGAATATATATATTAACATTCAATAGAAATACACTTTGAAAATACTCACAAACCAGCAGAGAGTCAAACCAGCAGTTCTGCCACGTAAACTTTGGGCCCCCCTAAGCACTAGCGCAGGATAACACCTGGAGCTACTTACCTCGTAGCTCCCTCTCACTTATCTATCAACTTTAACAACCTCCTTTATTAATGACGCTGCATAGTATTTATACTAAGCGTGTATATCGAAATTAGCATATCTCAAGCAGCTTCTTTAATTCATTCACTCAAAAGTTCGATTCTTATGAATCGAATCTTATGTATACCTTACACATATGTTGGTTTAGCCGTATCATTCTAGTCAGACTTCTTCGGTAACTAGTCACATTTTTAAAGAAAATTCTCCCTCTAGTTTCCCTCTGAGACGTAGATTTCTCCTTCAACTTTGCCATGTCCTCCAAATTCGTTAGTTGTATCACTTTTACGTTTGCTTTCATCATTCTGAGAAATGTTACAACTCGATTTGTTCCAATCATACTGTTCTTCAATGACTCCATCATGTTCAGTATTTCAGTTCCCGAAGCAGCAACGATTTTTTTCCAAGAACTACCGTCGTGCTCAAACTACATAGGATGGAACTTTACTAGCGGCAACTAGGTACGTACAAATTATACAGAAGAGATACAGGTGTGAAACTTTTACAGACCTTTAAAGTAGTAATCAGAATTGTTTAGCACCCATTGCTAACGTCCTGGAAGCTGCATGACGCCGTTGACTTCACCTGATCTGTCCGGGGATTATGGGAGATGGTAGAGCACTTCCCAGCCCAAGCGAGCAACCACATCAGCCACAGCGTGCTCACAAGCATTTTCCTTCCATCAGTACGATGCAACACATTATTTCGCAAGATAGACCGATAACTAAAACATGGCTGTGTTCATCATGTCACTGTGCCGGCGTGTGATGTTTATGGGAGGAGCTTATTTGCTATGACGTAAGTCAGGTATGTGACGTACATGTGGTGTAAGCTGCTTTCCTGGGTTCTGCTGCTTGGGGACTTTACAGCAGTGAAGATCTTCACAGGTACGCAAGTGATATCTGTCCATAGGCTCGTTTCCTTTGTCGCACAGTGGGCAGGCAGCCTCGGTAAGAATGCAAATGCGATATAGATGGGCTGCAAGGCTATCATACCCGGTAAATAGACAAATATCAGCCACTGCCTTCCGTCTACGTTTGTCAGGTATATCTAAAAGACAATTATTTCTTCCATATTTGGTTTCTATTTTAGATAAAAGTTGACCCTGGTGCGTTAACTACATAATTTGTTTAATAAATAGTTTAGAGGTGAGGAATGAGATTTCTCGTTTTGGTCTATGTATCAGTACAGCGCCTCTTTTGGCAAGAAAGTCTGCCTGCTCATTACCATATAAATTGCAATGGCCAGGGATACATTGCAAAACAACACGCTTTTCATGAGACCTCAACAAAATTAGCAGCTGTTGGCATTGGGAAATTTCTTTTGTTAATGGATCCTGTATAGAACTGATGGGTTGTATGGCAGCCTGTGGATCTGACAGTAGTACTACACTTTGAAATTTACAGAAATGGCAAGTTAGCTGTTTAAGAGCAATGCGTATCGCCTCCACCTCACCATCAAAGGCAGTGCTGCACTCTCCAAAAGGTGCATAGAAAGAAAATAGCTCTGAGTAACACCGGCTCCAACGTTCTGATGTCTCGAAAACTGTGATCCATCCATATAAACACGTAGCCACTCATCTTCAGGATATCTAGTCTCGATGGTCTCCAAGGCGATGCACTTTAGTATATCCGACGAAACATCCTTTTTTGATACAGATTGAGTCAAATTCAAGTTAGTCTCGTCGCTCAACAGTTCCATGGGATTTCTGGGTTTCGCGAGTAGTTGTATTTCACTGTGAAATTCAAAGATTTGTCTATGAGCTAAAACCCTCTGAACAAACCATCCTGGGTTGAGAGGTTTCTATTTTCGATATGATAATCCCTCCAATATGTATCCTCTCATCTAATTAATTTTTCATAAAGTATGGAAGCTCTTTCTTGTATAATATTTTGAATGGGTTTATTTTTTGTTAAAAACAACATTGCATCAATAGGCGTGGACTTCACTGCTCCCGTAATAAGCCTTAGAGCTTATTCTGTAAAGTTTCAAATCTTTTAAGAAAGGAATCTGAGACTGTTCTAAGTGGCTCACAGCAATATGTCAAAATCGGCAATATAAATGTTTTATATGAAATATTCAGAGTGGATCGGGAACCACCCCACATGGCTCCTGCCAACCGCTTCAAAATATTCAATCTCTTGGAGAACCGTTCTGATATTGATTCGATGTGTTGTTTCCAAAGCAACTTCCTATCAAAAGTTACACCTAAATAGGTAAAAGTATCTGTGTATGAAATGGCGTTGTTTCAATATTTCAAATGAGGTGTCAGTTTTCATACACATTCTGCCCAATAGAGGGCGAGACCTCCCCGTCTCTTCAGATGTTTTCGAAGAGGCTGATTGGGAGAAGTCATGACGCATGCGCGTCGGTATATGTTTTTTTTTAGTCAGTACAACTGTGATTCTCCGAGAGAGAACATCGAGCAATCCTGCGTATTGTCTCAAAAAAGGTGTTATATGCATGGAAAATTATATATATAATAAAAGGTGAAAAAGACTGCTTCAAGTATCTTCCATCTGTATATCAAGGGATACCGGGTAGGTGTCCCCGAACTATTTTCTAACGTCAGTGGATTAAATCAGCTAAGTTTCATCGTATCCCGACATTAGTGGCGCAGTCACGGTAGGATTGATTATTGATGGAAGATTAATTATTGATTGAAAAATGGAGCTATTGAAAAATAAGAGAGCACCGCTCCGTACGGCTTTTACGAAGGTATATAATCTCCTTAAGGAAAAATTAGGAGAAAAAGAACCGAAAATGACAGAAATTGAAATAAGTCTGGAACAGTTGACGGATAAGTCAAATCGGCTCCGAGAAATGGATCAAGAATTTTTAGATGCCTTATTAACTTCAGGAGCAAAAGAGAAAGAATACGCTCAAGAATTCGAAGCTTGTGAAGTATATTTGGAAAAATTCGTACAAATAAAGACAGAAGCAAAGCAAATTTTTTCTTCAAGAGGTCAAAAAAGTGAAGTGAAAGAAAATAGTGAAAACGAAACCGAAGCTAGAATTTCGCAAGTTCAAATCAGGTTGCCGAAAATTAATTTAATTCAATTTGATGGAGACCCCCGAAAGTGGCTAAACTTCTGGAATACCTTCATAAAAATTCATGAAGACGATACGTTGGACGAGCACTCAAAATTTGTATATTTAATACAGTCGACGATCCCGAATTCCAAAGAACGCGAGATTGTGAACAGTTACCCCTGCACAGCTGATAATTATTCAAAAGTGATAGAGCACTTCCGAACTAGATTTGGAAATACTGAGATCCTTATCCAGATTTATGTGCGTGATTTATTACAGTTAGTTTTGGCTAATTATACGTCAAATCAAAAATTTTCATTATCATCGCTTTACGACAAATTAGAGACTAAATTACGAGCGTTAGAATCGCTCGGTGTCACTAAGGATAAATATGCCAGCATAATATTCCCTCTAGTGGAATCCTGTTTACCCACGGATATATTACGAATTTGGGAAAGAGAACGGGAAAAGTCCACAGAAATTAGAGGTAAGACAGATTTAGATTCTCTTCTTGAGTTTTTAAAAACTGAAGTATTAACTGAAGAACGCATGCTATTAGCGCACGATGATTTTGGTTTGAACAAACCCAAAAGGAGTTCAAAAAATAAAGATTTAATGGAATCGGATATCCCTACTTGTCACGAATTGTGGGTAGGAGAAAAAAATCGACGCCTAATAAGATAAAAATAGAATTATGTTTTTTCTGTGAGAAGCCTCACCCGACAGAAAAATGCTTTAAAGCAGAAACGCTTTCCTATCAGGAGAAGAAAGATTTGTTATTTAAAAAAGGAGCTTGTTATGTATGCTTGAAAAGGGGGGGAAATCACATTTCCCGCCACTGTCGGTTAAAATTGAAGGTTAAATGCGGCGTATGTCAGAAAGTAGGTCATTTGTCTATCCTTTGCCCAACGGCGCCAGACAAGAGTAAACAGACATTTGCAAGCGCTGAGTCTAAAGGGGGGATCCGAACTCAGTTGGCAATGATCAAATACTTTCGTCGAGTTGTTTACAAGATGAGGGAGTTTTATTGCAGACATTAGTGGTTGGAATATCCAACGGAAGCAGGCAAAAAAACATAAGAGTTATAATTGACAGTGGAGCGGTGCAGTCGTTCATTTGTAATGACGTCATTGAGTATTTACGATGTGAGAGCGTGGGGGAAAAGAGATTAATTCATCAACTTTTCGGTGGCGTACAGACAAGTGAAGAGTTACATCGCATGTATAACATTTGTGTAAATAGTCTTGATAATGATTTTAGTTGTGAGATGTTATGTTTAAATAAAGCAATTATTTGTTCAGATGTAAAAAGGATATCCTCAAAGGGATCGTTGTCAGAGGAATTAAGAGCTTATGGTATTTATGTGAATGATATGCAGGGTTGTTTTCCGGAAGTGGGAGATGAAATACAAATGCTTATCGGTTCTGACGTCGCGGGAAAATTATTTACTGGAAAAATAAAATGTTTAAAGAGTGGTCCCGTAGCGATGCAGACAAAATTGGGATGGGTCATCATGGGAAAAGTACCAAATTTTAACGAGAAGGATACCCATACATGTGTTTCGTTACTGTTGAACGAGAGATCAGCAGAAAATTTTTGAAAATTAGATACTATAGGAATAACTGACCCGGTCGAAGCGAAAACAAAACTAGAGTTGCAAAAAGAGAGTATGCTACATTTTGAGAAAAAGTTGAGAGTAGATTCCGAAGGTAGATATGAGGTTGCACTACCATGGGTTTTAGATCGTTCTAGGTTACCTAGCAACCGAGAATTGGCGGAAAAACGCCTAGAGACTACTCGGAAGAAACTAATGCACTCGAATAAAATTGGGGCCTATCAGGAGGTATTTGATAACTGGTTGGAGGATAATATTATTGAGGAGGTACGTAGTGATGTACCTAATGAACATTATCTTCCCCACCGTCCAATTTTTAAGGAAGCTGGTACTACGAAAGTTAGGCCGGTTTTCGACGCGTCAGCACATAGTAAGGGAACCGTCTCGTTAAACGAATGTCTAGAAACGGGTCCGAACCTCCTCGAAATCATACCCTCGTTGATAAATCGATTCCGGAAGTTTCCGGTAGGAGTAGTTTCGGACATAGAAAAGGCCTTTCTACAAATAAGTATTAGAGAAGAGGATAGGGATTTTTTACGGGTTTTGTGGAAAGGTGTGAATGAGAAGGATATTAAGGTTTATCGCCACCGACGGGTGGTTTTCGAGCTTACGTGTAGTCCTTTTTTGTTGGCGGCTACTCTAAATTCTCACTTAGATAATGCTACGGAGTGTTTTTTAGACACTGCAAAAACTTTAAAGGAGACATTTTATGTAGACAATTATCTTGTGAGTTTCAAGACAGTTGAAGAACTAGACAAATTTGTGATGCTTTCGCGGACGCTGCTTTCGGCCGCAAAGTTTAATTTAAGGGGATGGAGGACGAACGGAGAAAGTGAGGTAATTTCTCAGGCGGGGTTAGAGGAAAATGTTTGTGTTTTAGGGCTAGATTGGAATCTAAAAGATGACACGTTGTCATGTAAAATAGAAACGAAGACGGAAGGGAACATGGTCGCTAGTAAAAGGTCCTTACTTTCATGCACGAATAAATTGTTCGATCCCATGGGCTTCACTTCTCCCGTTACTCTTTTCCCAAAATTGGCCTTACAAGAATGCTGGAAACAAAAATTGAGTTGGGACGAGAAACTCCCAGAACCGTTAGAAAAGCAGTTTTCTACGTGGCTAACGAAGATGAAATTACTGAAAGAAATTAAGATTCCGAGATGGATGGAGGTTCGGGGTTCGATACCCGAAGATGTCAGCCTGCATGTTTTTTGTGACGCGAGTAGGCAAGCATATGCTACTGCTATTTTTATAAGGATAAAAACAAATGAACATATTAGTGTTAATTTAGTGCAATCACGCACACGAGTTTCCCCACTTAAGAACGTAACTATTCCAAGGTTAGAGTTGCTGGGCTGTACTATAGGGGCCAGACTGGGAAACACAGTAACTTCGGATTTAAGAATTGCTGGAATAAAACGATTCTTTTGGTGTGATTCCACAACAGCACTGACTTGGATCCGGAGAGATGTTCAGTGGGGCACTTTCGTTTGGAATCGAGTACAGGAAATCCGTATGTTGACAAAAGTAGAAGAGTGGCGTTATGTTCCGACTGAACTAAATTCAGCAGATCTGCCTTCGAGAGGCTGTTCAGTAGAGCACTTTCTTCGATCAAAATGGTGGGAGGGACCCAACTTGCTGAAAGGACCTGAGGAGTCGTGGCCCTCCGAGGTTGAGAAACCTGACGAAGAAGTAGTGAACTCCGAAAAGAGAAAATCGCTGCTTGCCGCCAC